>CM063498.1:8071624-8099124 GCA_032207245.1 Pardosa pseudoannulata
GCAACAAAAAATAATCGATGATTAAATTTAAAACTATAACATATGTACCTAATCTATTATTTAAGCCAAATATAAAAGAAAATGATTTATGTCATATCTAAATTCAGTGATAAAACGTATGAAAATAATGCAGACGATATTTAAATAATTTAAAATAAGAAATGATTAAATGAGAGGGTTAAAGGAATGAAGTCATAATGCTAGAAAAAAATGATATTTTTACCTATTTATTATGTAATAAATTGATACATTTAATTGCCTTCTCTTAACCGGCGAAAATAGGGCTTGAAATAATGACATTAAATGCTCCAAAAGGGAGGAAGAAGTGGATTTAGAACGTTTTAAAGACTCACATTGAATTTTCTAACCCTAACTCATCAAGAATCGAATATGGGTGCCCCTATCCATTCCAGGTCCAACTGCTTCATAAATTCGTGGACATATGGACAAATAACTTAGATTTGAAGCTGCATTGTCTACAACACGCCACAAATTTTTTTTTCTATATTTTGCAAACCAAGAACTACTTTTCTAAAATCTTAATCGACTTTAAAAAGTTCGATTAAACACCTTTTACATACAGTGCATTTTAAACAAAGATATAATGTCACAACTAGACGTACTGGTACAAAAGGTACTGGATTACAATAGAAGCAATGGTACAAATTTTGTTAGACGATTTAGTTACATTTTTTAAAATACTTTCAGTTAAAATATTTTACTATTAAAAAAAGAGTTTTGGGATTATAACTCTTCAATATAACTTTAATTAAAATATTGAAACAGTTAATAAATTATTCAGTGTTCGAAATTTTTAATGAATAGAAGTATTGCTGCATTATTTTAAAAACCTTATCGCTAAAAGGAGAAAGCATATTTTATCATCAAACATGTAGAAAATTTTTAAAGTGAATTAATTTCCGAGTTTTGCGTTTGGAAATTTACATACATCGTGTATTATAATGAGGAACAATATGCTTAAAACAATGGAATAGCTTAATCACAAAAAATGTCTTGACTCTTTCTTTTGCAAAATCATTTACCAAGTAGCGGAAGAGAAAAAAATCAAGAGGTTTTGAAATAAATCTGTGCTTTTAACCATCGCTTAGTTATGATTAAAAGTATAGTCCGGGCAACATCATTATTAAAACAGATAATCAGCATTTTTTTTCCGTACTCCATAATTTCAGAATAAGTAACTTTGACGTGTTATTAATTTCGCCTTTTGGTTATGCCGATCAAGCGGATTTAATCTCATGCATTTAAGGAGAATTTTGAAAGGGAAGTTCATTTACTTTAATGAAAAATACAGTGTTGATTTAGGCTGTCACTGTTTGGGTTAAAATTATTTATGCTAATAATTTATTTTCCTTGTATTTTCTGTAACAGAAAGTTAATTGGTTTTTACCAGATAACAAGCATACAGTTTGAAGTTTAACCAAAAGTTAATGTAGGTTGCATACGATATCTTTAAGCAGCTCTTGATCTGAAATCAATAAAAGTATCTGTACTGGAGCTTCTCATGCCAGCTAAGGTTATATAATTTCGAATTTTCATTTCAAATAGCTTCCTGCTTTCATTTAAACTATGTTATGTTTATTATAAAAACCCTCTCTACACTAATTTATGTTCTACCACTACAAAAGGTGTAGATTATTTGTTCTTGTGATTGTTGTTTTTATGCGAGTGTTTATTATATAAAGTCAATGTTTATCTCTTTGATGAAGTGGTGACACTTTTCCAAATTTTAACCACTACCTTCTCCATACAAAATTTCCTGATGATTTATCCAGCTATTTAAGGATGCATAGGGAAGAAATATGCAGAATATATATATATATATATATGGATCTGTGTGTGTGTGTGAGAGAGAGAGAGAGAGGGGTAGTTACGGACGGACGGAAATAGTGTCCGCGATGCGTGGTGGCGCTCTTCACTATACATTGTATACCTACTTTAGAGGCAAGAGAGAAGCATTGACTATGACAAGTGTGGTGACGACGGATATTTTACGTTTAATTGATCTTTATATATATATATATATATTTATATATTATATATATACATACATAACACATATATACATACATATATATATATACACATTTTTATATACACATATATATATATTATAATATACATATATACATATATATATGTGTGTATTTTTTATATGTGTATATATAATATATATAATTTATATATGATAAAAATATATACAAATATATGTATATACATATATTATATATGTGTGTGTGTGTTTAATAAAGCATATGTATATATATATATATATGTATATATATGCATGCGTACACACACACATATATATTTATTTTATATTTTATATATATATATATATATATATATATATATATATATATATGTGTGTGTGTGTGTGTGTGTGTGTTTATATGTGTATATATATTTATATATATATATATATATATATATATATATATATATATATATATATATTAATACATAAGTTTTCTAATGCAAATTATTCTAATTTGCATTCTAATATGTGTGTTTGTTTGTGTAAGTTAAAAATTCAACTATCTTCTAAAAATCTCATAGTTACATTTCTAAATTTATTGACACTGCAAAGCGTTAAAGTTCTGAAACATTAAAAGTGTTAGTAATACGAAAATTGACTTTTATGTTTTTATGAACGTTTCATGTATGTCACACATAATGTTGTGAAGAGCGCAAAAGAATTTTTTGTCACTTCAGTCGAGTGAAAAATTGGCTTATTTTCAGCACAATATTATCTATCGTAGGTACACAAAATGTCGTGACAAATTAGTATTCTTTTCTCCCTCCGTACCTCCTCTGATACAGTAGCCTTCTTAACTTTTCGAATCAGCTGAAGGAAAAATATTTTACACGCAACGGAAGTGGCATATTTTGTCACTGTGATATTCCCGCTTTCATGTTAAAACTTAATAATAGTAATTACTATGAAGTCACCTTAAAGAAATGAATTAATTTTGAAGGGTCTTGTTTTTTAATTGACACGCGTTATATTTTTAAAATTAAATTCTGGAATCGTTTCTTCGAACGAGGTTTAATGTCTCTCGTTTTACTCTTTAACTGAAATTTCTGCTTTTAAAAATTCATTCCGGGAATCATTTATTTTAACGAGGATTCATTTTCTCTGGTTTTCTCCTTGGGTTACTTTTTTTACTCTTTGACGAAAGATGTTGCATTTTAAAAATATATTCCGGGAATCATTCCTTTAAACGAGAAATCATTTACTGAGGATTTTTACTCTTTAACCGAGATATCTTTTGCTTTTAAAAATACATTCCGGGAATCATTTCTTTTAACGTGGAATCTGTTCGTTTGTTTTTTTTCTCTTTAAGTGAAAATTGTTACATTTACATTTAAAAAAATACATTCTGGGAATCATTTCTTTTAACGATTATTTTATTATGACAAAACGAGGACAAATGAGATTTGGATCTATTTACTGCTTTTTAAAAGGGTAAAATCTTGTACATTTTCGTTGTTAAATTATTTTTGGTAATATTTGATAAATACTTAGTACTACACGAAATATGTATAAGTATATCATGATTTACAAATTTATTCAGATTTATTTTGTGTAATGTCTCACAAGTATTAATCATTACAACTTCTAATATTAAAATGCTTTATAGCTATTTTCTCCCAATTTTAATTTTATAAGAATTGCGTGTTGGATAACTTTTGAAACATATATTTTTATTTCTAGAGTATTTTTGAACGTGTGTATCTAAAACTGGTACCATTTATTTCACAATGCCTATGATTTTCTTTTATTTAATTATTATTTTCTGTAATTATAATGTGTTAAACATAGGAAAATACTTCGAATTTAATATTGCTAGGGGTTTAACACATATATAAAATAAAATTTCTTTACCAAAATGTTTGGTGAAAATTAGTTATCTTTTAATAAGACTGCTCTTAAGTTATGGTTATTAAATTATCACACAAAAACAACTTTCGTTAGATTTACTATAAAAAAAATTTTCTATGTATGTCTTTATAAAAACTCTAAACTACTAATTAAAAATGAAAAATATGAGTAAACATTCCAGTGAAGTACATCAAGAGATATAAAATGTAAAAAAGCGTTTTTAAAATCGATTTTATCTAACAGAAAATGCGATAAAAAAATTCAATAAAAATTTAGTTTTTACTTCCTCTGCTTGCAAATAGAGGGCGATACTAGTTTAAAATCTCTGCTATTTGGATTTCAAGTACGCTGAGCAGCTTTTGTCACTTACCAAACTGATTTCATTTTTTAAATCCAATTTAAATTATTATGAGTAAATATTGTATTGTACCCTTAATTGTATTGAACCCTATTGTATTGTATTGTACCGTATTGTAATTGAATTGTATTGTACCCTTGTATCCTATGTAAAAAAAAAATCAAATTTCTTGGTAGTCGGGAAGGTGGTTAATATTTAATTTCATAATATTAACTAACACACAAATGAAGTTAAATAAAAACGATTACTTAAATTTGAACTTTATGCAATTTATTTTCTCTATTTTACCGTTTAAGACTACTATGTTCGGATAATATGGAATGCAAACGGATTCGAACTAGTTCCTACCAGCTGTGGGGTTCAAACATACAGAAAGGCAGTCCCTTACCTGCTTGGTACTTTCTTTTATTTTTAACCATAAAGATGCATACTTTTAAACATACATTGTAGAGGATAATTTCTTTCAACGATGAATAATTATTTTTACACAGTACATCGATACAAAGAATATTTCACAAATTTATGGGAAAAAAACTTTTACCACCCACAAATGAAACAAAAGAATTCCAAGGCAGTTCCTTTTAATTTTTTTTTTCACTATTCCTACATTTTTTTTCTTTGCTATCGAATCCTGTCCGTATTTCAATTTCCCTTTTTTGTGTCCTTTACTTTTTAGATTTGTCAAAAAACAATCGATTTCGCAAAATGGTTCGAACAAAATACGTCGGAATCCTTACGAGTGGTATCAGATTTAGTGGGACTGATACTGGAAAGATCTGCCGTAGAGATAAAGAAACAAAAATTGCTGATGCCTTGTTTCTCGTAATAGAAAAGTGGGGGATATTATCGAACTGATATGAAATAAATTAATGATCGGGATCAAAGTAAGAAGATACTTATTTTTCATGATCATAATTATACGTTTTATATTTATACCTGTACGTGTATACACACACATACACACATACATACATACATACATACATATATATATATATATATATATATATATATATATATATATATATATATATATATATATATATATATATAATAAAGAAAGAGAAAGAGTTAAGTAGACAGATATCTTTAATACATCAAAATTATTACCCCTAAAATAGGTATAAAAAATTCTCCCTTTTAACCCCCTTCTCATTTTTTAATATCTAATTTCACCACCATAAAATGTAAAATAAAGCAGTATTCTCCGTCTTAAATTCTTTTCGCCTATTTTTCGAACTTTAAGCCGGAACACACACACACACACACACACACACATATATATATGAATATTTATATATAATATATATATATATATGAATATTTATATATACAAGTATTTATATATATGTATATATATAATATATATATATATATATATATATATATGAATATTTATATATAATATATATATATATATATCTGTGTGTATGTATATGTTTATATATACATATATATGAATACATATCTATCTATCTATCTATCTATCTATCTATATATATATATATATATATATATATATATGTGTGTGTGTGTGTGTGTGTGTGTGTGTATGTGTGTGTATAAACATATGTATATATATATATGTGTGTGTGTGTGTATATATAAACAGTGGAAAACTAGAACATACCATAGTGATAAGGGGCAACCCTGAGCAAGTACGTATTTATTTTTGGGATTATCTATCGATATAACTCTCATATTCATCAACAATCTACAAGATGAAGTTTAACATTATTATTGCCATGTTTACGTATTGTGGTGTTCTAAAACTTTCTTTTTAAACCTAAATTACCCATATGAAGTGCTTATGGCAAAGAGACAAGTCCTCTAAAGTAAACAAAATACTATTAACTTGAGCGGACATAACATCCTTCGAGACTTATTTGTAGTTTAAAATACTTATTAAAGCAATCTTTTTTATGCTTTAATAAATTCTAGCTTGCAAAAAATAATTTATTTTTGTTATTTCAAGTAGTGTATGGTTTAAAAATAACATTAAATGTACAACAAGCGAAAATAAATGAAAATAACTTACGTGCAAGATAGTTTTCAAAGTATATTAAGTAAGCTAATTTTATACCAAATAGAAGTAAAATGTATTTTTTCTTTTGTAAACTTAAATTTTTAAAGACATAACTCTTTAACATTCAAAAAAATTAAAAGCTGTTAAAAGATTAAAATTTTTAGAATCCTTTATCGTGCTACACGATAAACTATTTCTCGTATATGTGTAATTGGTGTTCACAGAAGAAAAAAGATAATTAGTGACTATATGATGTGAGTATTTAGTTCCTAAACTACAAATTTTCTATGTTATTTTAAGGATAAGTGGATTGGTATTTTTTTCACCTGGTGCATAAAATATGTGAGGCTTTTTTATATGTTCATGTAACAAAACTAAATAATTTTTATAAAGTTAGACCTTAATAGTGATCCATAAAAAATTTAATCTAAACAAAATAGAAAATTTATTTTTTATTGTATCAAAATTTGACTTTTATAAAAGTTCTTTTCAGCTCAAAGTGTACTCTTATTATTCTGTATATTTCATTTTTTTTAACTGTACTCTATTAAAATAAGGAAATGTTCCGTTTCAGATTAAAAGATTCAAAATGACACCTTGTCCTGATTCTAGTTTCACAGAAACACCCTAATAATTACGCTTAAAGGAAACAAGATAATCAGTTATAGTGATAATTTTACAAGCAATATACTTCCGAATGTTACATTGTAGTTTCTAATTCCCAAATTTCTTAAGTTATTTTCTGAGTAAGGAAATTTCCTTTATCGTACTATGAAATAAAAAAAATTCTCGTATTGATATAACTGAGATTCGTGGCGTAAAAAAGATAATTACCTATTATTGGATATAAAAAATTAGTTTCTTATTCATAATTTTAAAATTACTTTGCGGGTAGGATGATTTCATTTATCGAACTATGAAATAAAATATTTCTAGACCGATGTAGTTGATATTCACAGAAGAAAAAAGATAATTAGCTACTATATGATATAAATAATTGGTTTCTAATTCAGGAATTTCCAAAGTTACTTGGCGGGTAATTGGATTTCCTTTATCGTGCTATGAAATAAAATATTTCTCGTAATGATATATAATTGATGTTCACAGAAGAAAAAAGATAATTAGCGATTATACGATATAAATAGTTTTCCAAAGTTACTTGGCGGGTAAGGGTATTTTCTTAATCGTGCTATGAAATAAAATATTTCTCGTAACTATATATAATTGATGTTCACAGAATAAAAAAGATAATTAGCTATTATACGATATAAATAATTTTCCGAAGTTACTTGGCGGGTGAGGGGATTTCTTTTATCGGGCTGTGAAATAAAATATTTCTTGTAACGATATATAATTGATGTTCACAGAAGAAAAAAGATAATTAGCTACTATATACGACGTAAATAATTAGTCTATAATTCAAACATTTTCAAAGTCACTTTGGGGGTAAATTGATTTTTTTTATCGTGCTATAAAACAAAATATTTCTTGTATTAATATAAATGATGTTCACAGAAGAAAAGAGATAATTAGCTATTATACGATATAAATAATCAGCTTCTAATTCAAAAAGTTTCAAAGTCACTTTGCGGGTTTGATTTCCTTTATCGTCTATGAAATAAGATATTTGTCGTGTTGATGTAATTGATATTCACAGAAGAAAAAATATAATTAGCTACTATATGATATAAATAATTCGTTTCTAATTCACAAATTTCCAAAGTTACTTGGTGTGTAAGGGGATTTCCTTTATCGTGCTATGAAATAAAATATTTCCCGTAATGATATTGATGTTCACAGAAGAAAAAAGATAATTAGCTACTATATACGATGCAAATAATCAGCTTCTAATTCAAAAATTTTCAAAGTCACTTTGCGGGTGTGATTTCCTTTATCGTGCTATGAAATAAGATATTTGTCGTGTTGATGAAATTGAGGTTCACAGAAGAAAAAAGACAATTAGATGCTATATGATATAAATAATTAGTTGCTAATTCCCAAATTTCCAAAGTTTCTTTGCGGGTAGGGTGATTTCCTTTATCGTGCAATGAAATAAAATATTTCTCGTAATGATATATAATTGTTGTTCACAGGAGAAAAAAAGATAAGTAGTTACTATATGCAATCTAAATAATTAGTTTCTATTTCAAAAAATTTCAAAACTACATTGCGGATAGAGTGATATCTTTTATCGTGCTACAAAATAAAAAAACATCGATTTATGTAACAAAACTAAATAAAATTTATAATGTTAGACCTTTATTAATGATCTATAAAAATTTTAACCGCGTGAGTTCCGGTCTATCTTAAACCCCAAGCTGTGTCAAACTTACATGCTTAATAGGAATTCGTGTTGTTATTCAAGAAGTACACTGGATTTATAAGCAATGACATCCTAAGACATTAAATTGTTATAATAATTGATAAAAAAATTAAATATTACAATAACGAAAAGTATATGTAGTTAGAAAAATATATTGACAAATGTAATTATTTAGTTTCTAACAAGTCAAAGTCATTTACACAGTTCAGGTGCCTTGTGTGCAACTATTTTTATATGTATATTATACATATATTTTTATACATATCGGTATTTTACATATAAAAGAAATATCTCATTTTTCTACACTTGAAAGCTTAGTAATGAGCCATCTTTCGCAAATGCTCAGATTCTTCAATATTATATTTTCACACATTTTTATGCGTATCTCCTATATAAGAATAGCCTAAGTTATCTGTCCTCTAATTTGTGAAGTGGTTATACCTAGAAGGGATAGAGGCATCCATATTGGATTCTTGATGAGGTGGGGTAAGCAAAGTTCGAAATGCACCCCCTTCTCCACTTTTTTAACATTTAATGCCATTATTTCAAGCTTTTTTCCCCAGTTAAGAGCTGGCTATTAAATTTATCAATTTGTCGTACAATAAATAGGTGAAAATAACATTTTTTACTATCATTATGACGCCATTCCTTTGACCATCTCATTTAATCATTTCTTATTTTAAATTAATTAAATATATCTGCATTATTTTCATACGGTATGACGTAAATAATCTTCTTTTATATTTGGCTTAAATAATAGATTAGGTACAAATGGGATAGTTTTAAATTTAATCATCGATTATTTTTGTTGCAAGGAAAATTTTATCACAAGTATTAACAACAAATTCTATCTCCCTGCAGGGTGTAGAAGAAATAATAGTTTCATTCCTTTACTTTCATTAATTACTGTGGCAAAAAAAAATTAGGAAGAACTTAACTATAATTTAGACGTAGCCCAGAAAACTCTGAATTGTCTTTCTAAATGAATTCAACGTGATTCTAAACTGCATTCATAGTATCGTTGGACTTTAGAGGAGTATGAAGATAAAAAAAATTGAGAGTGTACCAGATAATTCTCAGCCAAAAAACAAACCATTTTTTTATCTGCCTTATAGGGTACTTTACAATTCTGGAAAATTAAAACTTTTACTGATCCCGTCATATGACGGGCTATATATTCTAGTAAAATAGGGAAAAGCCAAGAAATTTATCTCAATTCGGTTGGTAGTTTTTTGAGAAAATTAGACATAAAATAGTTTTTTGGTCAAAATAACCCATCCAGTGTTTCTAGTGTTAATCTAAATAGAATAGAACTTTTTATTTTATATCAAATCAGCTATAGACTGTTAGAAGCTCGACATGTACACATGTTCTCTTAACATTAAGTATATTTCATTTGTATAAATGTGCTCTTTTAAAATATTGAAATGTTCCATTTTAAAACAAAGGTTTCTAAATGACACCTAGTTATGATTTATGTTACACTTTAATAATTACACTCCAAACAAATGAGGTAATTAATTATAATTATACGAGAAATATGCTAACTCCCGAATATTGCGTTGTAATAAATGCTATATGCAAATGTAAACAAGATAAGCAATTTTCTGAAAAGAATTTTTAAGTGAGTTCCGGTTCATTTCATATGTTTCCAACGACTCTAAATATACATAAAAATCGATACATCGTAACAATCCGAACGCAATATTAAAGAAATGTTTACCAAGAGTTTTCGAAAGTAAGATATTCTTAAAGCAGCAGAAACTAAATGAGTCTTATTTTTCGAGAGTAGTATTTGAATTTATAATGAAATAGAATCCTTTTTCAGAAATTGTTTTTCCCCAGTCCTCTGAAGAATCATTTGCATTTGTTTCTCGAAATGCAATATTTTATGAGTGGGACAATTGTTTTCGAACAATACATTTCGAAGCAAAGCAGAGACCTTCTTTTATTTCTCTAAAGTACCCCTTTTGTCAAAATGAAAACGATGAAAATAATTTGTGCTAGCAAAGTTCTTCTTTGGTTATATTTATGGAAGAAAATTTACTAAATTCCATTTCATTTGTACGAGATAAATTTTAATAATCCCCGAGGATGTTTTATCCGATACAAAGCAGCTTGGGAGATGTTTTCGTGAAATTCTTTCAAGGGCTTGCATTTTAAAGAGCGACCTAAATAAATAAATATGTTTTAATAATAGTTGTAAGAATGTGAAAGGATTAGAAAGGATTACTGCGTTTTGATTAATAATGCTGTACAATATTTTTTACATATGTTACTAATCACGTTAAGAATATATGCTTATCCATACGTAAATAAATCTAATTAATTAAGATTTTATATTGTCATGAAAAGCTTAAAACAAAAGGGGATTTCTTTTCTAGAAATAGATTAAAGTGAAATTTTTATTTATTCTGTGTTTTAATGATAATTTCTTTTTAAATCGGAACGTTTTTTATTGTGAAAAATCTGTTTTATTTTCTCTATCCATTTATGTAATTTTTGTAATAATTGGATTTCAGCAATTTTTCCCGTTTTTCTTTAACGAAACAGAAAAAAATGTCACAAATGCTTTTTAATTTTTAAAGGGGTAGATTATACTCAGAAACAAGCTGAATTAATCTACATATTTTCTGTTAAAATAATTTTCATAATCTCAGGGAAAATCTGTATATTTACTGTATTTTAGAATTAAATACATTGAAAGTCGCAATAATGCATTGTTTTATAATAAAAACAGTAAACTTAACTTTAGAGTAAAAGGTATAATTTCATATTCTAAATAGGTTTATCTGTTAATGCCTAGATTTTTCTATATGTTTTTATAGATTTTGAGGTACATATGGTGCATTTTGGAAAAAAAAGGTTCCATCACCTTCTCAAGAATTCTTTGCCTTATAATTTTTTTTTCACAAAGTCGGGGAAAACTCGCCAATTAAGGCACCCATGAGCCTCCTGATTCTTGCATGTTTATTTCTATACAGAGTAAGTTAATTTTACTGACCAAAAGTATGAAAGAAAATTTGGAGGTGAGTTTGGTTTTATAAATGTACAACTTTTAAGTACAATTTTTGTAATTTAACTATTTCGACAAATTTTGTTGATTCTATAGTTATTTAGATTTTTAAATAATGTGTCTAAATTTTTTCTGCCCTGTAATTAAAATACCAAAAAAATATTTTGTCTTTAAATTACAAGATAAATTTCTTTTTTATATTCAAAAGCTTTAAATATTGCAAGTGATACATGCAAATGACAGTTTCAAGCATATATTGAAATGTGCAAGACCAAATAATTTTAATAAAATACCGAATTTATATTTTAATATATCAAACAATGTAGAAATGCGTTTATCTAAAACAAAAGTAGGAGAAAAAAGCATTTGGAGACTACGTAAAAGATTTTGAGCAAAGAGCCCACCACTACAATTTAACAAAAATCTTAAATTGCAACTCGGATCTGTAAGAAGCGGGCTTACGATCGACGGGAGTAAGAAACGAGAAAAAAGAACTTCTCAGATAAAAAAGAAAGAAAAGAGAGATTTCAAAAGCAAATAATACTGAGTAGCAAAATTTAAAAAGAAGCAATAGTTTCACAATCAAAGGAAAGAAACACTAAACAATTGCAAAGAAGATTTTATTTTAAGTAACACAAAAAAAATATAACTTGAAGCAAATGCTTCAATTCTATGATTTGTGCTATAAAAAAAATTCTTTCTTCAAATCTCTACAGCGAAAAGAATTTTTTCTCAATCATTTTGACAACCAAATAAATTTAATGAGAAATAAGAATTGTTTAAAGGAGGGTTAAAGTTTCTGTTTTTTGAATATTTTAGGGGCATAGGTAATAAATCTTGAGTGTTTTTAATTAAGAAGGATTTTGAACTCGGAAATTTTCGAGAACTTTTGTACTGAATTTTTTTATTATTATTATTTAAGCCATTGAATCAGTAACTTATTAAAATGGTTCTATTGCCGAAAAATTTATGATAAATAATGAAAAAAATTGCATTTTATTCTGTTTTTATTTTTGTTTTCTTTTGTTTAATGAAAACTGTATTTTTATTCCATTTGATTGAGAATTGTAGGGAAATGACCGTCTCGTGTAAGAAGCACAAAGTAAAAAAAATAATTCTACAGAAGAAAATTCAATTTTATCAAAATAATTTTCTATTATTCAGGATTATATATCAGTACAATCTGAATAATCAGCTATAAGTAAAGAATATAGGCATAAGTATCAGGTATAAAATCATTTAATGTCATCGTAATATTTCCTATTTTAACAGTATATTGTATAAATTGGAATTGGTTCAGCATTTATTTTCTGACGGCAGTTTTTGTTGAAAATCAAAATTTGCATAAACGCTTTCGCATGACTAAATATCAAAATAAATCTTTTTATCTTTAGAGCAGTGGTCTCTAACTTTTCAGCTACTTCACATATTCAATTTTTTTCGCTTCTCTACTATTTATTTTCAATTGGTATAATAGTAAAGCCACATTATAAGCAATACTAACTTCATTACACAAAATGCTGGAAATTGCAATTAACAGATTAGTAACATGATTTTGTTATAACATACACAGCATGTAAATTCGTTTTTATATTACATTACGAATTAAACTATTTCTAAAGCATCAAAATTTGTTAAAGTGACATTAATAAAATCCTCCATTCCGGATAATTTTATATAGTATTTATATATAGGAATTTATATATTTTTATGTAGGAATTATATATAGGACTTAATATGTTTTTATATAGGACTATATATATATAAAAATGCATGAAATGTATAAATAAACTTTCATTAACAAGAACATTTCATAAACTTTTTTATTGTTTCGTTGTGATACAAAGTTTGGTTTAATTGTAGATATTATGGTATAAAAATAATGTTTTATGAAAACTTTTGGCTTCTTTCCTAACAACAATCCGTCATTCTCAGGCTGGAAACTTCTGCTTTAGAGAATATCTCCCTTTAAAACTAAAATAAACGTTTTTTCTCGTTTGTTTAAACAGTCATATCATATTGACTAAGAATTTCCATTCATGGGAAATAGAAACTTATGTATCTTCTTATGCCAACTTAAATCTGTGATCGTGTAATAAAATAAAAACTACCTTTTAAAATAAATATATCTTTTAATGACGTATTTGTATCTTGCAGAAAAATCAGGTTAAAGTTCCAGTTAATAGCATAAGTAAAATGTTTAAAGTACTGTCTACATCCTTATACTCTCCAAGATTTAAAATATTTCTTTTTTGTATCACTCTATATATTTATAAGTAAAGCCTTACCCAATGCTGATTTAAGAAAATTAAAAAGTGGTATATATTACGTATATTAAAGTGAAATTTAGCATAATTTATTGACTTTAAATATTTATTTCAAAACAAGTAAATGATAGAGTAAAAAATATGAACTGAAATAGTTTTAATTACAGTTAAAAGGCACTTTTTTAAAGGTAAAGACTACGCTCGAAAAATATAAATTATAACTAATGATATGAAAAAAAACTTGAAAATAAAGAGAATAGATTAGATAAAAAAAATAAACACATTTTAATTCAAAACAGTATTCTTACAGGGTTTTTTCCTTTGTTTTTTATCGCTTGTAATTTAAATGTGTCTTAATCATATGTTTGCATACATGAAAATACTTTCTTTTTTAATAACTGTTATTATTCTTTTAAAGAACTCCAACAAAGAATTAATAAAATTTTTGCCGCATTTTAGTTGTTAAATAATTATAATATTGTAAAGTTGTTGCATAACTTGTTAACTACCTAGCTTTCCTGTTTAAAATAATCCTTAAAACATTTGTATTTTACAACATTTGTTTCTCAACACATTAAAGAAGAAATTGTTGTCATTGGATTATAAAATTAAAATTCAATAATTTAGAAATTTTAGTTTCTTTTAAGAGAATTATTGTTATGACAAAATAATATTTTGTGGTTATTTCCTTGTAAAACTGGATTTCGAGGTTTGTTCAAATGAAATTTAGTTAAATAGATTATTTATTTAATTTATTATTTATTTATTTGATTATTATTTATTTTCAATACTTTATGTCCTCATTTATTATCTATTCCAGATGTTAAAATTATCTTTAAATTTTGTATTCTCTTTGAAATTGCAGAAATTATTTACCTTGCATCGTTAGTTATTGTTGATATAGTTAGATTTTTATGTAAATGATATTCAAATCACAATCTCCCTTTTATACTTTAAAAGAAAAATAACTCTCGTCGGTTTTAATTAACATTAATTAGATTTGATTAATGCGAGTAAATCTCTCAGCTAACTAAAACTAATCTTTCAACTAACTAAAATTAATTTGAGAGCGATGAAAGAGCACGATAAAACTGGTAAGTGTATAAAAATACTTGAATTAAATGAGATTTTGGGTACACAAGTATACATTTTAACATAATGTAAAGTAAATAACTTCATAAAGTTAAGATCAGTGAATTATACATTAAAGCAACGAATGCTGTGTCTAAAATTAGATTCATTATCAAAGGAGAAACCAATTGAAAAGATCTAATTCTATATAGAATTAGAGCATTTCAGTTTGAACAGAAGCTCCATAATTAGAAATTTAATCACGAAGATTTCTGAGAAAGATTTGATGCAACTGCTTGTCTTGAAATTCTCTAAATTGTCATAAAAGCGTCTCAACAAACTTTTCAATTAACTGATTTGTCCTTTCTTTATCCTCGATCTTACGCATAACTTAATAATTTTGAATTAATTTTCATCGATAACTTCTGTTTGGTTTGGTTTGGAGCGCTACGGTCTACTGTTTTGCACACGAGGGCTAATGAGACCGGGACCTACTGCTTAAAGCCGATTCCGAACGGCTACGAACATCCATGCCATAGTATGATTCGAACCCACGAACTCCGGAACCGACGATCAGCACCCTAACCAATCGGTCAGCGTTCGGCTTAACTTCTGTTTGAATACATAATTTAAAATATAATTATATCAGTCTTAAATTTGCTCATTTTTGACACAGTGATGTTTTTTATTCAATGGGTGATTGGAAAAAGAATGAGATATCACTTCCGAAATATCACTAATTATAAAAATAATGTTACGTTGGCCTAGTGTTTGAGAAAGAAGGAATTAATGCTCATTAATAAACACATGGACATATAAGTCTTGATTAAATGAATTTACACAATTAATTAAATGCCTAAGGAATACAACTGTAATCAGCTTATCATTTGTAGATATCGAAGACTGCTCTAAAGTCGATGCCTGCCCTAAAAAAACAATATGGCGATGTCAAAAGGTCTATCCCTCAACCCGCGGATGCCAGAAGCGTTCACCTTCTACTCTCCTCTGGTCACAAACTTGTCCTCTAAAAAAAAAAAAATCAGATTGCCCCGCGGAGAAAAAACAGGGGTCCACTCCCGAACGGAGGTGTCAGAAAAAGTAAAACCAATGGGCTCTTCTATTGGTTGAGAGAAAACCGAAGTTTCTTTTTAGTTCAAACTGGTCCTGTTCTGGTATGTCGTTAACGATGACTTACGGGAAGAGATTAAAAAAAAGCTGAACCGAATGTAACGTATTGTTACACTAATTAACTCCTGTACTTTTAAATACTAATATCTACAGTTATCTGAAATAGAACTGTAGTGAAATGTACTTCGTGTAAATATACAATTGAACAAATATTTTCTAAATTAAAAAGTTTTGAAAATGTTTTTTTTTTAATATTTGATAGTTTTGTAGAAAATGTGTGTTTACTATTATTTTCCATAAACAAATTTGACTGAAACAGTACTCTTTTTCCAATCACCTGTTCAATTGCTTTCAAAATACTATTGAAGTGAGAATCATGAAATATTTTTCTACGCATAATCCGTCGTTTATATAGTAATTTTCATAACATCTTGGTGTAGTTGCTTCATCCATAGGAAAATAATTCTTTCGCCATTTTGTTGCTTTCCATTGAACTAAAGAATATATTTGTTATAGCATTAATTTTATTTAGAAGTAAGAAATGCATATAGGAGGTCTATTTTTATAATTTCAAACTTTTTATGGAGAAGTAAATTTATGGTTTGCAGTATTAACCTAAGAAATGAAGTATAATATAGCGAATGCTGTATATTATTCTGTTGCAAAACTTAAATGCTATGTTCGCACGTGATACACGTAGGTTGTTTTTTAATCTTCGAACGGTATCCTGGCCTTGTCGAGCGCTTTTACTTTTGCAGAATATAACTTAAAAGTTTGTTTTAAAGCTATGATAGGCAAGTTATACATACGCTCCAATTCAAAATAATTAAATTCAATCTATATTCAGCTTTTAGCCGTCTATTATTTTAAATACAAATTATTACCGAGACGTTTGGATAGTGAGCTGAAATGAAAAGCCGTATTTATTGATTGTGGTTATCTTAATATACTGCAAAGAACACAATTCACTTATTTTAAACTATGATTTTAAAAAGAAATAGTCAATGAGATATAATGATAGCGGATTCAAATAAAGATCACCATTTCATTTAATATATTAATGCGCTAATTTTTTTAAATAATAAATTCATTTAAGTTGCGTGGTCGTTTTTAGAGTGTCAGCTAAAAAAATGCATTATAGTGTAATTTTTCACCTAAATTTTATGTGTTTGCAAAAAACAAACTTCACCACCCTCAAAAATATTATTTGCAAATTCATTAAAAACTACGTAAATTTATATTAACTAAATGGTAGAAATAACGCAAGATTTTTGGAGGTAACAAAACAGATAAAAGGCTTATAACAGATTGCATTCGTAATCAAATGTTCTTGCATCCCTTTAAAAGATAAAAGTTTATAATATTCTTAATGAATGTCAGTAATAGTATTAGTTACCGTTATACATTAAAAAATAGACATTTGTTCATTTCTTCTATAGCTTGTAAATTTTTACTGTAACAGTTTAAATTGCAGAAAATAGATTATCTAGATCAGGGATGGGGAACTTTTTCGATTAGTGTGCCAATTAAATTAAGGTTTTAAAACTTTTAGGTATCCAGTATGTCAATTGTTATATTTTTTGTGATTTTGTATAGTATAAAAAAACCTTTTACTTGTGTTATGTTGTCTTTATTAAGTTATCTTCAGACAGAGCGTAGACTCCGTGGGCTGTCTTTTCTTCAGCACTTAAGTAGCACATAATACCTTTCATCTAAAAAAGCTTATGAAGTGATACTACTTTGACAGCTCACTCCTAGACTCCGTAGGCTGTCTTCTTTTTCAGCAAGTTGCACATACCTTTCATCTAAAAAAGCTTACTAAGTGATAGAACTCTGACAGCTCACTCCTAGACTCCGTAGACTGTCTTCTTTTTCAGCAAGTTGCTCATAATACCTTTCATCTAAAAAACTTACTGATAGAATTCTGACAGCTCACTCGTAGACTCCGTAGACTGTCTTCATTATCAGCACTTGAGTTAAACATAATACACACCATCTAAAAAAGTCTACTAGTGATGAAACTCAAACAGCTTATTCGAACAGTCTACCAAAATAATTACCGAATATATCGACAGACCTTAAACCTAACGGGATTCAAACCCTTGAAGTACAATATTTATGGATTTAAGCTCTGTCGATATATTCGGTAATTTCTTTGGTAGACTGTAGACGGTAGGCATTCTTCATTTTTAGCACTTGAGTTCTCTCACAATGATAATGCAGCTCGATCGTAACTGTGAAACAATTGTCTGTACCCAATCTGTTGTTTTTTAAGATTTGCTTACGTTGCCTCTGCATTTATTGCTGTAAATGAATATAGTTTAAATTTAGCAATTTTCATCTGTCGTTTTTACTGCTCCACCTTAGAGAATAACGGTTTCGTCTATAGATTGTTGTTCCCACAGTAAAACGAGCCAGATGTTCGGGGAGGGGGATACTTTAAAACTTTTGCTGTTATCAACACCTATCATGATTTATTCCTTTCTAACAAGCATGTTAATGAACTTTTTTATGATATTCTTTTATCAAGAGTAAAAGAAGACGTTATCATCGCATGCTCGCAAAACTTTAAAATAAATTGAAAGAATAAACACTTCCGAACAGAAATAAATACGAAGGTGTGAGAACAAAAAAAAAGGTAAAAAATTAAATAAAAAGATAAAATATGCTAATTCAGAACTTTTTAAAAAAAAAATTGCGATTTTAATCTGCCGCCTTTCATTATTTCCTTAAGCCTTAAAGAAGTTTGGAAGATACCACTGAATATTCGTGTAAGAAATTTAACTGTTCTTTTAATTTATTTACTTCTTTTTAAACATGCAGGTCCTTTTTTTCTTATTTCATTAGTAAGCACGGTAGATTTTATATCACCTTCTTGAGACAAAAGAATTCTTGGAATAAAATCTAATCAGGATTGTCTGGTTAGAATTTACAGTGCATTAGTTTTATCGAAAAAACAGAAAATGTTTTCAAAAAAAAAAGAAGGGATTCTTGAGCAAAAACAAAGGTAAGAATTACTTATATCAAACGCAGAACTGTGTTTCAGTTTCGGAGAAAAAAAAGGGCGAAAGCAGTGGATAAGATATCGATTGTGATAAAAAGCAATTTAACTTTTGTTTGTATTATTCTTTTTTAATTTGTTAATGCACAAGATCCTGAAATTTTTACTCCGAGTTTTTCTTTGTGTTTGCTACTTACTACAGAAAATATGGGGAATATATATTTATTAATTTTTCACATTAAGAATGACGTAAAAAAGGAAATATATTTCCTCATTAGGGACTAGACGTCACAAAAATTAAATTTATCTCAGTAATTGCTATTCATTGTAAATAATTCCAAGCACATGGCACTTTCTAGAGATAACTGATTATTATGAGGAATATATATTTATTAATTTTTCACATAAAGAATAGGGTGTAGAAAAGGAAATATATCTTCTCATTTTGGACTAGAAGCCACGAAAATTAAATTTATCTCAGTAGTTTCTATACGTTTTAAACAATTCCAAGTATATTTCATGGCATCATAGGATGCCATGTATGAAAAAGGAAAAATTTCGTGAAAGAAAAAAAATTTATTTGATATTGCATGTAAACTAAGTACTGGAAAATAAAGTTTATAAAAGATGAAGCAATTTTTCATGATTTCAGACCATGTTACTTACCATAAAAAGGTGAATTTACATGCTCTGTTCGAAAAATCATTAAGTGTGAAACCAAACGGAAAATTTATAATTAATAAGAATTACTTGAGTTATATATATATACATACATATATATATACACATATATATATACATATATATGTATATATATATATATATATATTTAAATATATATATATATAAATATATATATTTATATATATATATATATATATATATATATATATATATACATACATATATATATACATATATATATACATATATATATATACATACATATATATGCATACATATATATATAGATACATATATATACATACATATATATACATACATAATAAATATATACATACACACACACACATATATATATATATACATACATAAAAAATAAATACATAATGTACCAACCGGTGAAATTTAAAATATTCTTTAATTTTAGTGCCATATTTTATCCGCTTTTCTCCTGTTAAACAGATTTTTTAATGGTAAAGATAAATGCTAAAATAAATTTTAAAACAGCTTTATTTAACATTATTGCTCCAACAGTTTACGAATTTTTATTATTTGCATACCTTTAATATATATTTTCACTTATTAACACTTTCGGTACACGCTTATTTCGTACACAAAAATTTTTGGTCACATATCTGAAGTTTGTGGAGTTTGATATATTAAAATCAAATATTGTATAGTTGTACATGTTCTTATTCGAATATTTCAGTGAATTTTGTTTTAAACTATTCAGAAATGTCTAAATATTTTTAAAAATGTAAAAATCAGTAATCACATATTTAAAGGTGATCTGTCCCCTTAATTTTATTTACTTTTGATACCAATACTGTTTTACATTCATATTTCCAGTGCTTTTTTATTTTAACTTTATCTTCATTTGAGCAAGTTTATGTTCCAGTCATGAAAGTTGATTATTTTTTCAGCTTTGCTTCCGAGCATTTTCAAAACAAATGTAATTGTTTTTTTATTAATCTGTCAAAATTATTTCGATTCCAAAAGGATTTCCTAATAAATGTAATAGAACTTAAAAAAAACTCTTACTTCACAATTTTAATGCTTCTTTAATGTAAATGAAACATCAGAGTCACATTTGATGATTGAAAAAATATATCACAATTTAATTTCCGATGCAGGAATAAAAAAAAAACACTTAAAGTTCTAGATAAATGATAAAGCTCAAAATTGCTAATTCTGTGTTTTTTTACTTTTGATTAAATCTATCGTCTTTTATTATTTTCTTGTGCCTTAAGATATTTCAAGAAACACAAAGAATGAGATTCTTCATAAGGAATGTAACTGTTCTTTTATTTTATTTACTATTTTGAAAAAAAAAGACATTTTTCTTTTGTGCTAAGCATAGTTAGAAAAGCCTTTCTATCACTTTGCAAAGACAAAAGAACCTGAAAGAAGAATCAATACTTGAATAAAAGTCAGTTTGAAGTTTACAGTGCATTTGTTTTATCAAGGAGCAAAAAAAAAATAATCAAGATTTTCGGAAAAGAATCGTTAAATAAAATAAAGGTTGGAATTACTTTATAGTAAATGCAGACTTGTGTTCGCGTTCGAAAAAAAAAAAGAATATATGAATAATATATCAGTTGAAAAAACAGTCTAACTTTGGTTAGTGTTATTGTTATTTCTTAATGGAAGCAGTTTCTAAAAATCTCAAAGTGCTGTACTTTTGTCAAATATATTTGTTTTTGAAAGAAAAAATTACCAGATAAGCAATTAAAGTGCTAGTCTTGTGAAATAAAGCGGTAAAATTTTATGTGTTTCATGTAATACGTAACAATTTTTATGAGATCAGAACAGTGAAATGTAATAAAAAATATCGCTTAAAATGCAGTTTGTTTGATACTGCTGTTTTTTTAATCGTTATTATTCGCACACGGCTAATAGTGGCAACTGATTCTATGATGATAAAAAATTATGTTACAAGTAACTATATTAAAAAATTTAATATATATTTTATCTGGCCCTAAGTAACTTATATTTAACTCTTTTGGCTGTTACGTAGTTTTTTATTGAAGATTAAATCACGTTTTCTCTCGAGTACTAATCACAACTAAGTTTACCAGAGTTTGTGTGCTCGAATCACACAACTGATAAGCATATAGGTCAAAATCATTATTTCTGTTGAAATCTAGAAACCGAAATTTTTCAATTATTTGTGATTGCAATGCTTTCTTTAAACGGTACAAAAAAATAAAAATAATCATAGAAATTTTGATTTTTTAAAATTATGTGTTAAATTAGTAAATAAAGTATTATTTTCCTAAAGATATACATAATTTAAAGATATATATATATATATATATATATATATATATATATATATATATATATACACACACACACAAATGTCAGGTCTAAAAAGAGGGGGTTTCGAAATTTAAGCGAGTTGTGAACATTTTAAAAGGGAACTCTTTCGTAATAACAAAATAATTGAAAAACCTCAAGGTCGCGTAATCTTTTAGGATCATCCGAACAAGCGGAAAGATATTTGAAGAATTTGATGATTAAGCGAACCGATAGTAGACAGTTGGCGAGTAGGCGTAGAGCTGTCAACACACTCCAGAGGAGGCTTCGCCACGAATAATGCAAATGGCGCAAGCGACGCCTTTAAACGAAACCTTCCTTTGAATAAAGATATGATTTACTAAGAATGACTAATTATTCCATTCGCCTTACTACTGGACACGGTATATATATATATATATATATATATATATATATATATATATATATATATATATATATATATATATATATATATATTTTCAAATTATGACAATTTAAAAATATTGTTATCCATGTATTTGATAACCTATTTATGGTATATCAGACTCCTTGGCATTTTTGACATAAAAATAATCTGAGCAGATAAGTATCTTAACAATTGGTAAAAATATCCTTTTTCTAAATATATATATATAAATTTTTAGGTAAGAACAATGGGAAAATTTTGTTACCCTTGTGTAGGGTTACCCATTTGTTCTACAATAGATCCCTTAATCACGTTAGTTTTTCCATATTTTTCAATACATTTTGGCACAAAGACTTTATCCTTTCTAATATTTATACCTTATTCAAAAAGTCTAGCGTAACAATTTCGAAACAGATTGGATTTATTCCAACTACCCCCCCTCCCCTTTCGAAATGCATGAAAATAAACGAAAATAAAAAGTAGTTCTATTAGTTATTTTTTAGTCCTCATACAAAACATTATATACACGATTTGGTATTATATATATATATATATATATATATATATATATATATATATATATATATATATATATATATATATATATATATATATATATATATATATACATATATCTATATATATATATATATATATATATATATATATATATATATATATATATATATATATATGTCAGGTTTAAAAATGGGGTTAAGAATTAAGCGAGTTATAATTAAAAATAGTTAGAACTCATTAACGATAACGTAATAGGAGAAAGACACATCCTCAAGCGAAACTACACAGAGTAAAAAAGCTGCCGGAGTAGGTATAAAAATTTGCTTAGGTAGCAACGCCAAAAGGGACAGTTCTGAGCCGGAATTCGGGCTGATAACGTCCTCCACCCTTGTCGTTGCAAATTATGAGAACAAAGGATATCTAAATGGCATAGCTATGGACAGTAGGATTACAATAAAGAAGTTTTTATAAATGAAATTAAATGTGTCTTCCCTGCCTTAACCACTCTCCATGTCATATATATATATATATATATATATATATATCAGAAAATTATTTGTTATTTTAATCCCTATCAGATTTTTCTTTTCATATTTTAAACAATGTATTAAAGAATACCTCTTTTGTATATCTATCCTAAATATAAAATATGTTTTATAAATTTCATATACTTAAGAATTCGATTTCTAAAATAAAAAAAAAATTCGAGATACATTTTCCTTTCAGAATTTATAGAAGTACGTAAAGAATTGAACGCATCCATTTCATTGGAATACTTAGAAAATAAACGAAATGAAATTTATCGATTTCTTTATCCATGACGTTCACAGAAAGATATATTTACATTCTTCATTGGACGATAAGCTTTTTGGAAAAGGAAATTATTTCTTCGTTGTTAAGTTTCGAAAATTTCTTTTATTGCACGGAATCTAAAAGATAATCAGTTGAAATATTTTTATGACTTTCATATTTTAATATTATTTTCTAAACATATGTTTTTGAGAATCTTGATAATATAAATTTTGGACATAGTAACTTTGAGAGCCTGCTTTCTAAAAGTGAATTGCAAAAATTATTTGATTTAAAGTGTTCAAGTATTTTATATTTTTATATTTTTATATTCGTAATTTCTCATAACAACTATAAATGTGTTTTTTATCCTCAGAATTCATGGTGCGTTATTTCAAAAATAGCAAATGAATGTTTACAATACAAGGAATATCTAATTTGATTAATTAAGAGAATTTTCATAGAATAGGTAATGTTTTCATTTTAAGTATGAAAATTTGATTGAAATTTAAGAGATAATGCAGTTTTACGTCTAAATTCCTAATGTGAATTAAATACAGGATAGTTAAAACTTACAAATGAACAATGTTTCGAAGAGTAGTTCAGTTTGATTTTCAGTGTGGAATTAATTTTTTTCTAATATTTAACTCCGGAGAGACCCTCTGCAAAGTCAAGGGATAGCTTAGGCGAGTCCTTTGTCGTTTTGCTCTTAAGCTTTCTCTAGGTCATGAACGGTCATTCCGTCATCGCCTTCGAGGCAAGCCCCTTCCACTCTCCGAGATATTTTTGAAGTTCAATCTGATTATTGTTTCGGGTTTTTCACACTGAAGATGAGTAAAGTTTGTAGCTGATCAAGATGTGGGAAACTGTTACCCGCATACCTCTGATCTTTGGTAGAGAAAAAAGAAAAAAAGAGTTTCAAAATGTTGTTCACAAACATAATGTTGGAGAGCCCAGTCATAAAAGCAATAGGTAGTCGCCTCTCACAGAGGGATGAACCTTTTGTCGTTTTGTGTGAGCACCCTCGGGGTCACTAACAATTTTCACGTTGGTCACCACAGAGGACAGCCATTTTCCTTCTCCAATCTTTATTTCAGTAAAATTTTAATAAAGCATAATTTGAACATTTTGAGTTAAGTTTTGCTAAGGAAAGATATTGAATTTCATAATGATAAACTTTCTTAAATACTTGTTTACTGTAAACCTTCATTTGCGTGTATTATTATGTTTCTATTTATATTCATTGTATATTATCTTTTCATTATTTAGTTGTTTAAATATTGATTCTGTGTAGAGATTTTGTGATGGTGCAGGAGAGTCAGAGGAACGGTATAACTTGATAGTTTTAAATTTTGATGTGATGGTGTGGAATTACTTATGATGAGTTACAGACCAAGCTTCTGACTCTGTAACCCTGATGTCTCCAATTCTGACACACTAGAAAGACAGTTCTGACTCTTCTACACTAAATTTATTCGTTTAATGTTACAATTTCTTGTAAAAAATTTTGATAATCATATATTCGTACTATTATAAGTTGTAAAAATGTCACCCAACAGCGAGACGATTTTCTCTTTTTTTCGGGGGGGATCTGTAATATATCAAAATTATTTAACTTTAATATTTCTTCAAAAACCTCCTCTCTTCCCTTTTAATTCATCTAAATATCTTTATCAGCCTCTAAATGGTTTAATCAACGAAGTATTTTCCACTTAACATTCCTTTCTGTCCTAAAGCTGTAAACTTTCTGTCTATACAGCAGTTTCGCAGGTGTTGGCGAAACATGTTTTCGCGTTTTGCTGATATTGCAGTCAATTCGCTTATTAAGCTGTTTTTGTTGTGGGAAAATTCTTGTTGTCAGCGCTCTTGGGTGTACTTGTGTGAGAGCAGAGTGAACTCTGTGGCTTTTGATTATATATTGTCCAGAAGGACAGATGTGCGATGTTGCCGCTCTGAAATAAAGTTTTAAATTAGACTTCTGAGTTCTCTTAAATATGAGACCCGACTGCATCTTTGTACTTTATGAATGCTAGCTGGTGAACTTTCTCCTTGTGAAGGAGTTTTATAAAAAATGGATTACATATATATACATATATATACATACATATATATATACATATATACATATATATACATATACATATATATATATACATATATATACATATATATATACATATATAAATACAAAAATATATATACATATATATATACATATATATATAAATATATATAAACCATTTTATACATATATATGTACAAAAAAATATATATATATATTCATATATGTAAATAAATATACATATATATAAATATGATATATATATATATGTATATATATATATATATATATGTATATATATATATATATATATATATATATATATATATATATACATATATATAAACATATATATATATATATATATACATATAAATATAATACATATATATACATATATATATATAATATATGTATGTTTGGTCTATGTCGGTAACTGTTTGTACTTTATGATTTATTAGAAAACAATCTAAGACTATATCATATAATAGAAATGGTTGGATGGAGTGTGTTAGAAAACAGAATAACAATAAGACTATATCATATAATAGAAATAATCATATAATAGAATATAATCATATAATAGAAAGTTCTCTGACAGTATCTTCCTTAAAAGGCCACCTTCAGGGTAATATACGAAATCTCTACATAAGATTACCGGTTTTGTTTACTTTTTCCTTATATATATATATATGTGTGTGTGTGTGTGTGTGTGTGTGTGTATGTGTGTATATGTATGTATGTATTTATATGTATGTGTGTATGTGTACGTATGTATATGTATGTGTATATGTATATATAAATGTGTGTATATATATAGATATATATATGTATGTATATATGTATATATATGTATATATATATATACGTATGTATATATGTATATGTATATGTATTACATTTGTACATATATATATATATGTATTACATATATATATATATATATATATATATATATATATGCATATATATGTATATATATATTCATATTTATGTATATATAGATACATATATATATACACATACATATATATAGGTATATATATATATGTGTGTGTGTGTGTGTGTATATATATATATATATGTATTACATTTATATATATATATATATATATATATATATATATGTGTGTGTGTGTGTGTGTGTGTGTGTGTATGTATACTTTTTGTATATGTATATATATATATATATATATATATATATATATATATATGTATATATATGTATATATATATAGATACATATATTTGTATATATATATATGTATACTTTTTGTATATGTATATATATATATGCATATATATGTATGTATATATAGATACATATATATATATATATGTATATATATATATATATATATATATATATATATATATATATATATATATATATAAACAGTAAAAATTGAAGTTGTTAAGTTTCTAAATCATGAGACTGGCGTCGTTGTGTTTCCGGTTTTGATGGTCACGTGACAGAACGAGAGAAGTATTCCGTTAGATGACGGAATGTGGTGTGCGGCGTAAGGCTTGCATATTTCGATATGGAAATAAAAGTTTTTATTTACGACTACCTTATGTGATTATGATTATGACTTTATTATTGTGATCGGTAGCGAATTCCTGAATATGTTACATATATATTTAT
>CM063498.1:8106624-8126624 GCA_032207245.1 Pardosa pseudoannulata
TTCCACTTAGTGTGTGTGCAAAAACAACATAGTATTGTTTTATGCTTTTATATTCGGAAACGACTACTAATCCCATATACGAATTATTCATTTGTGTGAAAAATTCTCCTTTCCCAATCGTCTTCGTATAAGTCAGTTTCCACTAAGTGTGTGTGCACAATGAGCACAGTATTATTTTTATGCACTTATATTCGGAAACGACTACTATTCACATATACGAATTATTTACTCCTGCGAAAAATATTCCGTTCTTCCCCGTCTTCGTGTAAATGAGTTATCGTTGAGTGTATGTGCATCACTATTGAAAAACCAAATCCTATTAGTAGGTGAAAAAAACTACTAATCACTTATACGAATTATTTTCTTGGGGAATTCTCCTTTTACAGTCGTCTTCGTATAAGTGAGTTTCCACTGAGTATGTGTGCAAAAACGGCACTGTATTATTTTATTATTTTTTATTCTGACATTACTATTATTCACATATATGAATTATTTACTCCTGTGAAAAATATTCCTTTTTTCCTCGTCTGCGTGTAAATGAGTTATCGTTGAATGTATGAGCATCACTGTTGAAAAAAGATCACGTTAGTAGTTGAAAAAAACTACTAAACACATATACGAATTATTAATTTGTGTGGGGAATTCTTCTTTCACAATCGTTTTCGTATAAGTGAGTTTCCACTGAGTATGTGTGCAAAAACTGCACAGTATTATTTTTATGCTTTTATATTTGGAAACGACTACTATTCACATATACGAATTATTTACTCCTGTGAAAAATATTCCGTTTCTCCTCGTCTGCGTGTAAATGAGTTATCGTTGAATGTATGAGCATCACTGTTGAAAAAAAGATCACGTTAGTAGTTGAAAAAACTACTAAACATATATACGAATTATTCATTTGTGTGGGGAATTCTCCTTTCACAATCGTTTTCGTATAAGTGAGTTTCCACTGAGTATGTGTGCAAAAACAGCACAGTATTATTTTTATGCTTTTATATTTGGAAACAACTACTATTCATATATACGAATTATTTACTCATGTGAAAAATTTTCCATTCATCCTTGTCTTCGTGTAAGTGAGTTATCGTTGAGTGTGTGTGCGTTATGATAAAAAAATTTTTTTTTCAAAATTTCACTGATAATTATCTTTAATGCAGTGGTAATTGTACATGTGAGTTACTTGAGAGGGGGGTCGATTGAAAAACTATGCCAAGAGTAACATTTTTAATTAAACATCAGTAAGAAATGTGTTCTTTTCGAAATCTATTAAACTCATTTTGAGATTTTGAAAAAAAAATATAAATAAATAACCATCCATACGACGCAGTTTTAAAGTCAACAAAACGTAATGAAAATCTCTGAGAGGGAAGAAAGATTTTATTAAAACGTTATCCCGAAGTCGTTCCCGGGAGAGTGTATCTTCCTCCCTCTCTTATTATTCTTATTTTTCCATTCGCCATCATTTTCTGAAATGTAACATGACTTTATTCCTGGCTTTTTCCCTTTTGGAATGTTGCCAAAAACTGTGAGATAATTGCGAGCGCTGACGGAAATAAAGTGAAATTTCTATGTTTAACTTTGAAGAGCTTTTTCAACGAAATATGTCATCGCATTGTTATTTTGGCTCGGGAATAATTTAGTAATTGCTCCTGTCTAAGTATGCGCGCACGTTATTTTTAAGACGGCAGATTTTGCTTAAGCACTGGAATAATTCAATAATGTTAATACAGAACATATTCAGTGCTTATCAAAACAAGAAAAAAAATATTATTTATCCCTAATTACTGTCTTTCATTGAAAGAATTTAGAATTCGACAAACCTTCTGGGTAATGGGTAAAACGAATATTCAGGAATAGTTTTATTCAGTTGCCATATTTTTACATGATTAATATTTATTTACCTTTATTTTTAGTAAATTTTTGCATTTGTATATGCATTTGTACAATTTAAAATTACTAGATGAAATTTTTTCTCTAATATTTAAATAAATAAATGTTGCCGTATGTATTTTCCACTTTAAACGTTCTTCTCAATAAAATGATAAAAATAAATAAATAAATAAATAAATAAATAATAAATTAAATAAATAATTAATAAAATTCCATTCTTAACACATTTTTCTCTACTGTATTCCACGGACAAGGGTTAAAACACAATGATAAAAATTTGTGAGTTCAGAACTTTCGATAACCAAAGCTTCGTCATTTTTACTTAACTTTTATTTTTAAATTAGGTTCTAGACCAATTACAAGTCGATCATAATTTAAGACTACTGTAGTAGTTTTTAATACCATCTGACGTCATTGGTTACGTCATTACGTCTACTGGCCTACATTTTGAGTGGCGTCATAATTTATCTGAAAATACCTAATTCTACATGCTCGCAAATCAATATCGTTTTAAGGCTTCTTTTAACTTTACAGTTATGGCAACATCCCGTTAAAACGATACGAAACAGCCATCTAAATGCAAGGGGGAAAATATGCAAATATGTGTTTAAAAATATAAAATAGTTGAAAAAAAGTGAAAAATGCTTATCAACGGATTTTTATGTCATTATAGGTAGTTTTTCTATTAAGAATTGTGGTAAGCGTTTTTAACTTTTATTTTTCAACTAAAAATTCTTGAGATTTTAAGAAGCAAAAAGAAATTTAAAATTCTGTGGTGTTGAGTTTTATAATTTAGTATAAGCCATTTTTACAAGAGAAATAAAAAAAATTAGTTCTCGATATCTAAAAGAATGTTGTAATACCTAAAATAATGGTTTTGTGCATTTATGTGAAAGAAAATTCATTTGTATATATTTAAAAAGATTTTATTGTATAGTCATCTAACTTTTATAACAACTTTGAAGAAAAAAAGATTTTTTTTCTTATTTTTCGCTTTATCATATCTTTTATAATTATTGTAAATACATGGTTTTTTCAAATATTCTAATAAATTATGCTGAATTTCATCTTTTTTCCTAAAAAATAAGAACTTTTTATATAGAGTGACAAATTAGAGCTTGTCTAAAAATTTTAAAAAATTTTCGGATACACTGTGCGTAGACTTTAAACAACACAAAGTGTGTTTCATCAATAGTTTTTGCTTTTTTGTAAGCAATAGTTATAAGGCAGGCAAAGGTACTTAACCACGTGCCCGCAAAACTATTTTTGTCCACTATATACGATATCAATATCTACGATTGTATATGATGCTTATGATTACATTAAAATAAATATTAAGAATCATTATACTATTTTTTCAGTTCCTGCTATTTGTTCACAGTCTCCTGTATTCATCTGATAACGTGTTCAGATAATATGATTTTTCTCGACTTTTGATTTTATGTATTAATTTCATTTTATCAATAGTAGTTTGGAATTTTTCTATCATTTTCATTTCAATTGCGCCATTTTTATTTATCGAAATTTGAGACTGCAATTCCATCTATTAATAATTAGGCTTCGAAGCATTGCTTAAGGAAGTCTTTTCGGTGAATCACGTTCTCATATTCTAATTAGTTCGAAAAATATTACAGCAAAACCGACCAAAACACCGTTTTCGTTATGTGGTCAGCTCATTTTCACTGATGAGTTGGTGTGAAAAAGATGACCACATTCTCATTGTTGGCATCATCATCGCCAAATATTTGGTGTCCTGTATAACTTTCATAACTATTAAAGAAATATATCAACATATGTGTGAATGTCATGCTTACTTCGTACTCATCGCTATTTAATAGATTAATTTTTTGTACTTTTTCTACTTCATTTATCCTTTTTAGGAAAGTATTTTTCTTTTCTGTTTTATCTGTTTTATCCGAGATTTTTTTTTTCAATAATTATCGACTCGCCATGTTCTAACAATTTTGTTTCTATTTCACAGTTGCAGTTTCTTAAAGCAAAACTTTTGCCATAAGTTATTTAATTATTTTTATTTCAAATTTCAATACGGTTGAAAATAAATAAGCACATTTTCAAAAATTATCCGCTCGACATATTTTTTTTTTACGTTTCATACCTGACATACCTTAAATATAAACATCCTCATTTAAATAGGTTTAGATATTTTAAACTTAGCTTTTTTTGTATTTAAAACATTAATACAAAAAAAAATCCTCAGTAGGTAAAGAACAAAAAATTTAGTTTTCTTGATGTTATATTACATCATAAAAGGACCTCTATTCTATACACCCAAAAAAAAAGTTTAAAATTGGGTATGTAATAAAAAAGTTTCTTAAAAGTGTATTTGAAATAAAGTCCCACAGTAAAGACATACATGCATGCATATCCATAATATATCCGGGCAATACTATGCACCTATATATTTATAATTGGAATTCTCTGTTGTAAAAAAACTATCATATTTGTCAACAATCTGCAGCATACGAGTTTTTTTAATGTTTTTATAAATTTGTTTTCCTATAGTAGTTGATTTCAACCTTTATTACCAAAATTTTTGCTATCCAGACCGAAGGCTGGGTGCGAAGCAGCTATTATACTTATATATCTTGTTCAAATTTTCAATCGTTAATAAAATACTTTCTATTCAAGTTCAAATACATTTTTTTAAACTTGTAGTGAATGACACTTGGTGTTAATACAGTTTTGCAAATATTAATTCATTAATTCAATTCAATTAATTAATTTCCATCAGTCGCTGGGAACTTTGGCGATAATGGTGTTTGTTCACAGAATAGAGCCAATATCAGTGTTATTCCCCACCAAAAGCACCTATGGTACTGCTAAACGGAGAATGCTACCCTTAATACTATCATGGACATCACAGCAGTACATAAGATGCAAGGTAGCACCGTAGATTGTGCAGTAATATATATCCAGGACGAAAAATCTTCGTAGCAGGCCAACCATACGCCGTCGTTAAATCATTATATGAACTGTTCCCTTTATAATAATAGCCTAAGTTATCTGTCCGTATGTCCTCGAATTTATGAAGCGGATCCTTATTGGATTCTTGATGAGTTAAGATTAGTAAAATTCAAAGCAAGTCTTTAAAACGTTCGAAATCCACATCTCTTCCCCTTTTCGAGCGTTTAATGTCATTATTTCAAGGCCTATTTTCCTCGATTAGGAGCAGGCAATTAAATATATCAATTTATTACATAATAAATAGGTAAAAATAACATTTTTTCCAGTAATATGACGTCATTCCTTTAACCATCTCATATAATCATTTTTTATTTTAATATTGTCTGTGTATAAATTATTTAAATATCGTCTGCATTATTTCCATCCGTTTTATCACTGAACTTAGATATTACGTAAACACATTTCTTTTAAATTTCGCATAAATAATAGGTAGTGAACATATGTGATTATTTTAAATTCAATCATCGATTATTTTTGTTGCAATGACAATTTTATCACTGGTTTTAACAACATATTCTTTTCATAAAATTCTAGGGGTCTATTTCAAAGACAAATAAATATATAACATTTAAGTTATATATTTTTTAAAACTAAGAAGTTTGTTCGTTTGTTTGTTTTTATACATAACCTTACAGTTTGACTAAATGAATTCAACGTGATTCTAAATTTCATTCACAGTATCGGGAGACTTTAGGGGAGTATGAAGATAAACAAATTATGCAACGTGTACCAGATGATTCTCAGCCAAAAAAAAAGCCATTTTTTTTAACTGCCTCATAGGGACTTTACAATTTTGGAAAATTAAAAATTTTATTAATCACGTCATAAGATGGACTATATGATAGTTAATTGAAGAACTGAACTGCTTGAAACTCGCTGGAAAGGTTCCTTGCAATAATGAAGCAGTACAAGAGATGGATAGAAGGAGGCTACCATCAGCTTCATCAATTAGAAACAGAAAAAAATAGAAAGTGAATAAATAGTAAGAAACAAAAATAATTGCCCAACATCCTATATATAAAGGAAAATGGAAAATTGCGAGGAGATTCGCTTTCTACTTTCATACTTAATATTGCGATTCTGCCATATGTGCTGTGGTGTAGTACATTTCTGTTGTTAATTCAAATCCATTAATAATCCAAGTTTGCTTTATATCGTCTTTAATATTAATTATAGTAAAATGCCACTGATCTATATTAAAATATTCAATTATAGAACAAAAGATAAGAAAATATATATAAAAAATAAAAAGTAAAAGAAGCACTCCAAGTACTACACCTGAAAGAAAATTGCCAAAGTCTAAAAGCTCGCTGCATTCTTTTCCTTCCTTCTGAACTACTCCAGCAACCCTATACTTTTTCCCTTATCCTGTGCTAATACGTCCGTTGTTCCATTGTCCTGTGCACAATGCGTCCTTTCCCGGGTCTGTCCAGATTCACCGGGACTCTAAGGATGGTCCTGAATCGCCTCCTGGAAGCCAATCACAACTCTCCAAGACTTGGTGAGCCGAACGATGGCCGATTGGTTAGGGTGCTGGCCTTCGGATCCAGAGTTCGTGGGTTCGAATCCCACTGTGGCATGGATGTTCGTAGCCGTTCAGAATCGGCTTTAAGCTGTAGGTCCCGGCCTCATTAGCCCTCGTGTTGCAAAAAGTATACCGTAGCACTCCAAACCAATCAAACCAATCAAGACTTGTTGAAGTTTAAGTGCAATCGTTTCCACAGGCCACACCACACGCCTCCTGGAGTCGAGAAAAAATACGTGGGCAACCCACAACGTGTAAGTGCGGCGAGCAGATCAGTTTCGCAAACCTTATGCGAAACATAGCTGCACTCTCACACTCCTTCCCATCGACAGCAAAAAAAAATTCCTCGTGACACACATATGAATAAAGGACAAAAAAAAATGAAGTATGGAAACATTGGCAAAAACTAAGTATAGAAACAATGGCAAAAGTTAAGTATAGATAGATTGGCAAAAATTAAGTATAGAAATAGTGGTAAATATCAAGTATATTAATCATAGCTGCACTCTCACAATATGTACTTCCATATGTAAATTTATTGTAATCATTTAATAAAAAGTAACTTGTTATATTTGACATAAAGTACTATACTTGAGTAAAAGTAGTTTGTTATATATGACATATTTAAAAATCGTAAAAAAAAATCAGAGATATTAGTTACAGGAATCTTATAGCATTTCGAAAACAGCAGGGAAAAAATTTACATTCGTTATATTCGGGAGTTTGTTATATTCAACTTTATTTTAAAATAAAGTCGAATATAACAAACTCCCGAATATAACGAATGTGTGAACGTGAAATTCAAAATTAAAAACATTAGTTGCAGGAATCGTAATTTAGTACGAAAATGACAAAAACTTTAGTTCGTTATACCGAGAGTTTGTTATATCGATTATATTTTAAGGACTTTACAAAAAGTTCAAAGACATTAGTTACAGGAAAATATGAGTTTATATTATTAAGCGTAATTTCACGTCAGTTATTTCAAACCTTTAATATATTTTTAGAATTATCTCTGTTTATCTAATTAGAGACACACAAATAAAATATGCATACAATATACAAATACAAAGACCTAATTACTCTATTTATGTATATTATTGCAATTACAGTTCTTCTTTCAAATATATTTCTAAACAATTCCAGTGATTGTATTTTGTAAACTAATTAGTTTGTTAAGGACTTTAACTGTTCCTTTACTTTTTCAACATGATGTTGTAAACAGTTGCTTTCAAGAGACTTATTTTAGTTCATTATTTTAAAATCTGTAAAACAATAATTACATTATTATATAAATAAAATGGAGCTTTTGTTATAACTCTGTGTCGATTTTTTTAAATAAACAAAATGAATAATTTTAAAATCATTACAACAGTAGTTCGTTAAATAAATGTATCTTTTATTATAACATTATTTCGATTATTTTATAAATAAATACAATCCTTCCTCATTTTATGACAAATAATCAATACTATAAATGATCTTCCTTATCATAAGTAACATTATCTAAGATTTTAATGTTTATTATATTTAAACCATGAAGTTAATTTATCTTGTATATTAAATGCTAAAATAATTAAGGTTTTCTAAAAATAGATGGCTTGAAAAGATATATGAAAATTATTTGAAAACTACTCACTTATAAAAATAATTAGGGTTATTTTATTTTGCTGTTATTTTATTTTGTTGTTAAGTAGACAGAAGTCGATTGAATTTTTTTTTTAATTTCAATTAAGATCAAAATATGAACGAATAAATGTTATTTGAAACCAGGAGACTAGAGTTTCTCAAAGTGTGTTTCGCATAACCCTAGATGTCAGAATAGTTAGGGCGCTGATCCTCGGTGTCGGAGTTCGTGGATTCGAATCCCACTGTGACATGGATCTTTGTAGCCGTTTGGAATCGACTTTAAGCAGTAGGTCCCACTCTCATCAGCCCTCGTATTCCAAAGTAGTGAACCGCAGCAATTTAAGACGCACCGCATTGAAATATTTAAAATAGAACCTGTACAACTCTATAGTATTTGAGTTTAATATTATAGCTTTTAAGGAAGCAATACAAATTTTAAAATGCATTTCACTAAAAATGATGTTTTCAACTTGTATTCTGTCTAAATAAAAAGCTATTGCACGTATGGATTTCAAATTTTCCCAGTAAATACATCATAGGCGTACAGTGAAGCTGTACCTACTTTTTTCGTCTTTGTTTATTTCATTTAGTATATATAATATTGGAAATGAAATTTTAAAACATTATTTTAGTATGAGCAGCGGTAGCTCAGTCGGCAAAGGCAACGCTCTGGTAACTGGAAGGTTGCGGATTCAGAGACCGTGCCGGCCTAAGATCCGCCGTGTTCGTTAGAGGTAACTGGGACATGTACAATATGCTAGCGATCACAATGTCCTCCAAGTCATCAATCAATAGCTCTGGGAGTAGCACGCCAAGCCTATGGGTCTTCTGCTTGGTCCCTGCGGTCACAATGTCCTCCAAGTCATCAATCAATACCTCTGTGGGTAGCACGCCAAGCCTATGGGTCTTCTGCTTGGTCCCTGCGGTCACAATGTCCTCCAAGTCATCAATCAATACCTCTGGATGGTTGTAATCTACTACTACATAAAACCCCCCCCCCCCCCCCCCCCACAAAAAAAAATATTCCCCCCCCCCCCCCCCCCCATTTTTTTTTTTACTTTATATATACCCCCCCCCCCACCCCCCCCCCCCCCCCCCCCCCCCCCCCATTCATACACTCTCATATCATTTGGTTCTTCTGCTTGGTCCCTGCGTTCACAATGTCCTCCAAGTCCTCAATCAATACCTCTGGGGGTAGCACGTCAAGCCTATGGGTCTTCTGCTTGGTCCCTGCTTCAGAATAACGAGGACCCACTTGACTTTCACCCTTGAGGTACTCGTGTTAAGGCGCCCCCCTTTGAGACGAGTAGCATCCGGCTCAATCGAGCTTGGTTTGACCTAGTGGCATCGACTGCAACAACAAAATCTTTTTAATTTTTTGTAAATTTAATCCCCTGGTGTCATAATTCTCATACTTTTTAAAAATGTAAAATGGCGGAGAATCATAACCTAATAATTATTGTTTACGAAAAAAGGAAAAATTATTAATGGAACTCACTTTGCGTTGTTATAAGTCTGCACACAATGTATCGGAAAAGTTTTTAAATTTTTAAAATGAGCTCTCACTTTTTACTTCATATAAAAAAAATCAAATTAATTTTTTTTTTGCAAATTCAATCCCCTGGTGTTATAATTCTCATACTTTTAAAAAATGTAAATAGGTGGATAATTATATACCTAATAATTATTGTTTACAAAAAAGGAAAAATTATTAATGGAACTCACTTTGCGTTGTAATAAGTCTGCGCACAATGTGTCAGAAAAGTTTTTAAATTTTTAAAATGATCTCTCAGTTTTCACTTTATATAAAAAGTTCTTATGTTTTAGAAACAAATTAACCCCTTCCGGTAAAATGACGAGTCTAGCTCGTCATTGGTTTTTCATTCCATACCGCACAATGACGAGCTACACTCGTCATGCGACTAAAGTTAATGTTAAATATGATAATTAATTTAGTTTATAATTTCTAGTATACTGAATTTAGCAAGACTTTTGTTACTTGTGGAAATACCAGGTCACTATTACATATTGTTTATTTAGAATTTCTTGGTACAAGTCACTGCCAAATTGATGAGTCAGAATAAAAGAAAACCTACTAAGAAATGCCGTGTGTGTTACAAGAATCAAATTAGAAGTGAGACTCCCTAGCGGTGTAAACAATTCAGTATTCCTTTGCACTTTGTTTTGAAAAGTACCACTATCTTGAAGACTATTATCTGTATACCTTATTAATGTTTTGCTTTGATATTTTCTTAATTATACCTTTTCTGATATTATTTAACACTATGTAAAAAGTGGATTTTAATTAGGAATATGTAAGAATTGTAAAATGAAACAAGTTTTTAAATAAAAAATAAATAGTTACTTCACGCACAGTTTTTCATTATTAAATCGTATCGGAAGGGGTTAAATTCAGTAAATCTAATTATATAATAATGCAAAGCAAATGCTTTAAATCCCATGTACTTACGATAACAATTAAAAAAGATATAAAGCGAAAAATAAGAAACAATCTTCCATTTAAGGCGACTTAAGGGTGATGTGCCCCCCTTAAAACAAAATTTCATATCAGAAAACATATAACAATGAATGCTACTATCGATCAAGATTCATTATGCGTGAAGTATTATGCATAAAACAAACATATATATATATATATATAATATATATATATATATATATATATATATATATCTGCATGAAAAATAGTCTCGAAAATTGAAGACAACTTACTGAAACAAGAAAATAAATTTCGGGGGCTTGCTCCCAAAGTAGGCTGTCATAAAAATGGAAGCAGCAATAAGAAATGCTTGAAACGACGGCAGAAGCATAAAAATCAAAGCATAAGTGATTTAATTTTCGTGAGTTTGTCCGAATCGTACAATATGTTACTTATCATCTCCATTTAGATGAAAATTATATGTTAACGCAAGTTCTAACATTCAATCTTCTGTAAAAATCTCGAAATAAATTACTTTCTTGTCAAAGAGAAATCGTTTGAGTTCTTATCCATGAATATTTATGCTTTGGCAGCCTGCCAGTAGAAAGAATACAAACTATGGAAAGGAGTATTTTCAACTCTAGTAAAACACGGGAATACTTAGTAAATAAACGAAATGATAATGAGAATATTTTTATTATTTTTTTTGTTCTAATTTTTGTTCTTAGTTTGTATTGGAAGACTGATTATTTTTTTTTCAAAGAATAAGTATCCATCAGAATAATAAGAGCTTTTATCGCTAAATTTTTCGGTATATTAGAATACATTACACTTTAATGACACGAAAGAAAAGTCATTAATCTAAAATAATGAAGCATTTTTTTTAACGAATGAGTTCTAAATTCGGCATTAAATTTTCTTCGGTGTTTTATAATCTCTGTGTTCAAATCATCGTTTCTCGAATTACAAAGAAAAGAGCTTAGGCAGTACATGTAAAATAGATGCTTCAAAAAATATTTACAATTAAAAGTAAATATCATAAATGATACGAATATTTTCATTCTATTTTAACTTTTAAATTTATAGTTGTCTCGGCAAGGTAGAATGAAGTGTCTAAATGTACAGCAACGATAATTCAATAAAATTAACAAGATGATAGTATACCTGTCAATTACTAGAATTATGTCTATAATTACAGAAGAAACTTTTATTACATATTAGAAATTTTTATGTTTGAACACTAGTTGTTAAACTATTAACACCCACATATGTAATAAGACGGACTTCACGATGGGGGGTTGCAGTCATGGCCCATAAAAATGACACCGTTTTAGTCTAAGACCTTTATTAACAGAACGTTGGAGGTCGGGTTCCAACTCCATTTTAGGAACAGGGCAAACTGAGAGGTCAGCTATCATGAAGTTATAAGTAAAAGCCCCTTAACTCCTGGGTCAACATCTTAGTTAAAAACTGTGGGAAAATCTCTAGGAAAATTCATCCGAAAGCGTGCATTTTCTTTTTGTTTCGAACTTTCCTCAGTTGTCCACTAGGGCAATGTAGAGTTATAATTGGTCAGACCCCTTCTCTGAGGACTTAAACTGTAGCCCCAGTGGTCCATTTAGGTTAGAGGTTAAAAAGGGGAAAGCAAAAGAAAGAGGGAATTTTTGCCTTTGATTTAAGATTTGAAAACCCCTGATAATTTTCTCGGAGTGTCTTAGAGGTTTTATACAAATTGCTTACATTAGTTTCCCGATTTAGTTTACTTTTCCTTACACACACACACACATACATGTATGTATGTATGTATGTATGTATGTATGTATGTATAAATTATTACACTTTAATATCTCATAAAATTTCTCCTCTCTCCCATTTTGATTCAAGTCTATTTTCCCAGCCACAAAATGTCTTAATTAAAGAGTGTCCTCGACTTAAAATTCTTCCAACCCATTTCCCAAAACTTTCTCTGCAATAGATGCAAATTTTCTGTCCACTTACTGCATTTTCCAGCTGTGGCTGGCAAATGGCTGAGTTTTTCCTCTGATGTAAGTTACTTTTATTGTTAAATTCACTGACTAAGTTTCTGTTTCTCTGGGAAAGATTATCCTCTCTTAGTCTCTCTCCAGAATCCAACCCTGTTCCAGTAGTTCCGATTATCACTCCCCCTCGTCTGCCTTTGACTGTTAAGCATGTCTTTATTAGCAGCTCTTAAATAAAATTTACGTTCTACTCGGAATTGCCGTTCTCTTTCATAGTGCCACTACTGCTAGATAATTTAGGCATTTCCTTGTTCCTCAAGCCCAGGCAAGTAAATACAATAGAGGCTTAATTCGATGTGACAGTCAAATTAATTTTCTCCATGTTACATATATACATGTTAATAATTTACGTATTCCTGTCTATAACGGAATTTTTTTAACTAAATATGAAACAAAACTTTAAAATTTCTACTTGGCCACATATACGCCTAATTATGTGTCAAGAGATGAAGTATTTCCAAATATTGGATCTCCTCGGATAACATTTCATAACCACTGGCTTACGTTAACATTTTTTCACTGTGTATTTGAAATGATTGTTGAATATCCCACCGAATTAGATATACAAATAACCGTTCAGCTTTTGTTGTTGTTTCTAATACCATTTATGTTAACGTTTATTTTAATGCATATTTAAAAGTTACTATTGAATATTGAAAGTGACTATATATACGCTATTGTTCAATTTTTATTTTTGTTTCTAATGTCATTTACGTTAGCATTTTTTTAACGTATTTGAAAGTGACTATTGAATATCATGGCGCTATTGCTCAATTTTTATTTTTGTTTCTAATGTCATTTACGTTAGCATTTTTTTAACGTATTTGAAAGTGACTATTGAATATCCCGCCAAATAAGATATTCACGCTATTGTTCAATTTTTATTTTTGTTTCTAATGTCATTTACGTTAGCATTTTTTTAACGTATTTGAAAGTGACTATTGAATATCCCGCCAAATAAGATATTCACGCTATTGTTCAATTTTTATTTTTGTTTCTAATGTCATTTACGTTAACTTTTTTTTAATGTATTTATTTGAAAGTGACTATTGAATATCCCGCCAAATAAGATATTGGCTCTATTGTTCAATTTTTATTTTTGTTTCTAATGTCATTTAAGTCAACGTTTTTATGCGTATTTGAAAGTGACTATTTTGAATATTCTACGGCACGCTATTGTTCAATTTTTATCTTTGTTTCTAATGTCATTTACGTTAACAGTTTTTATGCCTATTAGAGTGAAGGGATGTGCATTTTGTTCGAAGAACACCACTAGTGTGAAAGTATGACTTTCTTACAGAAAGTGTGTCCTCGTAATTTAGAAGCAGCTGACCAGCTTTCTATGCCGTCTGTCATGAATTAAAAGTATCTCCCTTTGTTCTTCCGAAAAATAAACCTTGATTTGACCATGAATACTGCAAGTTTTGAACTATTTGAGCCTATGGAGTTTATATGTTGGGTGTGCAACATAGATAAATCTATCCTGGATCAACTTAGAATGTCTTTTTAGTTTCAACAATTGAGTATGTCTTCCAAAATTTTTGTTTTGTTACACAAACAGAGAGAGAGAGAAAGAGACATGCAAGACCAGTTTTGAGCTGTTCCCTTCCTGTGTGTAAGGGTATTTAGCCACTCTTTATTCCTTCGTTTCAGATAGTATTCGGCAGTCCCCTATCAATTCGCATACCCAGAGATATTCTATCTGCTGCCTTAGAAATTTATCCGCCTGCGTCCATGCAAGCACTATACACATGCTAACCCTTACCCTATATGCATGTATGTTAGAAAAAGTAAACTAATGTAGGTATTTTGTATAAAACCCCAAAGACGGTCCCTTAAGAAATATAGTGTCACAAAACTTCCAGTAATTTGAGAGTTCAAACGTAATTTATAATCGACGTAAATTTATAGCCGAAAGCTCTCATTAAGTTCTGAGAAAGTTCTAAAGGGTTTTCAAATCTAAAGTCAAGGGCAAAAGAAACCACGTGTCTTTGTTTTCCCATTTTTAAAACTGACTTTTCTAAACTGATTACTTAAACTAAACTATCATATTAGAAATCTAACAATTAACATTTATATAGCCAATTTAGAAAATTCCAGAACAAAAAGGAGAGACACGCTACCGGAGACAGATTTTACGCAGATTTCTCACCTAGATTTTTGGCATAGATTTCACCCTAATTTTTACCCAGAAGTTTCATTAAATTTCTACCGTTAGCTGATCTCTCAGTTTGTTTTGAAGTGGGAACCCGTCCACCCAACGTTCTGCTAATAATGGTCTTTGACTAAAATGGCGTCCGACCTTTACTGCTACCACCTGTCATTTACTCCGTCTTATTACATATACCAATCTTATTGCATACAATATACCAATACTTTATTAGCTATATCTTTATTTTATCTATTCATAACAAAATAACACTGACATATCATGCAGATAGGGGGCAGATACTTTAGTTTAGTGCCTCCCTCTATTGACGCTAAATAGAGTTGCTTTTAAAATATTAGGAAGTATCGCTTGGTAGAAAATTAATGCATAGCAAAATTCACCTTAATGGATGTTTCTATGCATATATTAAAGCATGCTATTTGTGGAATCAAAAATCAAAGTTCGAATAGTGTATAATCTTTGTATTTATACGTATTAATATATATATATAGTATATGGATTTCGAATAAGCACATCAGATTAAGCAACTGACTATGTTGGCGCCATCGCTTGTAAACAATCTAAACTATATATATATATATATATATATATATATATATATATATATATATTTGAAAATTTTTTCCTCAGATGTATATTTATTAAGACATCGAATGCATAGATGGAGACATAAACATGATTCTGAGCACAAGAAATAGATTGTTTTAGAAATTTTGGCGCGTTTCTTTTGAACACTCCAGCCAGGAAATATCACTGGCGTTAGACTTCACCCTATCATTTTGATAGATGCCAGATAGAAATGGTTAATACAGAAAATGTTCGAAAAAAAACCAAGAATTTATTTGTAGTGTTTTTAGTTATATACTTACACTGTTTTAAAACTTTAGAATACAAATTATATTGTATAATATTGTATTTTGTTTAGAAATTCTAAAGTAAAACAAAAATCTCAATATAACCAGGTAGTATTTACTAAATTATTTGCTTGGATTATGTTCATCTAACTTATTTTCTTTGAAATGTCGAATCTCAAACCCCGTTAAATATGCATTATTAAAAATCATGTAGTAATCAAATATATATTAAGTTAGGAAATTAAAAAATAATGCTTACAATTTTTACTTTTCACATGTTAGGAATCTTCATAATACGTATGAATAAACTTGTATATCATTGATACTAATATTTTTATAAATGATATTCCAAAATCTGACCTAACTTCAATAGCTTTATACGCTGATGATACGGCAATTTATACAAAATGTTCCACAAAAAGAAAAAGAATTATTTGTTGTATTCCTAGTTATGTACATATATTTCTCTTAGATTTTAATACATAAATTCTGTGATATATTGTCTTCGTTCCTTTAAAAATTCTAAATTAACAGAAAATATCGCACTATAACTGGGATACTAAGAGACGAATATGTTCAACTTTTGTATCATCAACATCATATTCTACTAAATATTTAAAGTAAATAACATGTTATAAATTCAAAAATTAATTTTCACAATATTTACTTTTTGCATATCGTTGATACTTTAATAGACTTCCAACGACTCGTTTGGTTTAGTGTCGCCATCTAGGGACAAGTAATAAAACTTCTAAATATTTAATCTGGGAATGCAAAGGTAAAATTGTTGCAATGTGAGGACTAATTAGATTGAGATGAACAGCTTAAAACCGATTCCGAACATCTACGAACAACAAGTGTGAGAAGTGAATCTGTGAACTCCGGTATCTAAACACAGCGCCATGCCCATTTGACCGTCGTCTGTCCGGCTAGCTATAAAGATTTATATAGAAAAATTTCCATAAAAAAACCAAAGAATTTATTTGTAGTGTTCCTAGTTATTATGAACATATACTTTTCTATATCGTCTATACTTTTCTATTATTATAATATCGTCGTTTGTTTCAAAATTATACATTAAAAAAATTAATAACGAGATATTTAAAGAGAAATATGATTTCAACTGATTTCAGAGTTAGCTTTGGGAGAAGGGTAGAAAGAATTTTAAGTCAGCGTTCATTCCTTTAAAGAAGATAACAGACAGCTAGGAAAGTAGATATGAAAGAATGAGAAGGGGGAAAAGGAAAATTTTTGAGAGCTATTCTAAGTTTAATAATATATATATATATATATATATATATATATATATATATATATATATATATATACACACACATATGTATATAAAAACATACACTGTCTACCAATAAGTATTTGGACACTTATGCAAATGACGATATCTGCGGTCCTGAGGTACGTCACGGCTTCCACCGGTATACATCATGTAGGAAACAGCATCGGCATTAGTCGCATGCAAGATGCCTGGCAGTTCGGAGCTCTCTGATTTCGAGAATGTCAGTGTGAATCACAAATGTGGCCGATCCTTAAGGTACATATCTAGCGGTCTGAAGTACCGTAAATCGACAGTGGTCTGTGTGTTTAAGAAGTGGAAAGTGAGCGGTGATTGTCGGAATGTGCCCCGATTCGACAGACCAACGAAACTGGGAGATAGAGACCGACGAGTGCTGTCCAGAGAAATTCAGAAGAACCGAACCCAACCGATGGCCCTCATTCACGAGGAGTTTCGACAGGCATTCAGGAGTATTATTTCAATGAATACCATCCGTAAAGAAGCACATCTGCTAGGTTCTCATGGTCGTGCTACTGCCCATAAACCTTTGATCACAAAGTGCAACCACGCTGCTCTGTTAATATGGTGCAAAGCCCACCGAAATTGGACCGTAGATCAGCGGAAACGGGTTCTTTGAAGTGACGAATCAAGGTTCACCCTTTACCGTTTGGATGGCAGGGTCTGGGTTTGGCGTCTGTCTGGAGAACGTCTCCTGCCAGAATGCATTGTGCCAACAGTCAAGTTCGGCGGAGGTGGAATTATGGTCTGGGGGTGTTTCTCCTGATATGGACTGGGACCCTTGGTCCCCATTCATGGTAAGCTCAACGCCGATGCCTACTGCACTATTTTGGATGACAATGTGCTTCCTACGTTGTGGCAGTTTTACGGGTTGGACCCCTGTTACTTTCAGGACGACAATGCCAGTTGTCATGTTTCGAGGTTAACCAAGGCTTAGTATGGTGCCAATGAAGTACATCGAATGGACTGGTCTGCCCAGAACCCAGACCTCAACCCTGTCGAGAACCTCTGGGACGAGTTGGATCGCCAAATTAAGGGGTGCACTACTCGTCCAAAATCGGTGAAGGAACTTGTATGTCTACTCCAAGCCGAGTGGAAGACAATACCACTAGCTGTAATACAAAGACTTGTGGAAAGTATGCCCCGGAGGGTTCACGCTGTAATTGCCTCTCGTGGAGGCTCTACCAACTATTGATTTTGAATAAAGTTAATTTTTCTTTTCTATCACAGGTGTCCAAATACTTATTGGTAGACAGTATATATATATATATATATATATATATATATATATATATATATATATATATATATATATATATATATATATATATATATATATATATATATATATATATATATATATATATATATATATATATATATATATATATATATATATACATACATACATACATACATACATACATACATACATACATACATACATACATACATATATATATACATACATATATATATATATATACATATACATACATACATATATATATATATATATATATATATATATATATACATATATATATATACACATATATATATATACTTATATATATTCATATATATATATATATATATATATATATATATATATATATATATATATATAGAGAGAGAGAGAGAGACATATATATAGATATATATACATATACATATATACATACACACACTTATTTATATATATAACCATATAAAGATGTGAATCATAAAACACTTTAGTTAGCGTAATATTTCTAATCCTGTAACACGTGCCTGTTCTAAGAATTCGTAATGTTGTTTAGGCTTCGCATTATTTATTCGGGACGAATGGTTATATTATTACAGCCGGTCATGTGCTATATTTACGCATCCCGTGATGCTCGAGTGACAGTGCTAATGTCAGGCAGAATTCGTTCCTTGTTCGGGTCATTGCGAACAGGACAGAGGTACTTTGACAAGATAATCTCGGGGAAAAAACAAAACGAAAAAAAAACAGATTTTACGGCCAAAATTTGAATCGAAATTATTGTTTCCAGTGTAGCAAAGTAAGTTTCCCAAATAAAGATTCCCATTACGTAATCTTTTTTGGGGTTTATCTTTATTATAGTTTTTTAAGCCAAATTTGGAGATTTTGCAAAGTAGTGATAGTTTGCCGTTTCTGTATACATTGGGATAGTTTATTCTTCAGAAATACTTGAAAATATTTGATTATAACTGCAAATATGTTATTTAAAGTGTGTTCCTTTACTTTTAAAATGTTATATTTTTTGTATTTTCATCTGCAAATTTTTCTGAAAATAGTGTTTTATTATATTTTAAATAGTATTAATTTTTATATTCCCTTACATTTTCATCTGAAAAAAATTTGTATAAAATGTTAGGTTTCTGTAGCTTTGAGTTTACGGAAAACGTACTTTCCATCATTTTGTAATTTGACGATCAACAAAAAGCTCCGAATTATGGTGGTCGCCAAATAAATACACACACACACACATATGTATATATATATGTGTGTGTGTGTGCGTGCATCTCTTCCAAATACATTTTCAAATCTGTTCATAAATTTATTTAAAAATGTATGAACAGATAATTTTTACAGTATATAGAAAAATGTATAATTTCGTAAATAAAACACTCTTAATAAATGTGCCATTTTCATAAAACAAATGACACATTTAGTTTAAATTGGAACGTAACAGAAATAGGTATAATTTCCAAAATAAAACACTCATAATAAATGTATCATTTTCATAAAACAAATGACACATTTGGTTTAAATTGGAACGTAACAGAAATAGGTATAATTTCCAAAATAAAACACTCATAATAAATGTATCATTTTCATAAAACAAATGACACATTTAGTTTAAATTGGAACGTAACAGAAATAGGTATAATTTCCAAAATAAAACACTCTTAATAAATGTGTCATTTGCATAAAACAAATGAAACATTTCGTTTAAGTTTGAACGCAACAGAAATTGGTATAATTAAAAAAAAAGAGAGAAAACACCCATAATAAATGTGTTATTTTCATAAAAAGAAATGACAAACTGCTATATTTTTCGATTTATTCTCGCATTTGACTAACGGAAAAGTGCGTACATTGTTATTTTGAGGGATTATTTTTAAAGGAAAAAATTGGCTAGACAATAA
>CM063498.1:8134124-8141624 GCA_032207245.1 Pardosa pseudoannulata
AGTCATACACATTGAATTTTTAACGAATTTTCATTACTTTATATAGCTAACTATGAGTGTAACATCATTAAAAATTATCCAAATTTAAAACTTTTAGGTCATTTACTAGTAAATACTATGAAAAGCATTCATAATAATTTTCAACAAAATATTTTAAGAACTTTTTGAGAAATCACATTTCAAGTTTCAACATTTTATTAAAAATACAATTCTGAAAAACACGCATTTGAAGTTTATGAAAGCAACTTTAATTATTAAAATATTAAAATACATGTTTAAAATTCCCCACACTTTCTTCTTCAAAACTTTCTAATTGCCAAGTTGCTAATTATTAAAATTACTAGAAAAATGTTTAAACTAATCTTGATGAAAATTTAAAAAATTTTGTCCAAAAAATGCTGTTTAAATTCACAACTTCCGGTTCCGAAGTCGCTACATCCGTTTCAATTTGACAGCTACTACTGATGTTTAAAAAGCTGTAACTTTTCTTTAAAATGCCGTAGAGACAAAACAAAAAACAGATTTAGAAGCCTAAAAATTGAAATTTTACAATAGAAAAATAAAAAAATATGATTTTTGGTAAAAAATGACGTTTTTAACGTAGACGGATACCTTAAGGGACCATATATATATGTATGTATATATATATATATATATATATATATATATATATATATATATATATATATACACACACACACGAAGGTTTTTTCGGTCCGGTCTCGTTAAATTTCGTGTTACAAGATTAGACCGTGGCGCTCTACAGAACCGAACCATTATATATTTTCGTTATACAATTATTCTAATGCAAATGAGCCAGAAAATGACAGTCATTAAAGTCATATATATATATATATATATATATATATATATATATATATATATATATATATAAATATATCGAGCGGCCACCTTTCTAAACGGCCGATTTTTCATGGCATGGATTTTTCGATTAATAAACCTAATGGTAAAATAACCTGTATCAGCGGTCACCCGACCCCCTCTAAACGGCCACCAAGTGGGATTGACCCTTTTAATTTTTGGGGGAAATTCTACTCACTCCATGTTTTTGTTTTGAGCGAAAAAACTCAAGGTCAGGTTTATGGTCGGATATAAGTCGGAATAACTTGAGAAGTCCATTCCCGCCCTCCCCCCTTTTTTAAGAAAGATTAAATCTGTTATCGCTTTTGTATTCTGCCTATACCCTTCAGATATAGAATCCCTATTGCACCATCCATAGAAACTGAGGGAGGAACTGGACAATCAGGCGTTGAAGGTGTCCTAGGGCCTTTGTTTAGAATTACAATCGATACAGTTAAGGAAGAATTGCTCTTCTGTCAGCAAAAATGTCATCCACGCCAGTTTCATTTCATTAGTTGGTCAGTGATCTGAGTTGCAACGATGTCGCAATGCGTTTTTCTATATCTCGAGCAGAGCATTGAAGTTCTGTGTGAATATGAGAATGGCAAATCGGCAAGAAAGCTGAATTATTTAACTGCTGAAGAACGGAAATCAACAAAGTCATTAAAGAAAAGAATTTGATTTTGAAGGAGTACGAAGACTACAGAACAAACAGAAAGAAATTGTAGCCTTTAAAAAAAATAAAAAGTAGCATGAAATAAAGTACTATTTTCTCTTTAGATAAGTTTTAAATTTCATTTACATAAAGAATATATGTCAGACTTTTTTATATTACGCATTATAGTAATTATCTTATAATAGTATATAAAACCCTTCAGATCGGCCAACCCCTCTAAGTGACCAAATATTCTCGGTACCGAGGGGTGGCAGCTCAGAGAGGTTTCACTATATATATATATATATATATATATATATATATATATATATATATATATATATATATTAGATGACCCGACAAACGTTGTCCTGTTTTCACGCTGTAAATCCAAAAATTGTAAAATGTTTTTAAATAAATTATAAATTTTACCGTTTTGATGGAAAAGTAAGAAAAAAAATTATTTTAAAAATTCCGGACACCACCACGCGTACAGGAATCACGAACGTAATTAGATTAAATTAAAATTCTAAGCTGTTGGTGCAGAAGTAGTAAAATAGACGTTTTACTTATAACTGTCTATCGCTTCTGCCATTTTTATACATTGATATTATATTTATATTTTTATGAATTTATATTATATTTATATTTTTATACATTTATATATGCTACAGGGAATTTATAATCCGGCATGACGTTTAGGAGTGTTTCAATGTAATGTGTCTCATGATGTGATGGAAATGCATAGTCTCCTTGCACTATACAAATGCAAAAGGCATTATGTAAAATTTATTGATTGTTTAATGCAATATGCATTATACAAATAAATCAGCACACTTGCAATAACAAATTTAACGAAAAACAATCATTTTTACCAAGTGGTAGAATTTATCATGATGTATATCCCAGTGGTAAGTGAACCATAAAAGGTTGGGAAACGATCAGCTAGAGCAGTGGACGGCAAACTTATTAACCAAAGAGCCAAATATGAACATTACAACAATTTAACAAAAAATTGGGAGCCATATCTGCTTGTTTAGTAAAATTATTATTAATATAATTACTATTATAATTGTTCAGTAATAAAAATATTCCAAATATATCTTTCTGAAGCCACCAGTACAAAATTATTATCATTATTAAATTGATGAAAATAAAAATTTTTAAAAATCTTTTTAAAAAATACAATTTTATTAATATATGTAACTGCACTAAAAAGAAAAAAAAATTTCCATCATCAAAATAACAAAACTTTTAATATGACTAAAAATAGAAGAAAACTTCCAACATTTGGACAAATAGAAGTTATCGAAAAATCGATTACAAATTTTGTACCGGAACCACAAACATATATAGCAGGTGTAATAAAATCGTATAAAAATACCTGTAAGATGTGCAGCTAGATTGAAAAATACAACAACTTTTTAATAAGACAGGACAACGGCAGACATGGTAGATAAGACAAAACTATTCACACTACAACTGCTGGTCTGTGATGCCAATCTGTACCCCCCTCCACCCCCTACATACACACTATTTTAACTTGTACATGGTTTGTGTTTACGTGTACGAAAACTAATAAAATTCAACTCGATGGTCGTTACGTATTTTTACAACGATATAAAATTTTAGTTACCTATAAAAATTATACATGTTCTCGATTTATAGAAGAATTTTTATTTATCAAAATAAGATGCAATTTTTTCCTTACCAAGTTTTTTTTATATGAAAATATTATTGCGCCTTCCGTGGATATTTGTGCCAGAGCTGCACTTAAGGAGCCAAAGAGCCACATGCGGCTCTGGAGCCGCACTTTGCCGACCACTGAGCTAGAGCATGCAGCCCAAACTCTCTCTCTCTTGGCCGAAATTCTGCTCCATTCTGTCACTCGTATCACTTGTTGCGCAACGGGCGATCGCTGGGTATTTCGGCGGAGATTGGCCGGCTGGAGTGCTTCAGTACTTGCGATGTGCCCACCGCCACCAGGATACGCCGGGAGTTCCTCGTGGCTAATTGAGCCCGGCTTAGAGTATGCATGTATTCATCAGAGCAATTTCTTTTTCAACAGTCAGCCCTTCCAAGCAATGGTATAATTTTGTTTTTGTATACTTTCAGATCAATTTTTTTTCTTTTTTGGCCAAATGGTAGAGCTCTAGACTGGAGCTACTGTACCGGGTTCGAATCCTGCAAAACAGTGGACCTTAGCGCTTAAAACCATTAAGTTTTTCCTTCAAATCTGAATTATACCGCATCTCGATTACTTTCATTTCCATAAAATTAGATACAGATTCCAGGTTTATCGATAAAATCAAGGACAAACAAAATTCTCTCGTAAAGATTTACAGTCTGTAAATCCTGTTTCAAATTCTTTTTCAGAGATTATCACTTTTTTGCGTATTTTTTCACTCTTTCAAAGAATGCCCATTATAGTATATATGAAAGAAGCGTGCATACACAACGATTGGGCTAGTGCCTTGCCTAAACCTAGAACAGTCTTTTTCAAAGTGTGTTCCGCGAAACCCTATGGTTACGCAACGACCCTCTAGGGATTCCTCGGAAAATTTCTATACGCTTTCGAAATTTTAGAGAAAATTCGTATATTTATTCTTTAATCTTTCACAGCCATAAACGTGACTGTTTTCGAACAATAAAAGTTTATCTCTCAGAGTTAAACTCAGTAGAAAATGCGCAATATGAGGAAGTTATTTAACATGTTGACTTCCTCAGTGATTGTGTGCACTAATACTTCCCTAAGGAGCAAACAAAAATTAAAAAAAAAAAACAATTATGAATCAAAATTTCATTTATCATAAATGAAAAAACTTTTTGTTTTGAACCGTGGTAGCTCAGTCAGCAAAGGTAACGATCTCATAACTGAGAGATTGCTGCGGGTTTGGAACGCGAGCCGACTTAAGATCCGCCGTGTTCGCTAAAGGTGACAGAGGAACGTAAAATATGTTCGTGGTCACAATATCCTCCATGTTCTTAATCATTACTTCTGGGGGGTACAAGGCCAAGTCTATGGGTCTCCTTCTTGGACCCTGCTTCTAAATTATGAGGACCCACTTGAGCATAAGTCGTACTTTCATCTTTGAGGTGCTCGTTGAAAAGAAAAGTGCACCCCTTTGCCTTAAATCGAGTAGCCTCCGGCTCATATCGAGCTTTGTTTGACCAAGTGGCACAAGACAACATCAACCTTTTTGTTTTTCTAAGGAGTATGAAAATTTTATTGAACAAACATCGGACTGTTCAAAGCTTTATTAAATAGCTTCAATGTCTGAATTCTGGTGTGGTTTGAAAAGAGGATATTGTAGCATCACGCTATTGGAAAACTATTTTTCTTTGTATTTGTTTGTGTATCAAGGCTCGCTCTGACGTCAGTCGAACGTGTTCTTTGCTACCTGAGGGGTCCCCATGCCTCCATTCTCTCCTCCCTAACCTCTCCTCTAGAAAAGACACAGTGAGGGGTGTGGGGGATTTCGAGTGACGTCACGATGGCCAAGCGTCGTTTGGTGTGGGTTTGGTTTGGAGTGCTACGGTCTACTTTTTGCAACACGAGGGTTAATGAGACCGGGACCTACAGTTTAAAGCCGATTCCGAACGGCTACGAACATCCATGCCACAGTGGGATGTGTGGGAGAAGTGTTTGGTGTGGGAGAAGACGCTGAGAGTTGTTGTCCGATGGGCGAGGATGAATGAGCCTTGCCGAGGATGTACATGATGTAAATATTTGTATATATCAGAATAAATTCTTCTTTCTTCTCTATCTCGCTTGTGTTCGATGTGTCATCCTCATGAGGCCTACGAAGAACCCTGCTCGACCATAACGCTACCAAAATTAATTATTTTAGAGCTGTGACGTTACAATATCCATAATTTTCAGAAAATGCTCTGTCTGTGGTATTACCATTTGAAAAGACCTATATTTGTGAGACTCACTTTTCTGTATTTGCCTTAACTCTTTGAGACACACGCTAGAATTACAACTGTCCTCCGGTTCCCAGCCCAATAGCATATACTTTGCATGTTTTCCTTCCTCCAGTCTTTTTTTCACCTGTCAATCTAAATAAACACGTTCAAAATCGAATAAAATAGCAATAAGGAGTGTTTCTCAACGCGTTGTAAAAACCTCTGGAAAAAACGCTTTCTAACTTCGGCTGTTTACAACGAGTCCTCTGTTCACAGCTATCATCATTACTTATTAACAACCACGCCTGCTGGAGGGAAGGAAGCTGAAAGTTGGCCGAGTGGTTAGGGTGCTGGCCTTCGGAACCGGAGTTCGTGGGTTTAAATCCCCATGTGACATGGATATTTGTAGCCTTCGTAATTACTCAAGCAGATAAATTTTTTAATAAATTATTTTCAAGATATTTTACCAGGCTTTTTACATATAGTAGAGAGAACGATGGTCGCTTGGTAAGACCGCTGGTCTTCGATATTAGAGTTCGTGTGTTCGAATCGCATATGATAACAAGGATTTCTTTAATGCATTTCTTTCTCCGACTGCTCTTTGAGTTTGTGTGGGAATCTAATGAAGATCCAGGACTGCAATCAAATTGTCCAGTCTAACCCTGGGATGTGAAACGATGTCTGAATGGTTTGGACACCGATCTTCGGAACCGGAATTCGAAAGTTCGAATCTCACAGTGGCATAGATGTTCGTAGCCGTTCGGAATCGGCTTTAAGCATTAGGTCCTGCTCTCATTAGCCCTCGTGTTGCAAAAGGTAAACCGTAGCGTTCCAAACCAAACCAAACCTGGAGGGAAGGAAATTTTACTCAGATGACTTCGGCTATTCTGGGTTCCAGAGGTTTCAGCTATCGAAGGCTATTGTGAGAACGAAAGGGTTGGGGAAAACTAAGTCCCAGAATTTGTTGAGTGCAGAACATATTATGAGAAGAAAGCCTTCCTCAAAAAAATCTAATTTTAAAGAACGTAAGTAAACAAGTTCAAAATCGAATACAATAGCCACAATTAGTGTTTCTCAACGTGTAAAAACCTCAGGGTAAAACACCTTCTAACATCGGATGTTTACAGCGAGTCTTCTGTTAACAGCTATGAGCATGACACACGGTATTAGCAGCCCTGCCTCCTGGAGGGAAGGAAATTTTACTCCAAAATAGCCAATGGCTTTGGTTATTTTGGGTCCCAGAGATCTCAGCTACCGAAGGCTATTGTGAGAACAAAAATGTTAATGAATACTAAATCCCAGAATTTGGTGAGTACAGAGCTTATTATGAGAAGAAAGGCTTCTTCAATAGAATCAAATTTTAAAGAACGTTCTGAGAGTCAAAAACAAAGCTGTTCATCCCATTGATATTTTTCATCTTGTATCATTTTACTTGTACCGTTTCATTAAATAAAATCTAACTTTCACTTCACATTTTGTAAGCGTTGTTTACATTTGTATACTGCTTTACATTGTTTAGCTTTTATGTTTATGTTTCATCAGTGATAAATAGTAGGCCCTTAGTTTCTCTTTAATTAATATTTAATTAGGGGTTCTGTTGCCATGGATGTGGCAAGAAAAGGTACCGTGGGATAAAAAATTTGAGGACCACTACTATAGCTAAATTTGAATGATGTAACATTTAATTCTGTTAAAAATATCTGTCTCGAGATTTTCATTAGTAGCGTACATCGAAAGAAACATCTGTAAATTGACTAAACTATATCTTACCAATAACAGCCATACCGTCGTTCAGTCCACGACTACACCAAGAAAATAAATAATGTATACAACAAAGAGTTTTTTTTTTAAATCACTTTTATTGAACACGAAATGCGATGGTTTGGTTAGGTGTGAAGAGCTACGGTCTACTCTCTCGCTTCATGAGGGATAATGAGACCAGGATGTTATGTTTAAAGCCGATTCCGAACGGCTACGAATATCCATGTCGTAGTGAGACTTGAACCCACTAACTCCAGAACCGAAGGTCGGCGCTATAACCATTCGGCCATCGTTCAGTCGCGAAATGCGATGAA
>CM063498.1:8146624-8149124 GCA_032207245.1 Pardosa pseudoannulata
ATGGTTCTGCATTAATTAAATTGAATAACTTTATTGATTATATAAAAGTAAAAACATATGTCTTAACAAAAACATTCTGAAAAAGAATATCGACTCAGATAAATATCTATCAGATCTATAGAAACACATATTCTTAAAGAAAGAAAAAAAAAAAAAAAAAAAAAAAAAAAAAAAAAAAAAACATGTCTCTTAGATCTACAAACTAAATTAATGAAAATTTTCTAAAATTTGTCTTAAACTAGATTTTTATTTTTATCTGACATTTTGGTAAGTTTATTGGCAGACTGTACATATCTAATTTACTAACCACATTTCAATTTTTTTCTTGTCTACGGTGCAATTTTGTTTTCTGATATAAAATTCCATTAAAATTAATTTCTTATAATCTTATATTATTCTTATATTATATTATTATTATTATATTTCTTATATTATTATAGTTTATATTTTGTAAACTTAAGTAATATTTCAAATTCAAAACCTTTTTTTAAATTTTCTTTTTTTAATTTTTTTAAGTTCACAGTACGATTTAAAAATGGTGGTGACCACTGCTATAATGTCATAGGATTGAGTTTTTATTTTTTTTAGTTCATTGCGTAGGTGGTGCAGATGTTCCCATAAAAAAAATAATAATCCTAAAAAAAATTGTGAAGCTAGTGCTACCCTGATGTACCGATGTGTGGGGTCTGCCGTGCTACGTTCGTACATTGGCTTCGTTCCTTGTTATTTTTGCTTGTTTATGGAAATATAAGAGCAGGTGTTCTTAGGGCTATGCCGTCCGTTAGCATTTTACATGCCGTTTGGGGCACGCAAGATGAGAAGAATTTTTTTTATTGCCTTTTCCCAATGCAACAGGCGAGCAGACATCCTTATAAACCTCACAATATAAATAAAAGGTCACAGACCGGTTCGAACCGGTTTTATATATTTGAACAGAATAGAAGTTCTATTGCTTCCCAGTAACAATTCTTCCTTAGAGCAAGCAGAACAGAGGGGCATACAAGGCTAGCTACTATCTGAAGATAACGTTGGTCAAAAAGGCAGCTGTCGCTGGTCAACGACGTCGAATGCAATTTTTCCTTGGTTCCTTTCTAGTTCGTTCTTCTAGTGATACATTCCTAATGAATACATTACTTACTGCCCTCAAAATATTCCAAAGTTCTTCATTTTCGGTTTGGTATGCCTATAAACGTTCCACAGCAATATGTGGAGAGACTACTGCCAGCATCTTATTTTGAAAATTGACGGAAACCTGTAAAATTTCTAGAACAATTGTACCTTAAAGATTGCTACGAACGCAAGTCACATACCACCCCACAAGGAATATTGTTTCGTATTGAAATTTAAAAAAAAATTTTTTTGGTTCAAAAGAATACGAATCTTAATTTTATTTTAAAACTAAACGTGGGCATGTCCGCTCGGGGAGGGGGGGGGATTGGAATGTGGAAGACAAGAAAAACTCATGAAAAAGAAGGGTTTTTTAATATACTTTTCTGCTTCTCATCTTCGCATTATCCTACATAAAAGAGTATCTCTTAACGGAAACATTTAAGAAGCAGTTTACTAGAACTCTTTAGACCGGGATTTACTGCTATAAGCCGATTTCGTGACCACACTGGTATTCGAATCCACTGCGGATTCCGATACCCAAAAGTATCTGTACACCTATCCTTTCGATCGTCATTTTCACAGATTGTTATCTACTCATTTTGGAAGAGGTGGAGCAGCAAAGAAAAACTGCGATCCTCTTGCGTTCTATGACCTCGATGACCTAATCTCTCGGTGGTACACAATTCTTTCAGCCTGTGATCATTTGGATTTGCCTTTGTTTTAAATATCTAAAAATTCCGTACCTGCAGTCGACACTTATATCATGGGGCCGAAAAGGGAAGTCGAGGTACCGAAACATAAAAATAGAAAATTCAAAACGGGGATATTCTGTCGGGTCAGAAAGCGCTGCCCTGCAGTTGATCTTACATCCACGGATTATGGGCGGCGAAGGGAACGTACAATATACCATTGTCTAAGATACATTGTTAAATTAGAGGCGTGACTTGTTCGGAAAATAATACTGGAAAGAACAAAAAATCGGGAACGTTTGTCTGCGCCAGGAAATGTCTAGCCCAAAATACTTCGCGAACTGTATTAGAAATGAATTTTAATCCAGCAGGCCAGTTTCTTATTCATTCAATTTCTCTCTCTCTCGCTCTCTCTGTTTTACCATATCACTCTCTCTTTCTCATTCACTCCTTCTCTATAACTCGCTCACTTATTCTTTCTCACACACTCCCTCTTTCTCACTCACTCACTCCCTATTTTCTCCCTATGTATATCCCTCATCCCCACTCACTCACTCCCTATTCTCTCTCTATGTATATCCTCATTCCCACTCTCACTCATTCTTATCTCTCTTTGTATATCTCACCCTCACACTCACTCTTTTCTATGTATATATGCCTCACTCACTATCCTCTCCTTATATATATCCCTCACTCCCTCC
>CM063498.1:8154124-8174124 GCA_032207245.1 Pardosa pseudoannulata
AACTCCTGGATATTTGGTATTTCTCCCGGTGCTTCAGTATTTATTGAATTTCTACCACACGACATGACAGTATAGGGATAATAACGTTGTCAAATCATGATATATAACAGTACATAAACCTTATAGTTGCATTTTACAATGTGAAAAAAATAAGTTAGCCAATTCTAAACTTAGCAACTCGGTAATTTAACTCAAGATAAAATTGTTTACAAACAATGTTTGAAATACATTTTCATTAAGATATAAGAAAACTCTAGGTATAAATATCCTATTTATAGGCTTATTATAATAAAAATGTGCTAAACAGAACGCTTAATTGAAAGTGGACACGTCAAGTTCTTCGTTATCACCACCAAATTCCGGTACTAATACTCTGGGAATGCTTAAGGGATTTCAAAACCCTAAAATCTACAAAATTTTCGATTTTCCATGTATATATATATATATATATATATATATATATATATATATATTATATATATATATATATATATATGTGTGTGTGTGTGTGTGTGTGTGTGTGTTATAGATTGATATGTGCTCAGCATTAGGAAAAATAAGGTTTAAAAAATTCTGTTTAGTTTTAAAGTTCTAATTAAAAATATAAAAGTCACTCTAGGGATTTTTGTACTCGGCAGGGGACTTGGAAGTTGTTTACTTATTACTTTAAGTTGATTTTTCTCACAATGCCAATTTTTAAAGTTGCGTGCAAGATTTCTTGAAAACCTATTATTTAATAGTTTTGTACAAAATTTTCAGCATTTCAATAGAATGTTATTTTCTTTTAAATAAACTAAAATTATTGATATGAGAGTCATATTTTTGTTTTAGAGAGGTAAGTACATTTTAAAATTCCCCACCACCACCAAAAAAAGGGGGTATAATTATAAACTATAAAAGGGTAATAAATTATAAAATATGATTAAAATATAAAATATAAAATATGCTTAAACTTATAGGGTGTTTTTTTAGTTAGATCCAATTTTAAAAGTATATTCTTCATTAAAAATTTAAAATTGAGTGCAAAATATTTCTTGTAAACATGCGTGCAAGTGAGAACAGATTTAACGGAAAAAGAATCAAGTTATAAATACATATTTCAAAAAATTTTAATTATTCTTATAAGCATTTAAGGTTAGTTTATTAAAGAGATATATAACAGATTTCTGCAAAAAAAATTCAGACATTTTACTGTGAAATAAAAAATGTTATGGAATGCCGGAAAGAATAACAAAACCCTGATATCCTTGTGTTTAACAATACTAAAAACCCTTAGGCATCTTCTTTCAGCTAACACTAAACTGAGTTGAACTTTAGTTTTGTAGTAAATATGCAAAGAGTTTAATATGGCAGTATTATACAAATGGGGTACTTTTCTATCAGCTGAGCACAAGGATAAATAAATAAAAAAAACACGTGATGTCGTTAATTATTCATACCCAGATCGAAGCCTGGGTGCGAAACGGATAGTGTATATATTTATCTTAGTCGTGACAGGAAACTTTATGTTAAGTTTAGTTTTCAGTTGTAGTTGTTGTCTTATGCCACTTGGTCAAACCAAGCATACGCTACTCTTATTAACACATTAAAGGCGGGAGTCGTAGTAATACGATTTATCTTGACTGCACCTTAAAGGCGAGAGTCGTAGTAATACGATTTATCTCGACTGTAACTTAAAGGCGGGAGTTGTAGTAATACGATCTATCTCGACTGTAGCTGAAAGGCGGGAGTCGTAGTAATACGATCTATTTCGACTGTAGCTTAAATGGAGTCGTAGAAAAAAGACTGCGCAACCCATGCGCCACTTTACATTTGTATTTAGTACGTTTTCTGGTTTGAAGCTGTTGTTCAAATTCAACTTACAAAAAATTTTGAAATCCTTCAATATGGTTTCAAGTGAAAATAAATATATATATATATATATATATATATATTCAGATGATTTGTCATAAAAAAAGAAAGTTGACTTTCTTCAAATGCGAGTTTTGCAATGCACTCTTCACCGTCGCGAGTGTTATCAACATTATCACACTCATAAAAAATACTAGATTCCTCTCATAAATATGTACTTTAAAACAATTTTTTTTTTTTTTTTTTTTTTTTTGTAATTAGTGTTTAGTTTTTCTTAATATTTCTTGTAAAATTAAGAGTTTAAATAAACCTTTTTAAATCGAAATTTTTTTATGATTACACAAAATATCACCCGTTCTAGGACGAAAAACGAGGCGGGGTGGTCGCCGCGATACCTTGCATACTTTCGTCAAGATCCCCCGCCTTTAATGTGTTAAGGCAAAGGGGTGCGCCTTTCGTTTTGACGATCACCTCAAGGGTGAAAGTACTACTTATGCTCAAGTGGGTCACCGTCATTTTGAAGCGAGGACCAAGCAGAACACCCCTAGGCTTGGCTGCCACCCTCAGATATATTGACTGACCAGCGGCCTACCGCCCACCAAACGAAGTTTGGTGTGGGGCGTTTGGTACAGTCCTGGTGTTCACACCCAGATACGAGCTCGGTCCCATGAGCTCTCGTCTATCGGCCACGAGAGGATCCGCAGAAACCTCTGTGCCCGGACATCAAGCGGCAAACAAAGGCGAGTCACCACCCCGCCCCGCTCAGCAGAACGACGTCCCCCTCCACGAGGAGCGCCCGACCGGGACAGCCGGCCCATCCGTTCAGGGGAAGAGGTCCCCGTCACCGAAATCAACCGGACAAGCCATCCACCCACTCTTCGCGGTCATCCATCACCGTTTATTGGAAAACTATAGAGATACAGTTGGTTTTTACAAAGGTTAGCTGCTTGACAGCTGTTTAGAGATCTGCGGACCTTGGGGTTCTTACAAGCTTCTTGGAAACACAAGCCACGCGACTGGACCCCTCGGTCGAGTTGAGAGATACATGGATATCTATTGTAGATCAATATAAACAAAAGTTATAAACAAGTGATATTATAAAAGGTTACTGGCTCAATGGGTTTACACATGAGCAAGGGTATTTACAGTATTTTATTTACAACACACAATAATTATCTTGGGAAACAGTGATACACATTATAATCATGATGTGAGACACTATTTAAGGGTGTCGTCTAGCATTTGAGATATTTCATCTGTAAGTTGTTACTATTTTGAATAGCGACTTTCAGCACAAATTCATTATTTAGGCTAACAATTATATAAACTAGGTTTAGTATTTTTATACGAATATTACCTATTAAATAAAGTACACCGAGACTACGAACAGCTAGTTGTGCATCAGTCAAAGAACTCTATGCTTAAATTATTAAACTGATAGAAGAATTTAAGAATATAAAACATGATATGATTAAAAAGGGTTAGAATAAGACTGATATAAATATAAGGTACAAGAATTGGAATATAAGAGACACTGAGCAATTGGAATGTACCTCAGATATATTAATGGAGAACTTGAAGGACATTGTGACCACAAACCTATCTTACATGATCCAGTCACCTTTAACGAACACGGCGGATCTTTTGCCTGCCCGGGCTCCGAACTTGCAACTCTCCAGTTACGAGAGCGTTGCCTTGACCGACTGAGCTTCCGCGACTCTTAGTTTTCAGTGGTATAACCAATCGAAAAGGCTTCTAGTCGGATGAGAGGCCAATGAATTCAGAATCTGAAAATTGACAAGAAGCAAACCGGTGATTTATTTTAGATTTCGAATGATTGGACTTCCATATCCTCGGAAAGTTTATGAAGACACTTGGAAACGAAAGACAGGGCTGTAACTAGGACGTGGCAAAGGGGACATTTGCCACGGCTGCTTCAGTCTTAGGGGCACCTCTCCGATAGAATATTTTGTTTATTAAATCCACATGAAGACATTAGAAGTGGAATGTTTCAAATTTCAACCCATTCGGACAGCGAAAGATTTTAAGGAAAAAAAGTGGATTCGAAGTTCTATAAGGAATATTTCATCAGCTAGGACTAGAGAGATAATGCACATACACACACTTTTATGTATATCATGGGCACCAAAAGACCTAGTTCAAGCCCTAATGCATAACCCCTAGCCTGTGGCATGTGTTCGAGAAAAAGCACCAATAATAGAGAACAAAATTCTCTTTAAATTTGTTCCTTATTATAATCAGAATGTAAGAAATGGGTTATTTTTAAAGAAAAAAAAACAGAATTTTAAACGAAATAACAACTATTTTTAATATTTTCCGATATATGGGAAGTGCGTAATGAATGATAGTCATTTTTGCTCAAATGACAGCAAAATAAATCCCATGACAATTTTCTGGATAAATATAATAAACTAATACTATAATATTATTATCTATCAATTCTCATGAATTCGGTGTTCTCAGATTCCTTCGAGTTTCACAAATCCTTTGTAGGATCCGAGAAACTGCCGCGGGAATGTATCTATATCTACTGAAAAAATGGCAAATTAAATGTTATGCATTGGGCGAACCGATTTCGGGCTTCAAGGAATTGAAATACCGTTTTTTCTTTCCTAACTCAGGTCGGGCATTCCAAAATGGGTAAATTTGCGTTGACCGAACTGAATTCGGACGTCACAGGTAAGGGGTTATGATTGGAGAATAACGATCAGCAAGTTTCCACTGATGTTTAGCACAGTAGCATGGCCTAACTGAAGACCATGTTTCTTTAAAAAAGTTACACAAACATATAAAAAAATCAAAGTTTACTTTTTTTCTTTCTCAAAATAACGTAAACAACAGTTAAACAGAACATCCAAAACAGTTAACCGGTAATACAAAACTAAGTTGCAAATTAAACATTCTGGCTAGTGACTAATTTATGTAATTTACCGATGGGAAAAAAATTATATCGACGAAACAAAAACACTACGAGCAACAGGCATCACCAGGAAAAAGCTAAACATAAAGTGCCCCCCTTTTATACTCGTTCTTGATTTCGTAAACTTCACAATTATTCACATGCTGAAGAAAAAAAGACCACGGAACATACAAAAAAAACGATTTCCAAATTGCTCTCTCATGGTCTTTAGACATGAAAAATAAAACGAGATCAAGTAACCAAGATTAAAAAATAGAGTTAAATTCCTGTGAGTTATGTTAACCTTTATCAGATTGAAATTTAATAGAAACCAACTTAACCCAATTAACTTAAATACACTTGCTTAGTGCCAAAAAGATTAAATTATGATTAAAAGTTTAACGAATTACAAGGAATGGGAATCATGTATTTGGTAACAAGTTAACTACTTCTGAAGAAATTGTGCAATTCTGCAGTGTAATCTGAACTTTTCGACAGGCATGGAAGAGTGAAACAAAAACGGAATAAAGCCATGTATCCTTATTAAACGATTTATCTTTCACTTAAATGTACGTGCTGAGGTACCGCTCGGTAAGGCTCCTAAAAATGCATTTTCAGCAGTTCTACTCTTCAGTCCTCAGTAAGCTACATTCAAAAGAAAGGTAAACATCTGACTACAAAGGTCTTGTATGTAGAACATACTCTTACAGATAAATCAAACACACCTTTTCCATTGTCTACCCTCTGTCGTATTTTCACCTTTCCCCGCTAACTTATTACCATGGAATTTCTAGTTGGATTTTAGACTTGGAAAGGGATTACAAAAGATGCACCTGCTAAGGTTTTGATTGATTTTTCCGGCATCTGGTCCTCACCCCTTTATCTTCTTTTCTCCGATATATCAGAGATAAGCACGTCTTCCAGCAAGCCTTAACGGTACACTTCACTTTCAAAACTTCTTTTTCCTCTCTCCCAAATTATTCATGCATTCTTTTGAAATTCTTTACACGTTACTCACTGTTCGCTCGGATATCCACGAACAAAACTGAGGATTCGAAAGTTATTTTCTGGTGTTGGAACTTAAATAGTTAAAAGCTACAAATTATAACACCGTTTTAAAATGCCATGTACGCTTTTCTTCACGTTTATTTTTAAATAAAGTTACAAGCCGAAAATGAATGTTTAGTTCACATACTCTCTCTCTCTCACACACACACACACGTATATATATATATATATATATATATATATATATATATATATGTGTGTGTGTGTGTGTGTATATATATACACATATACATATATATATATATATATATATACATATATATATATATATATATATATATAAATATATATATATATGTATATACATATATATACATATATATATATGTACATATATATACATATATATATATACATATATATACATATACATATATATGTATACATATACATATATATGTACATGTATATATATATATATATATACATATATATACATATATATATGCATACATATATATACATACATATATATACATACATATATATATACATACATATATATACATACATACATATATACATATATATATATATACATATATATATATATATATATATATATATATATATATATATATATGTGTGTGTGTGTGTGTGTGTGGTGTGTGTACAAGGCCTGTTTTGGGGTACCAGCCGCCTATGTGCATGATAGGATTCGACCGCCCCATATTAATGAGCAATATCTAACAGATATTCTATCAACCACTCTAGATATTTGGTCAAATGCGTGCATGTACGCACAACACACTTACTAGTTTCGACCCTGTATATGTATGTGTGCGTAGTACATTTAACCAAAATAAACTTGTATTTTTACCAAAATTTATGGCCGTATTCCTCCTCGTAGCATTAATTCTCAAAGAAATAAGAACACTTAAGTTATACATTCACTTAGTTTCAAACTTAAAAACATTACATAAATATTATATTAAATGGAAGTATAATAATACTCATGGAAATACGAACGTGCTATATTTAGTTTCCAATTCAAATCTATACAACACAAAACTGTGTAAACTGTAAACATATACTAAATCTCGTGGAAATACGAAAATGTAAATTGTGCTTAGTTTCAAACTTTACATTGTACATAAACATTATATTAGATGAAAGTATACTAATAGTTATAGAAATACAAGCTTGTAAAATATAGAATTAAATTACACATTATTTTAGAACCATAGTTTTATTTAATATGCTGAAGGTTTCAGTTTTTAGAAAATTCGTATGTACTCATGCTGTATTTGACACGAGTATTTTGCTTGTTACACCTCCTAATCCTTCTTTTGACAGAGGTCTGGTAGAAACATTTGCGAGATTCTGATTTCTGTCGACATAGCTTAGTTCGAAAGTTTCGTTTGTAGTCAAACTTTTACAGAAATGGGTTTTTTTTTACATCAATGAGTTTTGTCGTATGATTTTACATAGGAGATTTTGAAACACTTATCCCCTATATAATAATAGCCTAAGTTATCTGTCCGTCTGTCCTCGAATTTATGAAACGGTTGGATCTGGAACGGATAGAGGTATCCATATTGGATTCTTGCTTAGTTAGGGTTATCACAATTCAAAGCGAGTAAATTTTATCTTCTATGGAAACTATGGATCCGAAATAAATTGGTATAAATATGCTTCATATCACAGCAAAAAATACTATAGTCTTTAAAATGTTCGAACCCCCTCCCCCTTATCGAGAGTTTAATGCCATTATTTCAAGCCCTAATTTCCCCCGGTTAAGTACAGACGATTCAATTTATAGTTTTATCCCATGATAAATAGATAAAAATAACATTTTTTCTAGCATTATGACGTCATTTCTTTAACCACCTCATTTAATCATTTCTTGTTTTTTAAATTATTTGAATATAGTCTGCATTATTTTATTACATTTTACCACTGAACATAGATATTCCGTAAATAATTTTCTTTTATATTTTCCTTAACTAATAGGTTAGGTACATGTGTGATAAATTTTAATTTTAATTATCGATTATTTTTTAATGAAAATTTTATCACCGGTATTAACAACAAATTCTATCTACCTCTAGGGTGTAGTGGAAATGATAGTTTCACTCCTTTACTTGCATTCATTACTGTGGAAAAAGAATTAGGAAGAACTGAATGATAGTTTCGACGCAGCTAAGAAAACTTTGAATTATCTTTTTAAATGAATTCAACTTGATTCTAAACTGCATTCCCAGCATTGGGAGATTTTAGAGAAGTATGATGATAAACAAATGATTTGAGCGGGCACCAGATAATTCTCAGCCAAAAAAGAAACCATTTTTTATCTACCTCATAGGGTATTTTACAATTCTGGAAATTTAAAAATTTTATTTATCCCGTCATATCACGGGCTATATGACAGTATGTATATATATATATATATATATATATATATATATATATATATATATATATATATATATATATATATATATATATATATATATATATATATATATATATATATATATATATATATATATATATATATATATATATATATATATATATATATATATATATATATATATATATATATATATATATATATATATATATGTATATATGTATATATACATATATATATATATATATATATATATATATATATATATATATATAAATGTATATGTATATATATAATATATATATATATTACATATATATATATATATATATATTACATATATATATATTATATCTATATCTATATATCTATCTATCTATATATATATATATATATATATATATATATATGCTAGTCGCAAAATAATTCTCTTGAGAAATTTTGAATTATACTGGCTCTGTCCGTACAAAATAAACTTTTTAGGTGCTTCAGTTAAGGGAATAAATTAACTTTCCCCAATCACCTTTCTCTTTAAACTTACACCAAGGGATTGGCAATTTGTCCACCCTTAGATGTACGATCTTTTCTGTTAGACATAAAGTCATATAGTTTTCTGTTAGACATAACGTGTTTGTATATGCTTGTCCATTTAAATTATCACTTAGATTTAACTTTAAATTTTAGGGTGTTTTCACATAACTCAGCCGGACTCAATTCATTCCAATCCATACCAGGTTGCTCCTTGATAATATGTTGACTGCATACTCTATATCTGTACAATATATCTATATATACACACTCATATGTATGCATGTATATGTATATTGTGAAGACTCACCTTTGTCCGAGCACGCGCCAAAACAGCTGATCGGAGTACACCTGTTTACCAGGACAATAGCGTAGCGTCGCAGAGTCTGGGATTTTGACAATCGGATTGAATAGACAAATACACTCCTGGTGGATCTCGTTAATGAATAATCAGAAATTCCGTGAAGGGACAGCCAGCAAATGATAATTCAGCTAAAAAATATAACTGTAACTTTAGCTGGAGTTCTAAAGTAACTGGGATCTTAACTGACCCAAAAAACAGTTGACTAGACCGTAACTGAACCCCCCCAGGTATAAAAAGCCTACAATTTTGCGACTCAGGGCTTTTCGTCATTTTTTTACGTAGGTGTGTTGACCTCGGGGAGGCTTTCGCATTTTGTTACCGAAGCCAGGTTTCTAGTTCGGCATATTCGTAAAGTCCGGTCATATAGGGAGCGGCAGAGTCTCGGATACCGAACGGGGGATAAATTGGGTTTGATTGCACCCTTAAAAGCCTCCCCATTTGTAAGAGATTATTAAATCTATTGTTTTTCTTTCGACTGTGATCGTCGTGAGGAAGTTTTACCGGCAACCATCCTTTGCAGTTCTACATGATTTGGGAATTAACATTCCTTTGTAAATAGCCGTAGTTAATCAAGAATAAAAGTAAATTTCCAATTTTATCTTTGACTGTGATCCATTCATCACGTTACCTCTCACTCGAGAATATTACTTATATGTGTATACTTATATGTGTATATACACACATAAGTATGCATACAAATGTATATATATATTTAATTTACATATAGGTATGTAAACCAGCGCAATTTAATTCGGCAGACACATAGCATTGTAGCCCCTATTGTTTTTACTTGCCCGGGCTACTGGGCTACTTATCAACTAGTTTGTTAATGAATATGCAGTCAGACCATTCCGTAGAAAGAACAAGCAGAAATTGTAGAGGAACTTTTATTGAGTTGACAGAACGGCATGTTATTCTTTTAAAGCAGAAGTCAGAAAGATTATGGAATAAGTGGTTTATAGGGTTGGACCCCAGAGCGAGACGCGAAGAATTTTACCAAGGAACCGGAAACTTAGTCAGCGAATTTAACAGTCAGACAGGAACTTAGATCATTGTACGAGTAAGCTATTTTATTGAGATAACTGGAAAGTATAGAAAGTGATCAGAAAATTTGCAATATATATATATATATATATATATATATATATATATATATATATAAAATATATGTGTATATATGTATGTATGTATATATGTATATATATATGTATGTATACATATATATGTATATATATATGTATATGTGTATATATATATATGTATATGTATATATATAAAATATGTATATGTATATATATATATATGTGTATATATATATGTACATATGTATATATGTATATGTATGTGTACATATGTATATATGTGTATATATATGTATATGTGTACATATATATATATATATATGTGTGTATATATGTATATGTATATATGTGTGTATATGTATATATGTATATATGTGTGTATATGTATATTTGTATATATATTGTTATATGTATATTTGTATATATATATGTGCGTATATGTATATATATATATATGTATATATATATATACATATATATATACATATATATGTATATATGTATGTATATATGTATATATATATATATATGTGTGTGTGTGTGTGTATATATATATATGTATATGTGTATGTGTATATATATATATGTATATATATATGTGTGTATGTGTATGTGTGTATATATATATATGTATATGTGTATATATATATATATATATATATATATATATATATATATATATATCATACATGGCAATATTATACATGGCATGTCTGTTTTTAGGTGTAATTTCGTAAATTTGCAGTCCTTAATCTGGTTTGCCAGGTTTGAACAAAGGAGAACCTCAAGACTAATGAAACGGAATCTACTGATTCCGAACGGCTACGAACATTCATGCCCCAGGGAGATTCGAACCCACGTACTCTGGTTCCAAAGATCAGTGCCCTAATCATTCGGCCATCATTCGGTATGTCGATGTTAAACTGGAGGTTTGATTTCAGTCCTAGGTTTTTATTAGATTCCCACACAAATTCAAGGAACAGTCAGGACAAGAAGTCCATTATAGAAATCCTTGTTATCATATGGGATTCGAACACACAAACTATAATATCGAAGACCAGCGCTACTCCCAAGCGACTATCGTGCAACCTAAGGCATGTTAGGAGTGTTGGATAACATTTTTTGGGAAATCTATAAAAAATAAGATGTGGGAGGCATTCAAAAAAATTTCTTTTTAATCTCAAAAATAATTTATTAAAAAAAATCATCTACTGTAAAAAATACATTTTAATGTGATTAATCACTTGTGTAATTAATCCCATTAAAATGTAATTTTGTTAAAATATATTTTTTAAATTTATTTTTTCGAAAATGTTAATTTATAATTATAACAAAGCATTCCAACGTCATCCTCCCCTAACGCCCAACGATGGCGGTACTCTTCGGAACTAATGTTCATGTGATCGAATCCCATTGTTTGCATGGATGTTCGTAGGCGTTCGAGATTGGCTTTAAGAAGCAAGCCCCGGTCGTCTGTAGGTCGCTCGTGTAACAAAAAAGGAGACCGCTCCAAACCAACCAACCACCCTACTCTTAAGAAACTTAGAACTCTTAAGAGGTTATTCGGAACATTAAAAGAATATATTTTACCGATTTTTGGAAATTGTTTTGTAAAATAAACCTCCAAATGTTAGATTAGCTCATAGATAAGAATCTTGTTGTTACTCATCTCCCTAGTGTAGGAAGCCTTACACTAGGTCCAACACAGACCCCGACTAGTCCATGGCTTAGAGTAATAGGCAGCTCCTTTGAACGAGGAACCACTAGAGCTGAAGACGGGCTAAACTTCAGGAAGGGGAGCCTTTTGTTCTAATGAGCACAGCTAGGGTGAAAGAGCACTTTGCTCAAGTGGGTTATCGTAGTTTAAAAGCAGAGAACTAGCAGAATATCCCCAGGCTTGGCCTGCAACTTCCATGAGTATTGTTTCAGAACTTGCAGGACATGACCAAGGACTTATTTGACGTGCTCTGTACAGAATCGCCGAGCGGTTGCTATGTTCTATTTCCGTTGACTTTGTCATTCCCTAGTCATTTTGGGTTTGACGTAATATGGGTTCAGAGAATTACAGCAGTCTTGATGATGCAAGAATTACACTACAGATGTTTTAAGTATTTATAAACAAACTTGATTTATTTACAGAAAAGCATTAGTTAACATTTCTAGTGGATGTTACTTTCATCCGATACAGAGAAAATCAATCAAAACCATCCGGTAAAGTCGGAGTGTATCTCTCACAAGAGAAATTATCTATCCGTCGCAAGAGTTCAGACAGGAGTGCCTCCCTCTTCTTCTTTCTCCACCAGGAAACTTCCGGTTTAATGGAGATCATCCACCCTCTTTGACCGTCATCCTTAGGGTAGCCGAAAAGCCCTTGGAGCCTGGCCGACTAGGTCACACAAGGCATCTTTCTTCTCTTTGTTGGTGCGTTCACAACAGTCTGGAAGTCAAGACCATTACTAGTACAAAACTGTCGTTTCCAGTTGGGAGTTTTACAATACACAATAGTTCGATTTTACAAATCCTCGTCTTAAACGCCAAGACGGACGCGACGCTTACTTACTCCATTAATGAATACGGCTGATCTTTCGTCGACAATCCGGACTGAGCTGCCGCGGCTCATTGTTGTTGCAGTTTTCTGCGGTATGGCATTTTTGAGGATTTAGAGAGAATTTTGTATTGCATAGAAAAAGCAAACCTATATTTTAATAAAGGATAGCATGATTCACGCGGAACTTTCACGCCTGTTTTGGGTCACCTAATGCAAGATCCAAAGTATAGCAGTGAGGCTCTTTACAAAATGAAAAATTTATAAGACCTCATTCGTGGTCAACACTGCAATAGAGCCGTAATAGATACTGCAGTAGAGCCGTGGTAGGTCAGTCGGTCAAGGCAGAGATCGAGGCTCAGGTCGGTCTAAGCTCCGCAGTGTTTACTAATGGCGACTAGGGAATGCAAAGTAAGTTCATGACCGCAATGTCTCCCAAGTTTACAACCGATACTTATGGTGTATCAACTGCTGGGTCTATGCTTTTAGATTACGAGGACTCAGCGGGGGGAAATGTTACTCGCGTCCATAGCATATCTTAAGCTACACGTGCCCTCGGGTGGTGCTAATTGAATAATTGCTTTGATGATATTGGACGAATGCTTAACCAACAATTGCCGCTGCGTTAAAGAAAAATGACAGGTCCTCATTGATGAATTCTAATCGAGAGACCCGAGATCTAACAACAAACGCATACGAAGAAAGAAATTTATATCGCGAAAAGAATCGTGCATTTAAATATGCAGCGTTAAGAACGATGCGGCGAATCGCTCGGGAACGACCTCGGAAGAATAAAAACGCTCTTCGTTCGAAAGGGCAAGTAATTATTTTCGTCCCGTTACGTTGAAATGCTCGCGTTTCGTCATCGCGCGATCCCGAAGCAACAGCAGCACTGCGTCTTCAAATAGAGTTCAGCCGGAGTTATTTTTTTTATTTCTCCCCTACCCCACCGCTCCTTCGTCAGGTAAGCAGCGATTCTTTTCATCCACTGGATGGCAACAGCAGCGGAGCTCTAGCAAGAGCGAATGAAGGGGGAGAGGGACGTGACGTAGGCCGAGGCGCTGCCACGCCCCTCGCGACACAGCACGAGGTCGGAAAATCAAAGCGGCCAGAGTAGCGCGAGTGTTTACGTTCGGGACGCACGTGCGTCGAATGTGAGGGAAGTGTTTCTTATTATCCACGAATTTTTGTGGAAAAGTCATTTTGTGCGGTGTTCTTCTATTCGTTGTGTGGTGATATGTGTTATACAGGATATCGTCTGCTGCTGTGATTTTTGTTCTGTAGACTTCTGTTTCTGCATTCTGTGATTTTGTGTGTATTATTAAAAAACCATGAAGAACTTTGATAGCCACTTTACAAGCGCTGACCTGCAAGCAGCGCACAGTTTGATGTCACTCGCCTCCAGCCGTCGAGTGTTGGTGGACTCGAACGGGGGTGCGGACCAGTTCATGATCAACCGGATTCTAAATGATCTGAACTGCGTCGAACAGGACCCGCCGTCACTGGATGCAGCCCACCCCCGACGGAATAATAAACTTCATTTGTGCCCATTCAATGGGTGCAATAAGGCATACGGCAAAAGTTCACACCTAAAGGCCCATGAACGAACCCACACAGGTAAGTCCATTTTGTTTCTTTTCTCTCAAAATGCGCATTTGCTTCGGCGTGGCGGTCGATCGATTTTTCTTCCGCTCTTCATCATCAGGTGGTTTCGTAATAACACCTTTGGCTAAGTCTTTTTTCGCGTCTCTTATATACCTGCCAACTTTTATCATTACGCGTAAAAGACTTGTGCCATAACGGTCTTTTTTTTTCACACTTTTTTGACTGTTTGCTTTATTATACTTATTCAAAAATGAGCAGGTATTAGCAAAAAAGCTACTGCAGCTTTCGTTAATTTAGGGTGTCATTAGCACACTAATAATTAATTTTCTACAAAGTTTACCACTGCCATAATTGTAAATATATTTTATTATTCTGAAAAACTATACAATAAAACTATTCAGTGTTGTAAAAAATTTTTTGAGACCATGAAATCTGTGAAACTCATAAGTGCTCGACATCAAAATGTTTAACTGATTAAACATGCTCTTTGCGTAAGCGCAAAAAAAATATTTTAATTGGCTTTAGCACTGAAATGTTTCATGGTAAAAGTGTTATTTATGAATTGATGTCAATAATTTAGAAAAAAAAATGTCTGGTGCCCTGTGTGACACAAGTTTTTACCAGGTTGGTATGTATGAAATTATCAGACGCGAGCCAAAATTAATTCCTCTTTTCCCTACTTTTCAAACTCACAGTGTACGTGTCTTTAAATGTATATTTATGTATATTTGCAAATATTATATTAAAAGTAATATTCATGCATTTTGATAAAGATTTTTAGAGCGATTAAATTACCGAACTGAAAAGATATTACTTTCATCTAAAATTTCAAATTCTTGTTAACTATAAAACAATTAATTGTATTTATTTTTCATTTTAAAGCTAATAAAGTGTTACTTAAATACAGTATAAAAGAAAAAATTAACCGAAAATTATCATAAGCATTATTAAAAATAATTTTTATTACCAACCAACATTCAATATATATATATATATATATATATATATATATATATATATATATATATATATATATATATATATATATATATGTGTGTGTGTGTGTGTGTGTGTGGATGTACGTACATAATACAGTATTATATAAATACAGTATAATTATTGTTAGAAAAATTTAATCGAAAATTGTCGTAGGCATTATTAAAAATAATTTTTATTACTAATCAACATTCAATATATATATATGTGTGTGGGTGTACATACATATAAAACAGCATTATATAAATACAGTATAACTATTTTTAGAAAAAATTAATCGAAAATTGTCGTAGGCATTATTAAAAATAATTTTTATTACTAATCAACATTCAATATATATATATATATATATGGGTGTACCTACATATAAAACAGTATTATATAAATACAGTATAATTATGTTTAGAAAAATTTAATCGAAAATTGTCGTAAACACTGTGTAAAATCATTTTTATCATCAATATTAAAAATATATGTGTGTATATGTATATATGTATGTGTGTATAGTATTTATATATGTACATACATATACACATACAGGAAGTAGCTTGAGGGGGAAAAAACCGCACGAAAGCATCCAACCACGTGTATCGATCGCTACAAGAACGCACGGCAACAGCTGTTCTCTTCCCCCGTCCTCCATTTTATAGATGAAAAACGGTATGTCACGTGTTTATTATTTAAGCACAAATGCGCACTTTGAGATAGGGTATTTGTGTACTGCTTAAATAATTTGTTCATGTACTGTGAGGGTAGAATATATCAGATTTCATTGTAATGCTACACCATAAAGAAAACAAATGGTTAACATTTTAAAAAATAGACCAGCTAATTCTCTCAGATTCTTTAATTAGAAAAACAAAATACGAAAACTTAAAAGAAAGTTGTAAAAAAAGTATTAAAATGAATAAGACGAATATCTAGATATATATTTTTTATAAAAGATTGTAGCAACAGTAATGTAACTTTGTATATAACGTCTGTAACTGTGTATTGTGGGATATTATATTTTTTCCAGTTCGCATTTTTGTGTTCATGAACTACTATTCTATTTTGCTAGCAAGGTTAATTATTTCTTCATTTATCGAATTTTTCCCACTCTTGAATTTTTATAACAGAAATATTAGTCTCTATGCAGGGCCGTAACTAGGTTCTTTGGCGCCCGTGGCAAAAAACTGGCCTGCGATTCTACCGCCAAATATAGAAAGAAAATATAAAAACATGTTTTTATTTCTATATCATGTACTTAGAATGAACTCATCAAATATTTTATTAATTCTTAAAATATTCCTAGTATTTTAATTTTTCTTCTATTTTTACCTGGTTTTCACTTTGTACTCATAAAGAACCGATCTCTTTCATTACTGTTTATCTTGACAACTAGAGATATGGCCAACCGGGCCAGAAGTTCCGCGAACTACCTTCATATGGAGACCGCGGACTTTAATTTTTGAACAATCTGGGGGTATTGTTTTTTTTCTGATAAACGAAATAGTTTATTTGGGGGGAATATATTTTATTAATACGTTAATGTTTCATAAATTATTGACGAATTCCTAAATTTAAATTTAGTTTTAATAACTTTAACAAATTCAAAATTTATAACGAATACCTATTAAGGCATTTTAGGAGTTTTGGGGTAAATATTTTATAAAAATCTATAACAAGTTTAGTCTCTAGAAGCAATTTAAAAAATAAGAAAATTCATAAAAAAAATTCTAAACACTTTGTATTTTATAAATAAAATTGGATTTTACAATAAAAAAATTATTTTTCAACTTCTTATTTCAACTCGGACCGAGTCGTCCTCTTTCGGATCCCATTTCCATCACAGTACGGAGCCCCTATGACTGAAGCGCCCGTGGCAAATGCCACTTTGCCACGCCCTAAACTCGGTGTAAACTCAATTGTCACTTCAAGGTCACTGATTTTTCCCCGATGACCAACTGTAACTATGGTAACAACAGTTGGGGAATGATTTTACTCTTTTTTCCCACTGTGTTAAGGGATGTCATGCATCGTGTGGGCTCTCCCTACATGATGAAAGTATGTTTATTTAGACTACACTTTGAAGAATACTTAATACTTTACACAAAATTTTATGAGTAATTTCAGACCTGTTTCTAAGTTCATAAATTTAAGATATAATCCCATTTCATAAAATTACTATTCAAAAATTGTATGTTACATTCTAATCCGTAAGATTTAAAAAATTCTACTGAAAAAGTAAATCTAATTTTTTTTTCACACACAGTTGCATTATTTACAGAAGTAATATCATTAAGATGATTGAATATTTCGCTAATTTTAATGAGTAATTAGTTATAATTTCTCACTATTTTTCTTTATATTTGTATGATTCTTTTAATCTAAATATCAAAAGTATTTCTTAATAATTAATTTATTTAAGAGAATGTAGTTCTGAAATTCCTTAAATTTAAGTTGTATGTTAATAAGTATATTATGAAGTTATGTGGACCATATTAAAGTTTCTATTCAAAATTGTACTGTATTAATTATTTTATGATTTTACAAGAATTGAAAGAGGTCTTAATGCAATAACAATATTTTGTAAATTTTTATTATGTTTTTAAAGATTTATGGTCTGTTGACACATTTTTAGAAAGTGAAAATTTCTTTAGAAGGTAGAGATTCCTAATGTCTTAGTAAGAATTCTAAATTAAAATGAATTTTTGTATTTTTACAAAAACATCTATGATTTATTATAACCATTTTATACATATTGTTAAACTTTTCTTTATGTAAATAGTTAACGCATTTATGCCCAACTGAAAATTTTGACTTTGCTTATAATAATAAAGCAAGTCGTCTGAACGTATTGGAATCAAATCCTCAACTGAAGTGCTGAAAATAAGTGTGAATGCACAGGCTTCTTGGTCGCTACCATAGTAACCGATGACTGGGGAAACGAGAAAGTGGGACCTTGAAGCGCCAATAGCTTTTACATGGACTATAGTTACGGCCCTTGTCTCTATGTGTTAAGCAGTTCAGAAGACTAAGGCTTCGTAATTCGTGGTTGGAATAAGTGCATGTTAAGGAAGTCGAATTCGACAATCGATCTTTAGAAGATAGTATCAACTGACAATGGCGCGTGAGATGTTTTGGTTTCAGCTAAAAAAATTATTTAAAATTAATATTATTATTATTTAAAATTATATTTAAATACTTTTGCGACATGTAAATATATTGTATACCCCCCCCCCTTTTTACCATTTCGAGGGATGGACGAATAAGTGGAGCGTTACATTTTGGGACAGTAGGACGGGGATTCGAATCCCACTGCTGGTTCGGATGTTCGTAGCCTCCAGAATTTGTTTAAGAAGCGTAGATCGGGCCTCATTCATCGTGTTACAAAAAAATCCCCGTAGCGCTTATAACCAATCTTGAAAGTATAATTTTTTCTACCACGTTCGAAATTTACTTAAAATAATTGCCTGGCAATTTTTCGCTAATGGAACTTAACATTACAACTTGTTCTACTTATTAATTTTAACTTACGTTTTCATAGCCGTAACTAATTTAATTGCTTCTAAATTCCCCAAAAAATTTAAACAGATAATAATGGAGTATTCTTACAGTTTTTAACGTAAGTGAACTTTGCGAAAAACAAAATAAAATCTTTTCCGGAAAATGTTCATAATTATTTTTAAATGTTCATGTTCGTGACTAAATCCTGTACTCGACATTGTGAATTTAATTTAAAAATAGTGACGTTCATTCTAAGACAGGGATGGACAAACTTTTTCGGTCTCGGGCCAAAAATCAAAAGAAAATAAATTTGGCGGGCCAAGATAAATTTTTCTAAAATTTTAAAAACAATATACAAGTACCTCACGGTTTAAATGCGTTAATGAGATGAATGAAATTGCTATTTCATTTTTAAAAGTTCCTTATACTGAGGTTCGAAGTGAGATGTACTGATTTTGAGGAACGATGCTAAATGCTCATCTGTCAGTCTATTTCTGAAATTATTCTTTTCTAAAGTTCAAAGTTGAAAACACTTGTTCACATATAAGAAGTAAATATACCGCTGATCTTTTGAGCGTGAGATAATCAATTTGGGATATAATATTTTAGATAAGTAGAAAAGGAGATGAATATATAATGTATAAATATATATTTCATTTAATTTGCCTCGAACCGGCAACTTAAAATTCTATCAGCGCGCCAGATAAAACCTTCCGGCGAGCCGAAGTTTGCCTATCCCTGTTCTAAGATATTGGAAACTATGGTGATTAAAATAAGCATCATATTCTGATATTCAAAGCTATGTTAAAAATTTTTCTTGGGGGAACTAGATGTGCAATAACTAATTTATAATGACAAGATTTCAAGCATATGCTGCTATACACGTTGCTGATAAACTAAAAAAGGTCTTGAATTTAAAATGGCCATGATCCTTTCTAATTGGTGTGTTGTATTTAACGTTGTGAAGAAAAATTAAATTTTATAGAAGCTATAGATATTTATTACATAACAAAAAACGCAAATTTTAATGATCTGAATGTACACAATATTATTTTAATTTTTTATTTATTTATTTATTTATTTATTTTTTTGTTCTACTGTTGCGGAGTGAACTGTTTCGTGGCAAACATTTGAAAGCCTAATCCTTAGGGAAGGCTGTTTGCCATCGAGGGTTAAAAAAAAAAAAACTATTGTAT
>CM063498.1:8179124-8189124 GCA_032207245.1 Pardosa pseudoannulata
GAGACCTTTTGTCGTTATTTATTACGTTAGCTTTTTTAGCATGGTTTCTTTACAGTGCTGAGTTGTTTAATATGGATTACAAGTTTTATTTATTTTATTTCATCCATTTGGTACTAAAATCCCTAGTTGCAGATGTAGGGTATAATATAGTCATTCTTTGCTGTCGGACTGAAAAATATTTTATTCGTATGTTTTAATTTCTTTTAGTTCTCATGTGTTTTTCAATGTTATATTCTAACAAGTGATGAGACACACACTGAATTTTATTGAATGCGGAATATTCGATTTAAAATTCGTGTATTCAGTCGAATAACATGTAATTAATTATGATTTATATTGGATTGCGTTTATTATATGTCAATGTACTGTCGAAAAATTTAATTGTTTTGTGTCATGTGTGAATGCATTGGCACAAAGTTTAATTATTTCATAATTATTACTGGAATTTGGAAGTTATTTTCTCTACAAATAATTTTGGAACATTTTTACAAAAGGACAAGACAAATCTAGATCCAATGTAAGGGGTGAGCAGCTTGTACAAAATTTGTACCAATTTTTTAATGTGGAGGCGCTAAAATATCTCGAAGGTTTTTGGCTTCGAAAAGAAGAGCAGCTGTGTCCGCCCGAAGGTGTCCGAGGAGCGGTCACGGAATAAGGAAGAGAGGACGACTTTGACCCCGGTGCTTCTCCCGATAACCGAGAATTCTCGTTTCGGGTTCTTTCCTTCCTACCCACACCACCGGAGAGAGAACAGCTGCGAGAGAGAAAAGGTCACGCGCTCGCACGGCTCATCCAGCCGCAAAACCGGAAACGGGCCTCCTCTCGTTCGGAGAAGAAAAGAGAAGAATCGGAAAAAAAAAAGTGGCAGACGGGACCCGTACAAATACGAAACAATTTTGACACACACACATTCTCTCGAAACCAACCCAAAGAGTTTTAGAGCAGCGTTAAAAACTCTAGTTAGAAGAGAAATCCCCTATATAATATCCCAAGTTATCTGTCCGTCTGTCCTCGAATTTATGGTCCTGGAATGGATAGAGGCATCCATATTGGATTCTGGATGAGTTAGGGTTAGCAAAATTTTATACTGTTTAGTTTATATGTTTATGTCTAATCAATGATAAATCCCTTATTAATGCAAACCGTTAGTTTCGCCTTAAGTAATATTTATTCAGAGGTTTTGTTGTATATGTGGTTAGAATTGGGTTATTGCTAAAAAGTTTGAGAACCACTGAACTAAATCACAAGAGTTTTTATACGACTTTATATCGTTACTTTAATGAAATACTAGAACAAAATAACTATCTGACCAGCTAAACCTATAAATACATCACATTTTGTCATTCTGTCACCTCCCACATCATCCGCACTAAGAGTGACCTTTTGTCGTTATTTATTGCGTTAGCTTTCTTAGCATGGTTTCTTTACAGTGCTGAGTTGTTTAATATGGATTACAATTTTATTTATTTTATTTCATCCATTTGGTACTAAAATTCCTAATTGCAGATGTAGGGTATAATAAATCATTCTTTGCTGTCAGACAGAAAAATATTTTATCGTATGTTTAATTTCTTTTAGTTCTCATGTGTTTTTCAATGTTATATCTAACAAGTGATGAGACACACACTGAATTTATTGAATGCGGAATATTCGATTTAAAAATCGTATTCAGTCGAATAACATGTAATTGATTTGATTTATATTGGATTGCGTTTATTATATGTCAATGTACTGTAGAAAAATTTATAATTGCTTTGTATCTGTGTGAATGCATTGGCACAAAGTTTAATTATTTCATAATTATTGCTGGAATTAGGAATTATTTTCTCTACAAATAATTTTAACATTTTTACAAAAGCAAGACAAATCTAGATCCAATGTAAGGGTGAGCAGCTTGTACAAAATTGTACCAATTTTTTAATGTGAGGTGCTAAAATATCTCGAAGGTTTTTTTCGAAAAGAAGAGCAGCTGTGTCCGCCCGAAGGTGTCCGAGGAGCGGTCACGGAATAAGGAAGAGAGGACGACTTTGACCCGGTGCTTCTGATAACCGAGAATTCTCGTTTCGGGTTCTTTCCTTTAACACCACCGGAGAGAACAGCTGCGAGAGAGAAAAGGTCACGCGCTCGCACGGCTCATCCAGGAAACCGGAAACGGGCCTCCTCTCGTTCGGAGAAGAAAAGAGAATCGGAAAAAAAAAAGTGGCAGACGGGACCCGTACAAATACGAAACAATTTCGACTCACACACTTATCGAAACCAACCCAAAGAGTTTTAGAGCCGCGTTAAAAACTCTAGTTAGAAGAGAAATCCCCTATATAATATCCCAAGTTATCTGTCCGTCTGTCCTCGAATTTATGGTCCTGGAATGGATAGAGGCATCCATATTGGATTCTGGATGAGTTAGGGTTAGCAAAATTCAAAGCAAGTGAAGTTTATCTTCTCCTATCGATCCGGTTCTAAAATAAATTGGTATAAATGTGCTTCATATCACAGCGAAAATCACTATTTTAATACGTTCGAAATCCACTTAAAAAATAACATTTTTTTCGAACATTATGACGCCATTCCTTTAATCGTCTCATTGCATTATTTTCATACGTTTTATCACTGAACTTAGATATAAGTAATTTTTTTTTTTTTTTTTTTTTTTTTTTTTTTTTTTTTTACATTTGTCTTAACTAATAGATTAGGTATATAGTGATAATTTAAAATGAATCATCGATTATTTTTTGTTGAAATGAAAATTTTACTACCGCTATTAACAGCAAATTCTATCTACCTCCAGTGTGTAGTGGAAATGATAGTTTCATTCCTTTACTTCCATTTACTGTGGCAAAAAAATTGGGAAGAACTTAACGATAATTTCGACGTAGCTAAGAAAACTTTGAATTATCTTTCTAAATGAATTCAACTTGATTCTAAACTGCATTCACAGTATCGGGAGACTTAGAGGAGTAGGAAGATAAACAAATTATTGAGCTTGTACCAGATAATTCTCAGCCAAAAAACAAATCCTTTTTTATTTGCCTCATACAGTACTTTACAATTCTAGAAAATTAAAAATTTTACTGATCCCGTCATATGACGGGCCATATGATAGTTCCATAAAATATCAGTCAAAGCTGGACAAAAGATAGTCTTTAAAATGTTCACTCTATAAACTGTTAAAAGAATATTAATAACAATACACAATAGTATTTCTTTTTACATTTTACTTTTTAGAAAAACGTGGGTCGGTACACTTTCTAGGAACCAAATTGTCACAAACAAGATAACGATGGTATCAGGAGCTGTTATATGTATTAATTGCGAGCCGTGGTACCTCAGTCGGTAAAGGCAGCGGTCCCGTAACCGGAATCGAGTCTCGAGCGGTACTAAGATCCGCCGTGTTCACTAATGGCGACTGGGATACGTAAAATATTCGTGGTCGCAATCTCTGCTAAGTCTTCTAATGACACCTTTGGAGGTGATAGATCAAGCTTGGGAATCTACTGCTTGACCCCCCCCCCTGCTCTTAAATGACGAGGACTGAGCGGTGGCAATATTACTCGCGTCCGTAGCATTCCTTAAAATATACGTGCTCCTCGGATGGTGTTAAGTGAGTAACAGTTTCGCAGATATTTTGGCTGATGTCCGTGCGTAAAAAAATTAAAACAAATTTTAGAAAATAGAATAATTAACTAACAGCCGAATGGAGCTTTTTGTATAGGTGTCCGTTGGAGGCTCTTCGGACTTCTGCCTCAAAGTATTATATCAGTAGAAATTAATACATCCTTTTAATAAGGCGAGATCATTTGTTTGTTAAGCATTCGCCCATACAACACTGTGGAATTTGTTGACCAATTTAGGATAGGGGCATCACATAGGTAACCTACATTATTCTCAATTCAACTGAAACAAAGTGGGACCTCATGATTTAGAAGCTGAGACCAAGCAGAAGACCCCTATGCTTGGTATGCCACCTCAGAGGTATCGTTTGTTAACTTGGGTGAATAATGCCATCACAAATTTATTTTACGTGTTGCCAGTGTCAGGCTTTCTGGTAGTGAGATTCTGTGTCTAATAGTTAAATTTTAGTTTATTAATTTTAGTTAATACCACCAACATAGTTTTCTTTTTGTTAGACGTTCTGTAGTTGTTTCAGGATTTAATTTTGCTAGTTAATTTTTCTTTCAGAGTTAAATAACGTATGTTATTTGTTTCTTACCAATTGCCTAATATGTTCATATTAATACTTTGTTTTAGCAGTTTACGTTTAGTTTAATAAAATTTCATCTTTTAATTAATCATCTTAAACGTCACCCAGCCGTCATTAATGAACACGGCGGATCTTTGGCCACCTCGAACCCACCACCTTTTGATTTCGAGATCGCTGCCGTGGTCGATTGAACACTCACGGCTGAAAATCAATATACAGTAAAAATCGTTTAACACGAAACTGAGGGGGACTGAAATATTTTTTGTGCTAAACAAAAATCGTGTTAAAGAATACTGAAAAAGAAATCAACAAAACTAAGTTTATTAGAGTACGTTTTATTTACAAGGATATGCATGTATTTAATAAAAAACAGTGAAACAAAAGCATTCTAAACAACGTAATGTAATTTAATACAAAATATTCACCGAGATTTTGGAAAACAATCTGATATTTTCTTCGCTTTTTTTTTTTTTTTTTTTTTTTTTTTTTTTTTTTTTGTAAGCATCAGAATGCCAACAAATTGTTTCGTGTCGCCCATTTTGTTATTCATTTCACCATTGGAACATGCGTCTAAATAATTGAACATGCTTCTCATGTTCCTCATTTCGGATGATGTGGGAAGAGGAGCTGTAGCATTCATTTCATTTTCGTCGTCGGAATGATGTCGATGATATTTTTTAATCGAACAACTCCAAAATGTCTTTGTCTGCCATAGTTAGGACTGTATTCGCTTTATTGCTTGGCCCTGTGCTTATAAATATTACTTTCGCCCGTAGCACACCTTAAACTATACGTGTTCTTCGACTGGGGCTGAGTAACAGCTTGGTAAATATTTTGGCAAGCGTAAAAATTTTAAAAAATAATACGAATTTTAGAAAAGAGAATAATTAACTAGCAGCCACTTGGAGCTTTTTGTATACGTGTGCGTTGGAGGTTGTTCAGACATCTACCTCCAAGTATTATATCAATAGCAATTAATACATTTTTTGATAGCACGATGACATTTGTTTGTTAAGCATTCGTTTGTTAAGGCATACAACATTGTGAAATTTTTTTTTTTTTTTTACTATATTAGGATAGGAGCATCACATAAGCGGCCAACATTACTACTTAAAACAACTCAAAGTGAGTCTTCGTCGTTTAGAAGTCAGGACTAAACAGAAGACCCCCCCCCCTCCAGGCCTGGTATGCCACCTCCATAAATATCGTTTGGGAACTAGGGGGTATAATGCCACTACTAACTTATTTTACGTGTGTCAATGCTACCAGTGTCAGGCTCTCTGCTAATAGGATTCTGTGTCTAATGGTTAAATTTTAGTTTATTATTTTTAGTCAGTACCACCAACATAGTTTTCTTTTAGTTAGATGTACTGTAGTTGGTTCAGGATTTAATTTTTGCCTGTTAATCTTTTTTTCACAGTTAAATAATATCTGTTATTTGTTTCCTGCCAATTGCCTAGCATGTTCACATTAATACTTTATGTTTTAGCAGTTTACGTTTGATTTAATAAAATTTCATCTTTTAATAACATCACCCGGCTGTCATTAATGAACACGGCGGATCTTTAGCCACCTCGAGCCCACCACCTTTTGATTTCGAGATCACTGCCTTGGCCGTTTATACACTCACGGCTGGAAAATAATATACAGTAAAAATCGTTGAACACGAAACCGAGGGGGACTGAAATATTTTTTTGTGTAAACAAAAATCGTGTTAAAGAATACTGAAAAAGAAATCAGCTACGTTTTATTTACATGGATATGTATATGTGCATGTATTTAATAAAAAAAAACATTGAAACAAAAGCATTCTAAACAACGTAATGTAATTTAATACGAAATATTCAACGATATTTTGGAAAACAATCTGATATTTTCTTCGCTTTGTCTTTTTTAGCATCCAAATGCCAACAAATTGTTTAGTGTGGCCCATTTTGTTATTCATTTCACCTTTGGAACATGCGTCGAAATAATTGCACATGCTTCTCATGTTCCTCATTTCGGATGACGTGGGAAGAGGAGCTACAGTATTTATTTCATTTTCGTCGTCGTAATGATATCGATCATATTTTTTGAGTCGAGAAAACTCCAAATTGTCTTTGTCTGCCATAGTTAGGACTGTACTCGCTTTATCATTATTCTATGGAACGAATTCTTCCGATGATACAATAGGACAGTCCAATAATGCATGGTGTTTTCGTATTTCGTTCATTTTCAGAATTGAAAAGTTTTCGTGTTAAGCAATTTTCGTTCCGTGTAAACACATTGTATGCGGGACACATACTAGTACGTTTTCTGACGATTGATACTTGAGCGCGGGTAACGTACTAGTAAGGGTTAGTGTAACAACATGGTTTATTTGTGGGTACAAAAATAGCGGTATATACAGGAAAACGGAGCCGAATGTTTTTCCCTACTACATAGATTCTGGAAAAATTTAGACAAATATAAACTAGTTTTTACATTATTAGTTTTATGATTGCTCTTTTCATTTTTTGATAATGTAAAAATGTTTATATGTAACATAATTCGAAAAAATTAAAACTATATACTTCTACTTCTATTTGATTTTTCATATTTACGATATTATTATAAATTTATCCACTAAAAAAATATTTTTTGTTTACAAAAATCGTATGGTTGTTATTTATATATTTCTATTTATATATTTGTTTATATATTTCAATATAAAATACGAAAAGTTGGTTAAAAAATGAGATAATTTTCGATCTGTTGAGATTTAACTGAGTAACTCAATTGATGTGCAAAACGCCTGCTCCCGGTACAATTCCGCTGCGAAATGTACCCGCACACAATGTGTTAAGAGAAAAAAAAATGCACGAATATGATAGTAGTTTGTTAGGACTGTTGTGTTATTTCGTATAAACCGAAATTTCGTCATAAGCGATTTCGCGTCAGATATATTTCTCTGTATATAAATGGTTCCTTGATACTATCGTTATCTTATTTCATTGACAATTTGGTTCGTAGAAAGTGTACCGACCTACGATCTAGGCAGCCTCAAATTTTGTTCGACTCTCCCTATACCTAGTACGTGTTTATAATTATTTTACTGATTTAATTTCTGCTATTCCAGTTAAATTGCTTTCTTCTATAAGTCTGTGTTTTTATTCCAAGACGATGTCCATGCAACAACTGGAAAAACTAGGACTTGGGGGCTAGGCTCTGGCATTCTGCGATTCTCTGATTATTCGTGCACTTTAGAAACCTTTTTTTCTTTCCGGTTTGTGAGTACGCGTCATGGAAACTCCTTGGAAGCGAACCGGTGCGCGCCAAAAACCGGAAGCGCCAGTCCGCTCGACTTAACCTTCCGCACCGTGTGAAATCCAAATTTGTTCCCACCTTATTTTTTCTCTCTCTCCGAGGTAGGCACCGCCCGTTTCATTTTTAATCGCTTTTATTTAAATTCGCTTCTGTTGTCAGTTGGTATTTTGATATCAATTTTCAACTTCCTACCTTTCTAGTTAGAGATCTGGAATTTTGCAAATAGGTTCAGTTCCTGTGACAACACTGTATTAATTCATAAAAAAATTAGTTTGGTGGAAAAAAATAAAATCAATTCTGTAAATGCAAAAAACTGTTCAGCGTATTTGCAGAATCCTCAGGGCCGTAAAAAAATTAGTTTGGTGAAAAGAATAAAACTAATTTTGTAAATGCAAAAAACTGTTCAGCGTATTTGAAGAATCCTCAGGGCCGTAAAAAATTAGTGTGGTGAAAAAAATAAAATCAATTTTGTAAATGCAAAAAACTGTTCACCGTATTTGCAGAATCCTTAGGGCCGTAAAAAATTAGTTTGGTAAAAAAAATAAAATCAATTTTGTAAATGCAAAAAACTGTTCAGCGTATTTGCAAAATCCTCAGGGCCGTAAAAAAATTAGTTTGGTAAAAAAAATAAAATCAATTTTGTAAATGCAAAAAACTGTTCAGCGTATTTGCAGAATCCTCAGGGCCGTAAAAAATTAGTGTGGTAAAAAAAATAAAATCAATTTTGTAAATGCAAAAAACTGTTCACCGTATTTGCAGAATCCTTAGGGCCGTAAAAAATTAGTGTGGTAAAAAAAATAAAATCAATTTTGTAAATGCAAAAAACTGTTCAGCGTATTTGCAGAATCCTCAGGGCCGTAAAAAATTAGTGTGGTGAAAAAAATAAAATCAATTTTGTAAATGCAAAAAACTGTTCAGCGTATTTGCAGAATCCTCAGAGCCGTAAAAAAATTAGTTTGGTGAAATAAATAAAATCAATTTTGTAAATGCAAAAAACTGTTCAGCGTATTTGCAGAATCCTCAGGGCCGTAAAAAATTAGTTTGGTGAAAAAAATAAAATCAATTTTGTAAATGCAAAAAACTGTTCAGCGTATTTGCAGAATCCTCAGGGCCGTAAAAAATTAGTTTGGTGAAAAAAATAAAATCAATTTTGTAAATGCAAAAAACTGTTCAGCGTATTTGCAGAATCCTCAGGGCCGTAAAAAATTAGTTTGGTGGAAAAAAATAAAATCAATTTTGTAAATGCAAAAAACTGTTCAGCGTATTTGCAGAATCCTCAGAGCCGTAAAAAATTAGTGTGGTGAAAAAAATAAAATCAATTTTGTAAATGCAAAAAAACTGTTCAGCGTATTTGCAGAATCCTCAGGGCCGTAAAAAATTAGTTTGGTGAAAAAAATAAAATCAATTTTGTAAATGCAAAAAACTGTTCAGCGTATTTGCAGAATCCTCAGAGCCGTAAAAAATTAGTTTGGTGAAAAAAATAAAATCAATTTTGTAAATGCAAAAAACTGTTCAGCGTATTTGCAGAATCCTCAGGGCCGTAAAAAATTAGTGTGGTAAAAAAAATAAAATCAATTTTGTAAATGCAAAAAACTGTTCAGCGTATTTGCAGAATCCTCAGAGCCGTAAAAAATTAGTTTGGTGAAAAAAATAAAATCAATTTTGTAAATGCAAAAAACTGTTCAGCGTATTTGCAGAATCCTCAGGGCCGATAAAAAATTAGTTTGGTGAAAAAAATAAAATAAATTTTGTAAATGCAAAAATCTGTTCACCGTATTTGCAGAATCCTTAGGGCCGTAACTAGGTCCTTTAACGCCCGTGGGAAAAAACTAGTACGCCCCCCTACCCCCAAATATAGTGTGTAAATATATAAACTTTTTTTTTCTATATCATATATTTAGAATGAACTCACGAAATGTTTTGTTAATTCTTAAAATGTTCCTAGTATATTATTTTTTATTTTTTCTTTATTTTTGCATTAATTAATACTTTAAAATATTTTTTAACACTCTGGAGCTATTATTTTGCTAATGAATTGAATAGTTTATTGAAGGGAATATTTTTTCTTTGTACGTTGAATTTTCACAAGAACGAATTTCTAAATTTAAATGTATTTTTAATAAATTTAATAAATTCAAATTTTTAAACAAATAACCAGATTTATATTAAGACATATTAAGAGTGTTTGGTAAACATTTTGTAAGAATCTGTAACAAGTTTAGTCTCTAAAAACCTTTAAAAAATAAGAAAATTCATAAAAAAAAAACTTTTAAAACACATTTTATTTTATAAATAAAATCGGATTTTATAATAGAAAAAATTATTCTTCTGTATTTCCTAATTTCTACTCGGGGTGAATCATCCTCTTTCGGACCTCATTTTCATCACGGTGCTGCGCCTCTGTGACTGATGCGCCCGTGTCAAATACCACCTTTGCCACGCCCTAGTTACGGTTCTGAGAATCCCAATTGCAGAGCTTTTAAACTAGTATCGAAATCTGTTTGCGAGCGGCATAAC
>CM063498.1:8194124-8216624 GCA_032207245.1 Pardosa pseudoannulata
GGGGGATGCTATTTCGAAACGTCCTCCATTGTGTCTGTTTTTTAAAAAAGAGAAGGGAGTGTCAACGGCCTTGTCTCCTTCGTTTGCTCTCTCTTCGCCTGCCCTTGTTCAAGGAGACGGCTTCGCAAAATAAAACCCGCTACGCCAAAACAATCGCACACTCCTCGGCTGTGGAAAGGAAGGGTTCATCCAAACCGTTGCTCTAATTTTATTAGCCAAACATCCATTTTTATATTATTTTGTTTATAACTGCGTTATAGATACTATCGGAAAAATCCTGTTACATTATGTTTGTACAGACGGAAAAATCTGGAACGTATTAGTTTCTAATTAACCCTTTGTGTCTCTACAACTTCGTAAAAAATTAAAAGTATGTCTTAATATATTACAATTACGAAACGTAGCGGGAACTTTTGCAGGGGGGGAGGGTAATCCTATTTCCATTCATATCTCAAAACTAGTACTGCAATCTTAGCAAGCACGCATACACACACATATTTATGTGTATAAAAATATGTGTGTATATATATATGTAAATATATGTAAGCATATTTGTGTGTGTGTATATATATATGTATATACAAACGTATATATACATGTGTATGCATAATACATATATGTGTGTATATATATGCATATAGATATGTGTGTGTATATATATATTATATATATATATATGTGTGTGTGTGTGTGTGTGTATACATATGTATGTATGTATGTATATATATATATATATATATATATATATATATATATATGCATATATATGTGTATATATATATATATATATGTTTATAAGGATTTATATATTTATGTATTTATATGAATATATATTTGTGTATATGTGTGGTTTGGTTTGATTTGCAGTGATACGGTCTACTTTTTGCAATACGAGGAATAATGAGACCAGGACCTACTGCTTAAAGCCGATTCCGAATGGCTACGAACATCCATGCTGCAGTGGGATTCGAACACACGAACTCCGGTACCGAAGGCCAGCACCCTAACCAATCGGCCATCGTTCGGCAAATCGTTTGATATATATACGTGTCTGGGTATATGTATAGATACATACATACATACAGTATAGTAAAATATCTCTTCATCTTCCTACTCCACCTTTGGCCATCAAAAGGGCTCTGAAATAATTCGAATTACTCTAATTTATCTTTTAACCATTTCATTACCACCACCCCAAGAAAAAGTAGAAGCGAAAAAATCTTGAAATTTTCGTACATTTTGAATTTAGATATTGATGGAACTTTTTATGTTACCATTTTTACCATTCGAGTTTCAATTTTTACTAAATATACATTATTATTATTCATTATTAAATATACATTATTACAATATTAACATTAGAACACGGAAAAATGTATAATAATTTAGATATTTTAATTTTAACAAAATTTAATTTTTAAATATGAATATGCTTTAATAGATAACGCATACTTTATTTGAAACCTTTCTATAACTGGAAGGAAGTATCTACGACCAACGGTTACAGAGAAATAGATAGGTTAGTTATTTTTCTTACTATGCATTTTGTTTATTGATATCACAGGCCTTACAAGATTTTAAAAAGTAGTAATAATAAAAATCCTGCGTGTTGAGGGGAGAGGGCATACATAAACGGACATGATTATATTTGGAGTTACCCGACACCCCGTGTAACTCCCAATTTAAACACGGTACCCCGTGTTTATATTTGGAGTTATTTCTTGCCCGACTAATCGTAGAAAAGCATATCAGTGGAGTGACGGCACATCTGGACGTGAAATGAATGGCCATAGCAACGCACAAATAGTTAGATGTCTGCGAAAATAGATTTCGAAATTTTAACCGATGTGCCGTACATGTAGAAAGACTGGAATATTTGTAAATGGTGATGCTACCGAAAAATGAGTTTTGTTGCATATCAATATAGTGCCTAATGTCTCATTTTAGATACCGCTAAAAAAATCGCTTGTGGAATTTTTATGTTTTTCTTTAACGAGTTTTTCTTTTGAGAGTAGGTAGAGGACAATCTTATAAACAATCTACAAAATTTTCAAGTAATTTCTATTGGTTTTAATTTTTCCATTTGGGTCGACGCTTTAAGATTTTTCGAACAGCGCGCATAAATGTTTTTCTGCAGGTACATAGACTAAAATCGTGGCAAAATGCTTTATCTGCTGTAAAACTCCATTTTACAATACCTATTTTAAGTGCAATACCAAATAAATCTCTTTTCACCATGTTTTTCTTTTTCTTCAATGGCATCCTATGATATTTAAAACGATAGCAGGTGTGCTGTAGTATTCAAAGTTGTTTAAACTTCATACATATACGGACTACGGTGCCAATCTCCGTTTCCAAGACCAAAGGCCTGGGGCGCAAAGCATATGTTCAGGTTAGGTGGTCAACCGTGCCCAGTCCGCGGATCGAACCTCGGACTTGTGTCGTGTTAGCGCGAAGCGCTAACCCAACGCCACTGGGTTTCTCTCTCACACACACACACACACACACACACACACACACACATATATATATATATATATATATATATATATATATATATATATATATATATATATATATATATACATATATATATATACATATATATATGTATGTATATACATATACATATGTATATATATGCATATATATGTGTATATATATATATATATTATATATATATATATATATATATATATATATATATACGGTATCCAGTGTAAAATTAGAGAAGTTTATTGACGAAAGATAGCCGAATGGTTAGGACGCTGATCTTCTGTACTAGAAATAGTGTGGTTCGAATCGCACTTTGGCCGTTCGTAGCCGTTCGGAATCGGTTTTAAGCAGTAAGTCCCGGTATCATTATCCCTCGTGTTACAAAAAAAATTAGACAGTAGCCCGCGGTATCAAACCAGGGAAATTTATTGTACTATAAATAAGTATGTCTATTCTTTAAATATCAGATAATAATCTGTAAAAGGCTGAAATAAAACAGTATTTTCTTACTACCGAGGAAGCACGACAAAACGTTCAGCAGAATAGAAGGTCGGAAATAAAAATAACCCGACCTTTTAATGTACCGGTTCACTGTACCCATCCGAAACGTGCCGTATTGGTGGAGAGTGGGACGTGGGTCACGGGCCTCGAGAACTGAATTGTCCGTCCCACACGGATTCTGAGATCTGATACCCTGCTAAAGGATATACGTTTATTCTGACATCGATGATAACGAAGAACTTGACGTGTCAACTAAACTTCCAATTAATCAATCAATTTGGAAAAATTTTGATTGTAATAGGCTTTATGAATAGAATCGTTTTATCTTTATCTTATTTATATCTTATTGTAAAAAAAAAAGGTTTCAAAACCATTTTCAAAAATTTTATTTTCATATAAATTTCTTATTGGTAAGTTCCCAATTAACTAATTTTTTTCATACTGTAAAATGAAATTATAAAATTCTAATACGGCTATCTGTGGCTGACCTCAAACGTTAATATCGTATTCTTTGAAAGAACAGGGTTGTAGGATGTTTAAGAATCTACAGTAACCTTTTGGCGATATTAAAGAATGTTTGTCTAAGATTTGGTGCCTCGACGATAAACTGTATCTGCTCGTGTATGTAAAAACAAACGGACATTGTAACCGTATATAAGCTTGCCGTCTACGTGACGCACCTGGTCCTTATAAAGTAGGTCGCGCTCGAGTGGATTCGATTCCAGAGAAGTCGGTGAGTTGTCGAGAGCAAATTAAAAGTTCGAGAATTTGTCAGTAGTGTTGAAAACAGCCACCAAAAAGCTCTCGCTCTAGGGGCGTTTTCTTAATTTTTTAATTTTATTTGGATAGCTCGTGTCTGTACTATTCGATTTATGTTCCTGGGCTAGATAACGGAATTCGATTACATTGAATGACCCCTCTCGGTTTTTCCTTAATTAAATATATTTAAAATAAAAAAAATCCCTCATTTTCCCCCATTTATTAATTCACCTCGATGCCTTGAAATTTCGCGATAATGAAATCGCGGTTCTAAGAACAAAGTGGGTCGAACGATAGCCGAATGGTAGAGCTCTGTTCTTCGGTACCGGTGTTGGCACGTTTGAATCCCGCGGCTGGCATGGATGTACGTCGCCGTTAGGAATCGGCTTTAAGCAACAGTCCCGGTGCCATTAGCCCTCGTGAGCAAAACAGTAGACCGTAGCGCTCCAAATCAAACTAAGAACAAAGTGTTCTTTTCGTTTCTTGCGATTGTTTTTGTATTCTACGACAAGGAGACCTGTTGCATTGGTGTTTCGCCTTCCCCGTTCCACGTGTACTGTTGAATCGGAGTGAAAAATCGTGCTTGATCAGCCATCGTAGCCTCTTGGGAACATCGTCATTCGTCAAGGGGTGTGTCTCTCACGAATCATCGACCCTCTGACGCGCGGTGGTTGCGCCGGGAAACCGCATATTAAAAAAAATTCTCTGATTTTTAAACACATCAATGCACTTTTTAATTTTCTCTCTTTTTAAAACTTCAAATAAACACTGATGTTGATACTGCATTCAAGCTTCTTCGAAATGTACGTAGTTAAACTTACTTTAAATGGAATATAATCTTTGATACTTATAACCCCAAATAAGCGTTAATTCCGCTTATAAAATATTTGTATGTGGTTATTACACCATTTTAAAGTATAATTACGCAATATCCTCCCTAAATAATTAAAATTAAATAATAGTACCCTTTTCACGCTGTACAAGGAAGATGCGGTTGAAATGCAGTCTCCCCTCAACTTTACCCAACTGAATGTAATTTTCTGTCAATATTCCATTAATATAAGGTTCTTAGGTATCATGTATAAGTAAATTTAATCAAATACCAAATAATTTTTAATTGTACGCTTCAAAGGGTTAAGGGAAAACCCAAACTATCTGTTGTGTCTCGTTTCGACAACACCTCTCGGTCGGGTGCTAGGATCAGATTGGTGCATACCGAATTTCGTTTTTCCATGAGATTTGGTCAGAGCTACGGTCAATGCTTTTACTACGAGGGAGCTAATGAGACCGGGACATACTGAATAATGCCGATTCAAAACGGTTACGAAAATTCATGACAGTAGCAGGATTCGAACCCTCAGATTAAAACTCTGAAGAGAAGTGCCCTTCCTCTCGTTCGTCGTTCGATATTTTTTTCCATGAGAATCTTCTATTATGCGTGTTCATCGTCTTTTATGTCATTCAGATCATCTTCTTCTTCAGTGATACATCAGCCCAGGGTGGGCCATGGCCTTCCGTAGTATCGAATTCCAAGTAGCCCTCTTCTTGTACAAACTACTCCAGTTTTTGTCTCTGAGGACTTTCAGATCCGTCCTCTGATCCTTGGTCTTCCCCTTTTCCTAGCTCCAAGTGGTTTAACATTGAAGATCTTTTTGGTGGCTCGGCCATCTTCCATTCTGATCATATCTCCTGACCATTTTCAGTCTTTGAATTGAAATAAATTTTATTATGTCTGGATCTTTGTATAATTTATAAATTTCCAAATTCTTTCTTCTTCCTCATGTATCATTAATTTTTATGCATCCCAAAATACTTCGCAGTATCTTTCTTTAAAAGACTGCTAATATTTCTGTATCACTTTCGTTCATCTCCTATGTATCACCCGCAGAAGTAACTATGCTGCTTATCAAAATTTAATAGGCCGAACTATGGCCGAATGGTTAGGGTGCTGACCTTCGGAACCGGAGTTCGTGGGTTCGAATCCCACAGTGGCATGAATGTTCGTAGCCGTTCGGAATCGGAATTAAGCAGTAGATCCCGGTCTCATTAGCCCTCGTGTTGCAAAAAGTAGACCGTAGCGCTCCAAACCAAACCAAAATTTAATAGAGTAGTAGTTTATTTTTCCTGCCAATCAGACTAGATTTTAAATATTCCATAGATTCATTTATTGCCAGCAGTAACTCTGTTAGCGGTACATCCTTAACAACCTCAGCCCAAATAGGTGAAACTGCTTAACTACTTCGAATCTGTAGTCTCCTATTACAAGATAAATGTCATAAAAACGGGTAGTCGACATAGTCCTTTAGATCGACTATTAAAAGTTTGATTGTCAATGGTACCAGGAGAAAAGTTCGAGAACCCCTGGACTGAGATATAACTATTTGTATTTCTTTTTTTTTACTTGGGCTTCATTCTTTAGTTTTCTTTCTCGGAGAGAGAAAAGTTCTGCTGGCTCCGATGCTCTTTTTTCTTTTTTGACCCGCAACCTTCCGCATTCGAAGGTCGTCTCGAATGTTACGGTTCTGCAAAGAAAAGTTTGATGGGAGTGGAGGAATATTGGCGGTCTCTGTGTGTGTATATTATATATATATATATATATATATATATATATATATATATATATATATGTGTGTGTGTGTGTGTGTGTGTGTAATATATCAAATTAACTTAAACGAAATTACATTATTTTCCCCAGTTTTAATTATAGATCGTGATAAAGTAGACCCTTAATCCAAAGGAGCAATTGCTTCCGATTTCCCATGAAAAGTCCTATTTTGCATATTTTATTCTTTTGTGCAAGTCTTGAGATCTACATTATTGAATCAAAACTTGAGCCCTGTCTTAACAAATTAGGTAAAATCTGCCCCTGTTTATGTATCGTAGGAATACTGAGTTTCCAAATTCTATGAAATCGTTGTTTTTATTGGAAGCATCTATATAAATGTCTCACAGGATAAGTTTGCAACAGAACTCCCTGGGCCAAGCCCTCTAGTTCTGGTGTTGCTAGTAATGGTAATGCATAAGTCTATGAAATTGAGTTGGCTTGACATTTACAGAGTTCAATTACTTAAGGTAGGAAACAGGGGAGAGAAGAGATAATGCTAGTTCTGGTGTTGCTAGTAATGGTAATGCATAAGTCTATGAAATTGAGTTGGCTTGACATTTACAGAATTTAAGTAGTTATGGGGGAGAGAAGAGAAAATGCCATATAAATGACCATCAAGACAAAGTGTAAGATCAACGTCATATGGGGAGGATTCCCCAAGGGCACTGGTTTTTTCTGTTGGTTGGCTTGTCAGTGGAGGTGGTTAAGAGTTAGTAGACAGGAGTAGAGAGAAAGAACTAGTAAGAAACCCTCATTTATATATATATGTTTAATACTATAAATGTTTTACACGTTTATTTGTAAAGTAATCTAACATTCTGAGTAGTTTTATAGACGGATTCTTGAGAGAATGTTGGTGTTGGGGGGAGGGATTATGTTGCTGTATATTGTTGCTGCTTATCCCTTTCAAATGCTCACCATTTTTAAATAACACGTATTGATTCGGATAGCAATCAAACGGCAGAACTTTTTCCAACAGGTCTACCAGTTCATAACTGGAGAACTTGTGCAATATTTTCCTCTTAATGAATGCAATATTAATCTTGTTGAGTTTTCTATTGCTCAATGGCCGGTCTAAAGAGATTGCTAATAGTTTGTTTTGATTAATAGAATTTAAAAAAATACAAAGGGAAAACTAAAGTAAATTTCATTTAACATTTTTTATTTTCAGAATAATACATACATGTAATTTAATATGGGGGCCTTGGCTACTGTCCCAATTACCCATGTAATAATCGGACCCCGAATGTACGTATAATACATACATTATTTATATATATGTACATGTGTGTGTATGTATATATGTATAATCCAATAATTGTAAAACTGCTGGACACATGATAGCCCCTATTCTTTTTACTTGCCCGGGCTACTGGGCTAGGAGAAAGCTAACCCAGCTAGCAGTAATAACGAACGACGTCGCCTGACCACATTGAAGAGACCGGCACAAGTCTAATTAGAACTTTACTTTAGAGCTGCTAAAACGGACATCTTTACTACTCAACGACAAAGGAAAAACACAAAAATCACTCCGCTCGAACAGAGGTGCACTCAAGAGCGAAGATAGAAAGAATTTTTCCAAGGTAGAAGAAACTTACTCAGCGAATTAAGTGTTAAGATCAGGAAAAAACGCGGAGACATTGGCCGGCGACAGCTGGAAAACGTGTTGAATAGATAGAAAACTTACATCTATAGGACAGAAAGCTGTGGGAATTGTATCGAAAGCATTTTAAGTCGGAGACACTTCTTTGATTAACACATTTAGAGGCTGGGAAAAAGATTTTAAGGAATTATAATGGAAGAGAGGAAGTTTTTAAGGAAATATTAAGTTTAAATAATTTTTAAATGTATATTATATATATATATATGTGTATTTATATATATGTATATTATATATATATGTATATATATGTTATATATATATATATATATATATATATATATATACATATATATATATATTCCATATATATATGTCCATATATATCCATAGGTAAAAATTTCCGCGTCATTTTCCATTCCCCTTTTTAACCCCTAACCTAAATTGACCACTGGGGCTACAGGTTACGCCCTCAGAGAAGGGGCCTGGCCAATTATAAACCTACATGGCCCTAGCGGACAATTTAGGAAATTTCCAAATAAAAAGGAGATACACGCTGTCGGAGACAGATTTTTCTAGAGATATTTTCCCACAGATGTTGACCCAGGTGTTACGTGTCTTGTACATAGAACTTCATGCTAGCTGACCCTTCAGTTTGTCCCTATGATGAAGTGGGAACCCGTTCTTCAAAGTTATCTTAATAAAGGTCTTTAGCTGAAACGTTATCATTTTTATGGCCATGACTGCAACCCCCCCCCATCGTGAAGTCAGTCTCATTACATATATATTATATATATATATATATATATATATTATATATATATATATATATATATATATATATATATATTATGTATACATATGTGTGTATAATTTACCTCCTACCGCACCAAGGGATCTCATAAATAGCAAGGATTTCACTTATATTAGTTTCAAAATGGTCAAATTTGCAAGGTAATGGAAGGCCTTTTAGTATCAGAGTTTTGCGGTTTGTATGTTACTATAGATAGGAGTGTGTGTAACTGAAAATCGGATTGGAAAATCGGAGTGGTTCTCAGCCCTCTGTCTTCAACCTGTCCAGTAGAAGGATGGAATAAATCACGTTTTTCCAAAATTGTCTGGCTGATTGGACGATCGTGTAAATCTACCACTCTCCATCCATTACGAAGCTCTTTTCTTCTGTTCTCCCCCGTTAATTAAAATCCTTTCTTGATCCTTTTCGATTTCCAAAGGAGTGTTGCGAAGCGGCGCGTTATTTATAGAGACATCGATGCCCTCCGACGTCAGAGCGCCTCGCGTGACGTCACGATTTGCGTGCTTGCATTTGCTCACAGAACAAAAGTAAATACACGCCCTCTCATATTCAAAATGACAACAACCTGGCTTCTCAGTATAAAGAGTTTTTATTTATTTTTAAAGGAGATTGTGTGGATGGGGGCGTTTGTTGGAATTCACACATATAAATATATAAAGGGATGTGTGTGACAATTTTGTGCATTTAATTCCGTGTGTGCATTAAAATATCGTCCTATTGATATCGCGCAGTGGCAGGTCTTCGAGATCTCTCGTCTTTAATGTTTTTTCTTCAAGCGGGAATCTGTTTAAGGTTTTTGTTTAGTAATTGGTCGCATGATTACGCAGTTTGGTTGCGGTGTGAGGATCGGACAAAGGAAATCCTTGGAGTCCGAAATAGCGCGTCTCGAGTGGAGAAGAGCGTTCTCCACCCATCCGCTGTTGATCGCGATTTCCGAGGCCATAGAGTGGGAGGGGTGCTCTTGGCCTTGCCGTGACGTCACGACATTTGGTTTCTCTGCGCCCGCAGTGCCTTAACCTTTCTCGGAGATCGGAGCTTTTTATCTCGTTATAGAATGGAAGTGGAAAATGGAATGATTGCAGTACCGCGCGTAATAAGAGATCGAACTAAAGTATTTCACGTAATAAAAGAACGGTTTAGGAATCTTTTACGATTCTGGGAGCCCTCGTAGAACACTAATTTTTCGGAGGCAACCAGGCATATTTTATTTATTTATTTGTTTATTTGTCAAAATGGTTGATCGTCAGTCAGGAACTTTCTAAATAATAACAATTTTTGGAATTATGTATTTTCGATCTTGTCACACCTTCAGCTTACGTTTTAAAATGAATAATTAGGTATTGTGTTAGAAATACGTCTAGAGAAGTGCTTCTCGACCTTTATCGAACCATGACCAACCCTGTCGCTTTTTTGAGTATTTTATGCCCCCTCCCATGATGAACATATTTATTAACAGGTGTTTCGAGAAACTGAACCCAGCTAGGCCGCACTTATACTGATCTTACCTCGACCAGCCTGGCGAATGATTGTCGAATGGTCAATAGGCTGAACTTCGGTACAGGAGGTCGCAGGTGCCAATCCTAATGTAACATGGTTGTTTGTACCGGAATCAGCTTTAAGCAGTATTTACCGGTTTCATTAGCCCTCCCGTTGCAAAATAGTAGATCGTTGCGGACCAAACCAAATAAAATAAAATAAAATTGCTCGCTACGCTATGAACTCGGTTAATGTAAATAAAAGAGATTTTTAAAATTGAGAAGGTTTCAGATATGACAAACAGATAAAGTCAAATTCTGAAGTAATAAAAAGCAGAAATTTATTTGATTTTATTGAAGTACAACTTACTGAAGGTAGGTATCGAATGCAGGCTACCACAATTCATCTTAAAATAAGATACTCCTCAAAGTATGAGTGATATTTTCGTGCGTGACACCTTCTGCAAATATATTTTATAGTAGACACGAATTTAGTCTCAAATCCCCTCTTTTGGCGATATCCAGTGTATTTCATCTTAAAATAAGATACTCCTCAAAGTATGAGTGATATTTTCGTGCGTGACACCTTCTGCAAATATATTTTATAGTAGACACGAATTTAGTCTCAAATCCCCTCTTTTGGCGATATCTAGTGTATTTATTTTCTTCAGTATCAATATATTTACAGTACTAAAATCACATTCCACTAAATTAAAAATTTAACTGACCTTTGAAAAACTAAATGCCCACCTGAAAAATAATATGTTCCATAGGTGGGTTGTGTGCCCTACGTTGAGAAGCACCGAACTAGAAGTTTTATATACAGATACAAGATAACGATGCTCCAGTAATGGGCCTTTTCGTACGGTTTAACACTAAAACTGTGGGAGGGGTCATTTTGACATATAAACAATGTCCAATTTTCTCAAAAAGTTACTAAAGAAATTGAAATAAAATTCTACACTTTCCCTAATTTTATACCCAAAAAATCTATGAAAATAGAATATTGAAGAATCTGTACAAATATGAAAAAGTGTTCATGACAAAGCTTCGAGGGGTGGAAACAAAATTATAGATATTTATTCTGACTGAACAATACTGATATATAGAAAATGCGCTATATATATATATATATATATATATATATATATATATATGTGTGTGTGGGTGTGTATGTGTGTATATATATATATATATATATATATATATATATATATATATATATATATATATATATATATACATATACAAGTTCCCAAAAGTGTTCCAGAACTGTGTAAGAAACTTTAGCTGGTAAAAAAACTGGTAATTTTATTAAAATTTATATATTAACTTAAATAATTTTCGATACTGTAATATCTTAATTATTTTTTATCAATTATAATAACTTAATGTTTAAAATATGAATAATTTTTGTTGCTTATAAATACAGTGTACTTTTTTAATTACAACAAGGGGTTATATTAATCGAGGTCAGTTTGACTCTCCCGCGGTTTTAGGTAGATCGAAACTTCCGTAGTTCTCAAGTGAGCATTGTTAAAGAATCGCGGCAAAACCTAGCTCTGTTCTAAGCGATATCTTCATGCCTTATAAATACGTTAGTCGCGCATTTCTGTAGGAAATAATTTCTCTGCGAACGATTGAGTGATCGAAATTTCTCTTTAACGAACTCTGTTCCGGGCGAGTGGCTGTTCGAAGCTCTCGGGTGAGTGAGCAAAGATTCCCTTTATTTTAAGGAGCTTCCCCCGTGACGGTGAGAGTCCAGTTTTTTGGAGCGCATCTTTTTGGGCAACCGCCGAGTGAGTCGTTTAGGTTCCGACCACCCGTCAACAGCCGCGAGATTAGTGCGGCAACAAACGTTTTAGTTCGATTTTGTTTTCTTCCCTCGCACGCAATGGATATTTAAGCGAGGAAATAGAGCGGACGAGGCAGTCAATAATGTCTTTCGGAGACTGTCGCGGTTGAATGGGCTTTTGCCGTACATATGTATGTACTTCGCGTTATCACGAATCGAAGGAGTGGACCTCTAAATCCTTTCCCGCTCTCGTTTTCCTCTTCGGCCTTGTCGAGGAAACGCCCCAATCGGGAACTCGTTTCTAAAAGGTATCTAGAAAGCGTCCTATTTGCGAAAGTGACATATATCTATGTGTGTGTGTGTGTGTGTGTGTGTGTAAGTAATAAGACGGACTTCACGATGGGTAGTTGCAGTCATGACCCATAAAAATGACAACGTTTTAGTTAAAGATCTTTATTAACATAACGTTGGAGGACGGGTTCCGACGTCATCATAGCGACAGGACAAACGGAGGGGTCAGCTAGCATGAAGTTATATGTAAAAGTCCCTTAACACCTGGGTTAACATCTCAGTCAAAATCTGTGGGAAAATCTCTAAAAAAATCTGACTGCGACAGCGTGCATCTCCTTTTTATTTGAAAATTTCATAAATTGTCCGCTAGGGAGTGTAGAATTATGCAAAAAGTCGCGTGAATTTTTACTACTCTTGACTCAAGATTTGAAAACCCCTGAGAATTTTCTCGGGGTGTCTTAGGGGTTTTTATACAAAATGCCTACATTAGTTTCGCGATCTAGTTTACTTTTCCTTATATATATATATATATATATATATATATATATATATATATATATATATATATATATATATATATATATATATATATATATATATGTATATATATATATATATGTGTGTGTGTGTATATATATATATATATATATATATATATATATATATATATATATATAATACAGGGCCGGAGTTACAATATGTGCAGTGCGAGCTATGCATGGAGGCGGCCAAACTTCTTTGATGGTCTATAGAATACTGGGTACGCGCATTGATATGGGGAGGTTTAGATCAGGAAGGGAAAGGCCCTTGTAATTTGGATTAGAAAAAAAACCAAAACGCTATGTTGGCACCCTAATTTGTATCTGAGACAGTGTAAATACGTGTTTTATCTGTTGGAACCAGTGTAATTGTAAATAGAAAGTTTGCAGTGTATTTTCATAAGCGATATTCTTTTCTAAAAATTTTAATCTTTGTAAAATAAATATTGCTTATTTCATCATTGCTTCAAGCATGAAATGCTAATTTACCGAACAATATTAATAAATTTTACTGTTTTCTCTTATATAAGAATAGGTAAGATCTTGTAAACAAGCGGTCATTCAAAAACCCTATAGGAGCATGTAGAAGCCTAGAGCAAGGGCAGGACTCCTGCGAAAGTTTCTCCCCCCCCCCCCAAAGCACTACTTTCTGTGTTCCCAATAGGCTTGTAACTGGGTTCAACCCGAGATCGAATGGCCTAATATAGTTAGTTTTCATTTTATTTTTAATTCTACTTATATTTATTTATTTTATGCTCATTTTTTCTCTTTTTATTTTATGTTACTCGTATAATTTCCATTGTTTATTTGTCATAAAAGGTAATTCCCAGGGTTTGGTTCATGCTGGACGATTCATGTGACCGGGGTTGTGTTCCATGCCTACGCTACCCGTTCCGAAAGTTAACTGCAATCCGCAAGGTATTACATGATAAAGGAGGACAAATACACATCTTGCACTCAGACGCTAATAGCCTAGAAACGTCATGTGTATTATAGGGTTGGCATGATCTAAATCAGTTGATTTTTTTAAATCATTGATTTAAATCTTTTTTTTTTCACTTGTTTTAAAACCTATATTCCAAAGACAGGAGAATTGGGAATCAATCAGCACAGTAATACCGATAAGTAAATAAGTGTAAATAGATAGCATGCGCTTTCCAAGAATTTAGGGGTTGTTATCAGAAAGTATGTAGTAGGGGCAGTACAATGATTACGACGGGTGGAATTCATTTTATGAAATTAGAGGTAAAGAGAGTATTACAGAACTTGAAATCCTGTATGTCTATCAAATAACAACAGCCGTGACTTCATATGCTGGAAAGGAAAGACAGTTTTTTTCTTTTGGTATTGTTCATTCTAACCTTCATAACCAATTAGGAGGGGATAAAACATTAAAGTTAGTGATTTTATTGAAACAAATCCATAATTCGGTGCTTAAAAAATATTGAAATAATTGTGATTTTTTTTAAATAAATAGTTTGCGTTAAAAGAATATTTAATTTCTTCTTTAAATTGACATCTTATTTAGTTTGCACTATCCAATTACAAAATAATGGAATGTATTTAGATTAAAATTTATATATTTAATTTTAGGTAATCAGTGTGTAGAATATACTAGATAGATAAGATGTTACTTCTTATAACAAACTATTCTATTTATATTGCAAAAAAACATAAAAACAATAATTAAAATTAGTTTTAAAAAAAAATTCCGATTTAAATTAAATAAATCTGATTCTTTTGATTGTTTTAGAAAAATCATTTTTTTTCCAACCCTGCCACTAAAACATAGCTTGTAGAATTTTTACGTTTTCGTAGAACGAGTTTCCCTTTTGAGAGTAGGTAAAGGGCAATCTTATAAACAATCTACTACCAACACAAGACTGGTGTAATACACTAAAGATTCGATGAAAAAACTAATGCACACAGTTTCATATGACAGGTTTTATTACTTTTCCGTTAGGAGAGAAAATATTTTTAGTTTAAATTGTTTTGTGTTTCTAGCGTTTGGATCCCCTTTGATCATATTTATTGACACTTTTTCTGTTGTCTTTCATCTTGCTTCATGCCTAACAATGGCCGAATGGTTAGGGTGCTGGCCTTCGGAACCAGAATTCGTGGGTTCGAATCCCACTATGGCATGGATGTTCGTAGCCGTTCGGAATCGGCTTTAAGCAGTAAGTCCCGGTCTCATTAGCCCTCGTGTTGCAAAAAGTAGACCGTAGCGTATATTTAATTTTAGGTAATCAGTAGTATATACTAGATAGATAAGATGTTACTTCTTATAACAAACTATTCTATGTATATTGCAAAAAACATAAAAACAACAATTAAAATTAGTATTCAGAAAAACATAAAAAAATCAGATTTAAATCAAATAATTTTTTTTTTATTTTTTTCCAACCCTGGTGTATTATACACATATACATGTGTTGCGTATATGTATGTATGTATGTCTTGTAACGTCATTTATATATGTGTGTGTGCGTGTGTAAGGATTGCGGTAATTATTTTGATATGAGTTGAAGGGGGGAGGGAGATTCCCCCATGAAAAACTTCTGGTTTCCTCGCTCTTTCTTTTATCTTGTGGAATATCCGAGAAAAGAAATTCGGGGAAGAATATCTAAGTGTACAGATAGGTGATTTATCGTGATCTGCCAGAGGATATCTCTAATGCCACTAACCATAAAGATGATAAGTGTTGTTAGAGAATAATGGCGGAGATAAAAGCGGATTCCTAATGTGTATGCTAGGTTCTTCGGAACTATGAGGTTTTAATCGATTTGCTTGGTGTGTTGTGGCGACTTCAATATTCTGGAGTTAGAGGTAGCGTGAAGAATGGATCACACTCAAGATATAATTGGAAATTTACTTTTATTCTTGATTAACTACGGCTATTTACAAGGGGATGTTAATTCCCAAATCATGTAGAACTGCAAAGGATGGTTGCCGGTATAACTTCCTCACGACGATCACAGTCGAAAGAAAAAAGAGATTTAATAATCTCGTACAAGTGGGGAGGATTTTTCAGGGTGCAATGCAAACCCAATTTATCCACCGTTCGGTATCAGAGACTCTGCCGCTCCCTATATGAGCGGACTTTACGAATCTCCCCAACTAAAAAGCTGGCTCCGATAAAAACACGCGAAAGTCTCAACGAGGTCAAGCTTCTCCGTAAAAAAATGTCGCAAAATTGTAGGCTTTTTATACCTGGGGGTCAGTTACGGGCCCGCCAACTGATTCTTGGGTCAGTTAAAATCCCAGTTACTTGAGAACCCCAGCTAAAGTTACAGTTAGATTTTTAGCTAAATTCTCATTCGCTGGCTGTCCCTTTCCGGAATTTCCGAGGATTCATTAACGTGATCCATCATGGAGCGTAATCGTCTATTCAATCCGATTGTCAAGATCCCAGACTCTGCTATGCCACGCTTTTGTCCTGGTAAACAGGTGGGATCCGATCAGCTGTTTTGGCTCATGCTCGGGACAACAGGAGAGTCTTCACAGTGTGTGTGTATACATATATATAAATTATTATACTTAAACTATGTCTGAAATCCTCCTTTTTCAGCCTCTCATTCTTTCCTATCTATTTTCTCAACCGTCTAATAACTCACTTAAAGGACTGTCCGATGACTTAAAATTCTTTCTACCCGTCTCCCTAAGATAATTCTGACATGAATGCTAATTCTCACATTCCTCACATTTTCCAGCTGTTCCAACAGAATAGTTCACTTTTCCAATGATCTAAGTTCCTGCCTGACTGTTAATAACGCTAATTAAGCTATCTCTCATGGGGAAATTCCCCCCCATGAGAGATTTCTTCTCGGAGTCATCTCAGCTTTGTATTAGAAAAGTTTTTTTTTTAATCATTTCATGCTCTGCTCTTGTCAGAGAAACACGTTATTCGTTAATCTTAAATAAAAGGTCCACATCGGATGTAGCTGTTTTCTTGTAATGAAGCCACGATTGCAGACTACTTAAGCTTACTCATTGCCCAGCAAGCCCGGACAATCCCCTATATAATAATATCCTAAGTTATCTGTCCTCGAATTAATGAAGCGGTTGAACCAGGAAGGGATAGAGGCACCCATATTGGATTCTTGATGAGATAGAGTTAGCAAAATTCAAAGCGAGTAAAGTTTATCTTCTCCTAAACTATCGATCCGATTCTAAAATAAATTGGTATAAACATGCTTCATATCACAGCAAAAAATACTTTCGCTTCAAAATGTTCGTAATCCACTCCTCCCCCCCCCCCAACTTTCGAGCCTTTAATGCCATTATTTTGAGTCCTATTTTCCCAGGTTAAGAGAGGAGGCAACTCAATTTATCACATAAGAAATAGGTAAAATTAACATATTTTTCTAGCATTATGACGTCATTCCTTTAGCCATCTCATTCAATCATTTCTTATTTTAAATTATTTAAATATTGTCTACATTACTTTTATACGTTTTATCACTGAACTTAGGTATTACGTAAATAATTTTTTTAAATGATAGATTAGGTAGATATGTAATACTTTTAAATTTAATCATCAATTATTTTTTGTTGAAAAATAATTCTCAGCCAAAAAAAAACAAACCATTTTTTTTGCTACCTCATAGAGTACTTTACAATTCTAAAAAATTAAAAATTTTACTGATCCCGTCATACGACGAGCTATATGCTAGTTGTTAAAAGATAGTTATAAAAATAATTTCATTCCTTTACATCCACTAATTACTGTGACAAGAAAAATTGGGAAGAACTTAACTATAATTTCGACGTAGCTAAGAAAACTTTGAATTATCTTTCTAAATGAATTCAACGTGATTCTAAATTGCATTCATAGTATCTGGAGACTTCACAGAAGTATGAAGAATTAACAAATTATTGAGCATGGACCAGATAATTCTCAACCAAAAAACAAACCATTTTTTACCTGCCTCATAAGGTACTTTACAGTTCTGGAAAATTAAAGATTTTACTGATCCCGTCATACGACCAGCTATATGATAGTTAAAAAAAATAGAGGCTTGACACCGGAGGATTAATTTCGCCTGGTTACATGTATGGAGTCTTACTGGTATATTTAACGGTCCCGCAGTGATTTGTGCACTGTCAGGGAATACTTTACTTTCTAGGAAATACTTAATTTCAGCTTTCACAGGAAAAGGGTTTTCAATTCTGCAATAACTAAATTGCGAAGCCGTGTGTTTCCGAGCTACATTAAATGATCAGCTAGATTAAAGGTTCTCTCATGCCCCCCAAACAGTACAAAATCATCCTAAGTCTCATGGGAACAAAATCATATTATTCCCTCTCCTTGGGGCCGACAAAGTGGAGCATTTTAAGCAGAGCTCATGCATTGTAATGAAGGTCAGTTGAGAGATAAAATTTTATTGAAAATCCACAATGCTGGACTTCAAAAACTGCAACTTGATTAAAAATTCATTTTATCCAGCAAGCTAGGACATATTAAAATAATAAGACTAACCATCCGTGTAATCGGAAGATTCTTTTCATTGGTTACACACACACATAAATATGTGTGTATATATACATGGACATATATATATATATATATATATATACATATATATACATATATATATATTTATATATATGTGTGTGTGTGTGTGTGTAAGGAAAAGTAAACCAGATCGATAAACTATTGTAGGCATTTTGTATAACACCCCAAAGACGGCCCGAGAAAATTCTCAGGGGTTTTCAAATCTTAAGTCAAGAGCAAAAAAACCCGCGTCCCTTCGCTTTCTCTTTTAAATTCCCTAACCTCAATTGACCACTGGGGCTACAATTCACGCCCTCAGAGAAACCCTCAGGTCTAAGCAATTATAACTCTATTGCCCTAGTATCCAATTTAGGAAATTCTCAAACAAAAAAGAGATGCACGCTATTAGAGGCAGATTTTTCTCAAAATTTTCAGAGAGATTTTGACTGAGATGTTGATCCAGGGTCTTTTACTTCTAACTTCATGCTAACTGACCCCTCAGTTTGTCATGTCCCTATAGTGAAGTGGGAACCGTTCTCCAACATTCTGTTAATAAAGGTCTTTGACTAAAACAGTGTCATTTTATGGGCCATGACTGCAACCACCCATCGTGAAGTCCGTCTTACTACATACATATGTACATACACACACACACACACACATATATATATATATATACGTACACACACACAAATGTATGTATGTATGTACATAAATACGTAAATATATATATATATATATATATATATATATATATATATATATATATATTTATATATATATATATATATATATATATATATATACATATATATATATATTATATGTGTGTGTATGTGTAATGTGTAATGTGAAGGACTTCAATTCCCGCGTCATTTTGCATTCCCTTTTTTAACCCCTAACATACATTTAGGGACAGTGTCTGAGGGCTACAGTTTACGCCCTCAGAGAAGGGGCGTGGCCAATTATAACTCTACATGGCCCTAGCGGACAATTTAGGAAATATCGGAACAAAAAGGAGATGCACCATGTCGTTGGGCAGATATTTTCCCACAGATGCTGACCCAGGTGTTACGTGTCTTGTATATAGAACTTCATGCTAGCTGACCCTTCCGTTTGTCCTGTCCCAATGATGAAGTGGGAACCCGTCCTCCAACGTTAATAAAAGTCTTTAGCTAAATCAGTGTCATTTTTATGGCCATGACTGCTATCACCCGTCGAGAAGTCCGTTGCATTACATATATACACACACATACAAGTGATCGCATCGGCATCCGTGTTTTCGGCGACATGTTGACTGGCGATTTCTCCGCGCAGTTTTTTCCTTCGCCCGTAGCCTTGCCACCTGTGGGGTGGGGGTTGGTGTACGGCAGCTGACGGTGGTTTCTGTTTCTGGAAGGGCGCGGCCAAGGTCGACGCGCCAGCTGTTTCCTCTTCGTGCACAGGTGAGCGGCCTTTGTGTGCCGCGCCCACACGGCGACTTCTCTTCGATACGTGGCTTTGTCGATGCAGCCGAAAGTATTGGGCCACTTTGAATTTTTCACATATAATTTTTTTCTTTACCCACGAGGTTATAGTTTACCATTTCTCGCTTCAAACTGTTACAGTCCTTCCGAGAGTTTCATTATAATAAAGGTAAAAATATAGTGAAAGTAGTTTAATATGAAATGGATGGAACTGAAATATTTTTTTCGTGTTAAAGGATATTGAAAAAATACATATATATTCAACAAAATTAAGTTATTACATTGCATTTTATTGACATACATATATGTATATGCATATGTTTCATAAAAATCAACGAAACAAAAACACTCACAAGAATTTAATGAAATTTAATAAAAAATTTTCAAGTTTTTTGAAAAGGAAAAGTTTTTTGAGTTATAAAAAATAATCCGATATTTTTCTTTGCATTGTCCTTTTTAGCATCAAATTGTTCAGTGTGTCCATTTTGTTATTCAATATTTTTTATATATTTTTGAGTTTTATAAAATTTTAAAATTTTTATTAAGCATTTTTTCAGTTTTTTTTTATTTTTTTATTTTTATAAACATAAAACAAGACAAAACATTACGCAAAGTATAAAATAAACGAGAGCAAAGTAGCGGAATGATACGATACCCAAAATATTGGAAATTGTAAAATTAAGAAAATATATCCAAAAAGTACAGAAAACGGTACTTCACTAAATAAAACAGCAAAAAACAAAAAATTAGGCAAGAAAACCTAAAAACGTAATTTTAAGAGAATGTACAAGTTGATGTCGTCGCAGTTTTGCCAAGGCGCTGGCCGAAATTTTACGATAATTATCATGCATCATCCATTTTTATACCTTAATTTTCTTTTACTGAAATATCATTGACGAATAAGTGTCTTTCCTCTTTGGTTCCCATCCACCTCGGAAATCAATTTCTGGCTGCTACTGGGTAGTTAAAGAGTTACAAAGATGCGTGAATATGAATGAAAGAAAGAATACAGAACCCATTTCGTTTCGTGACTACCCTTAGAAGCGAGGATTGCTGGACACCCATTTCGTGCAGTTTTCTTCCTTCTGGTGTTACTCTGTTCCAAATCATACATTGACCAACGCGCCAGAGTATTTAGTTTCGTTCCGATGGCCTTTTTCTTGCCTCGTGTGTAGTAAGTTATAGAAATATAAATGATTATGCATTTAAAAGATAATTGTCAATAAATGCATCGGTCAAAAATACTAAACTTTATTTTCGTACTTTTCCTGAAAATCCTGAAGTTATTAAAAATATGTCCTATGCTATAGTCATTTGACTGGAAAATTCTGATATTGCATTAATTTTCTTTGCGTTGTGCTCCTCGAGTTGAGATGTATGGAGTTTAAAGGCACTGAATCGTGTTAGGACATATAAAGCAATTTGTCGCAACGTCACGAACTACTTTAATGCCCTTCCCATTCATTTTCATGTTTACAACAGCCAATAGGCAAACAATAAACTGCCCTTCCGTTTGAAACTAAAGCTAGAATTGTCATAATTTGAGAATTTGGCCTACTGCGTGAAATCGCTTTATTATTGTGCCAAGTTGTTGTTCAAAGAGAACTGCATGCAAGCAATATGGTTATTTGACGATATATATCAGCCCAAGTTGCCTCTTGTCTTTTTATAGAATGTAATGAAATGACTCGTCAGTAATTTTAAGAAATTTTCTTTTATTTGTATATCACGTTTACTCAATAATATAAAAGAATTTCAAAAACAATTGACTCATTTTTAATATTTTTTTCAAAGAAGTTAGCCTTTTTTTAATTAATGTGTTAACAATATATATATATTGTATAATATAATATTAACAATAAATATTAATATAATAATAAATAATAATAATATGTATATAGCAATAATAAATATATAATAATTAATTTATAATTTTAACAATATATTTTCATAGCATTTCTAATTCGTATGCATTAGAAATGCTATGAAAAAAATTAATATTACCGCCAATAATTTTTTTTTGTCTTTTTAAATTAACTAAAATTATTGTTTATGTTATTTATCAGTAATTTATTTTCTGCTCATCACTTGGGTTTAATAGTTTTTCTATTTTTCTGTAAAATATATTGCTAAATTTGCTTGTTTTCGAAGTGTCCTTCATTAACAATTTAATTTTAGTGTATTATAATTTAACCAATTTGTCTTAAAGTTGCGATAGAGGTAATATATATTTTAAAATTATGTTCTAAAAGTATGTTAGCGAACAATGGCCGAATGATGAGAGCGCTGATCTTCGGTACCGAGGTTCGTGGGTTAGAGTCCCACTATGGCATGGATGCTCGTAGCCGTCCGGGAAAGGGCTTTAAGCAGTTGGTCCCGGTCTCTTTAGCATACTGGTGTTGCAAAAAAGAAGACCGTAGTGCTGCTCGAAACTAAACCTAAAAGTATATTGAATTTATTTTTAAAATTAGACCCTGAAAATTAATTTGTAGCTAATGATGTTACTTCGAAGCCCAGCGGCGTTGGGGTAGAGCTTCGCGTTCCCACGCCGCAGGTCCGAGGTTCGATCCCCGGGCTGGGCAAGGTTGACTCAACCTTTCATCCCTTCAGTGGGTAGAGAAATTGAGGACCAAGCATGCTTGGGAACTAAACACTGGGGGTTCCG
>CM063498.1:8224124-8266624 GCA_032207245.1 Pardosa pseudoannulata
CGTTTCTGTAGCATCGGGTGATTATTCATTTTGAAAACTGAAAAATTAATAATTAAAAAAAAATACTTCGATAGCAGAAGAATGAATGTTTAGCAAATTTGGCAATTATATCAACTGTTTACAAACTATTAGCTGAAATAGATGAAATTGGTCTCCACAATTACTTGTATAGTAGGATAAAATTTGTTCTCTTTTTGTTATACAATAATAATTTTCTTCTCGTATTAGATTTATTCGCTCAGTATCTCAAACGGACCCTTTAAACACGACGCCGTTTTTTCTACAGGATTCCCACGGTCCTTAAAAGTCCTTAAGAATTCCTTAAATTTAGATTTCATTTTTAAGGGCCCTTAAAACTACTTAATTTTTATCAAAGTTCCGTAAAAACTCCTTACTTTTGAAATTGGAACTCTATCAATTTCTTTCATGGAAAGACATAAAAGAAAACGTAACTGAGTTACAGAACTTGAGCTAAAAAATTTCTGATACAAAAAAAGAAATCTGTTGAACTTTCAAAATGAAATTATTTATGTATGTGAATTTGCACTTTGGAAATTTCTTTGTAAATAGTAAATAAATATTTGTTAAAGTTCTTAACATTCTTTTACATTTTCTAGCCAAAAGTGCTGTATTAATAATAAAGAAAATCCTCAAATACATATGTTGTCAGTATATTACTGTAATAATTCAAAATTCATTTCCTTGATATCCTTATAAAAGTACTTTTAGCTTATTAGTATTTTTTATGGTTACGAGCAAGAAAGCTTATTTGACAATAAATAATCTTTCACATACTGAAAAGGATTAAAGTATAAAGTCAGCTGTCCTTTTCTAATAGCTAAGTCAAGCAGATTTTAACTAAACGAAGCTTCTTTGGATTGAATGTAATAGAAAAGTCTAAAACTTTCTTCTTTCCCAGGCAACGTCCGTTATAATAATCTAGTTTATAAAAACCTATATCAGTCATTTTTAAACCCTCAAAAAGTACTGTATATAATATTGTATTTTATTCACAATTTGTTTTTAGTTTGATCACTCAACTGTAGATGTACATTTTTCAACATTAATTTTTGTCAAATAGATTTATCTTATTAACTTTTATACATTTTTAAAAACTTAATTCTGAAATATTGTAAGGCATTTCTTGAACATGTCTTGTCTGGTCATAATCATTAAAATATGTTCCTAGGGGAAAAATGTTTAATGTCGTTATGCCGTGTATTTCAAGTAGGTCTTTATAAAAAATTATTTTGGTCCTTAGAAAGTCCTTAAGAAGTCCTTAATTTTTCTTCTGGGAAAAGAGTGGGAACCCTTTTCTAGCACGAATGTCACGAGTAATACATAGAAAGATCCTACAGAGTGAAACGTCTGACAGGTTTTTTGGGCCTATAAATTTCGTAGTATCTAAGCAGACTTGGCTGAAAACGCAGCGCGCCAAGGCTCCCGAACAATAACCTTTTTTTCTTTTCTCTCTCTCTTTGGGCGTCTAGCTTCGTTTGAGATTAGGAAGTGGCAGGCAGATAAGCGTGTGTGTTTACCGTTAAAAAGAGTAGAACCTTTTTCGTTCCCGTGAACTTCCGCATCCGAAACTCGGGCCACGCATGAGGGGGTTTCGGGGGTGGACCCCGGGGGCGGGATTGCGCCACTCGCAAACGAGGTGAGGGTGTTCCGAAAACTCGGTTGAGAAAAGTCGTCGACTCTTGCCTCGCTTGTCCGACAGTTGTCAACGGATTATTTTGACTCCCCTGCTCCTTAATCGACTCCGAACGGCCAACTTGGACGATATTTTAAATCGCAACCGACAACCGGATGCGGAATTTCACAAGGTCGCTGCCAGGAAAAAATTTACTCTAATACTATTCTGTATTGTCTCGGTTTCTAATCGTCAATTATTAATACCCTAGCGAAAATTATAAAGTCAAAATGTTTGTATGTTACCCCCTTTACTATCATTATGTTTAGTAAAGATTAAAACTCGCCCTAAGAACCGTAACATTAAGAAAATTCCACTTTTCTGTAACAAAAATGGATCGAGATATTTAAATTCAAAAACGGCGTAAATTTAAATATTTTTCTCCTTTTGTCAGGAATAGGTTAATAATGAATTAGTTATTTGAAATCAGGTTGCATTGTACCTTTCAGCAGGTTCCAATGTTTTGGCAAAAGGGGGTAGATCGTTTTCTGGATTATAAACAGCGGAGGAACTATTAATAGATTTATTTGAACATTCGCCTTCGGATGTACGGGGCTGCAGCTTCATATATATATATATATATATATATATATATATATATATATATATATAATATATATATATATATATATATATATATATATATATATATATATATATATATACAACATATATATGTGTGTATATATATATATATTTAGTTATATATATGTGTATATATAGTTATATATTTATATATGCGTATTTATATATATATATATATATATATATATATATGTCTATATATATATATATATATATATATATATATATATATATATATATATATATATATATATATATGTATATATATGTGTGTGTATATATATGTATGTATGTATGTATGTATATATTATATATATATATATATATATATATATATGTATATATATTATATATATATATATATGTGTGTGTGTGTGTGTATATATAACGATATATATATGTATATATGTACTAGGAGGGTGAGCTGGATCTGTGACGGTGTCGATGAACGGCTTCCGAGTCGATCAAAATATCGAATGCGACATTGAAAGCTGTCTCGATATGAAGCTTGCGTTCGAGTGAAGTACATCTTCCGGTAGACACTTCTACAACAGTGGGTGTGAACACCACTTGTTGCCATCTAAATAATCCCCTACTTTGCTAGACAGTTTAAAACACTTTCGAGCCATTTGTGCATTATCGACGCCCACGGCAACGAAATGGTTATGCCACTGCATTGTGCCGTTAAAAGATTGAAAATGTAGATCAGTAAACAAATAAATAATAATAATAATCCGGGTTATATATGAAATAATACAGTTTCAACAGTTTACTTTGCACAAGACTTGTATCGCAACGGTCGGCGAACTTCAGAATTTCAAGGCACTGCATGTATAATTTTTACTTGGCGGACAACCAATGATATGAATTTAAAATAAAAAAGGCAGGAAATGTATCTACAGAATAGTAATCAGAAACTTTTATTTTATTTATACAAAATGTACGTATTATAAGTAGATAAGTTAAATCGTAATTTAAAAAACATTTACATATGCATTACCCATTTTTAGTAGGATATTTGTTCTTGCTTATCTCCATCCGTATGTGAAGTTTTGGCACAAAAGACGTCACTGCAAGAAGAACTCCGTTTATTTGGGTGGAGTTAAATATTATAAAAAAAATATTATATAAGCAAAGTGTAAATGACTTAATTACAAGTTTATTTTGAATTTGAAAATAATAAACTGTCATGCTTACAAGCATAAAAATGGATAAAATGCCATATAGATATATTACCCTTTCCACACCACAGACTTGTTTTATAACAAAGAGTTAACTAACAAACTTATTTCTAATGATCAAAATGCTCATAGTGGTGTCATCTACACTCAAGAGCCAAAACATTATCACCACCTGTCAATAAAGAGTTGGCGCACAACACAGCTTCAACCCACCTTGACATGGATGCCCCAAGTCCTTGGTAGATGGCCGGAGACAGATTGTACCAGATGTTTGAGCAACGGTTACGTAAATCCGAGATATTGCGAATGGGTGGTCTTTGAACTTTGAGTATCCGCCCCATGATATTCCAAATGCGTTCTATCGGATTGAGTTCCGGTGAGTTAGGCGGCCAGGACATTAACTGGAATTGAGCATCATGTTCCTGGAACCACTCCAACACAATTTTAGCCTTGTGACACGGGGCGTTATCCTATTGGAGCATTCCATTTCCAGCTGGAAAAACAGAGGTCATGTAAGGGTGCAACTGGTCCGCATTGATATTCAGATACAGTGTAGTATTCATGGTCTGCTCTACCACAACCGTGGGTCCCAGAGACACCCAAGAGAACGTCCCCCAACACATAATACCGCCATCACCGACCTGTATATAACCTACTGTACATTGAGGGGCGTATCCTGACACGCCCAACGGCGTGCGTGATGAATAACAAACCGTGATTCATATCTAACCAGGCAACTCTCTCCCACTGATCCATGGACAAGTCGCGATGTTCCCGAGCCAAGTGTAGGCGCAGTTGGAGATGACATTTGGTCAGCAAAGGCACACGAGTGGGACGTTTGCTGCGTAGCCCCATATCCAACAGTGTCCGCTGAACAGTGTGCTCCGATATTATTCTAATCGGCCCTGCATTGTATTGGATTGCCAGCTGAGTCACTGTCTGGCTCCGATTTTGCTTCACCATTAGAGACAGTCTCTGACAACCTTTTTCATTGATACAGTGTGGATGTCCAGCAACATGTCGTCTACTGCTGGTTTCACCGTCATTCATCCACTTTGCATAAGTACTAACAACTGTAGATCGCGAACAACCCACGAGTCGTGCAGTTTCGGAATTACTTGTTCCGAGCCTTAGAGCCATTACAATCTGCCCTCTATAAAAATCGCTTAGACCCGCAGAATTTCCTATCACAACAGAACTAAGGGAAAGAATGATTCGTCAGACTCTCCAGCAGCAGTTAAATACCACTTCCACCTGATGACATTCCTTCCACGTCATCCAGGCGAATTCATTACAAAATGTAGGGGTGGTCATAATGTTTTGACTCTTGAGTGTATAATAAATAGTTTAATCCTGTCCTATTTATCTTTAATAGAGCGGATCTCAGACGTTCATTAGGGATAAAATATCGTGAGATGTAAGATCGCCCGTGTGAGACATGGGCATGTGCTCATTTGCCATCATTATTCCCAAGGGCTCCCATTAATTCACTATGGCATTCCATCGCATTTCTCTCAGAGAACGGTTAGTTCGATGTAAACACGCTGCTTAACATGGGTTACATCCATCTCGCACGACACTCACCAACTGGCTGAATTCACAGTTCTCGTTGCCGCCTATCACTACCAGCTATCACAGATCCATCTGTTGTTCTGCATACACACTATTATGCCTTCAGAACTTCCACACGACACATATACGTTGATGATCCGTTCACACAAAAAAAATCTACAATAAAAAATAGTTTTCAAGACTTATGCCCCAACCCTCGTATAAAACTAACATAACACAATTTGTATTACTTACCGTCGATCAATAGCACCAGAGTCGTTATCTTTTGAGAGGTAATATCGAGTGATGGGGTGGTTCGACTTTATCTTCCCATTTTTTCGCGGTACTAAAGAATAGTTAGGTTACACGGAAGGAGTTTCCAAGAAGCGGCATTGCGCGAAACAAACATACATGCTTTTACTTATATGTCTATGTTTTATCTTTTCTCTGTCGAGGATCAGCATTTCTGATTGTTTCTTTTAACTTTTTCAGGCGAGCGACCCTTTGCTTGCGGCTGGGCTAAGTGCGGCAAGAGCTTTGCCCGTTCAGACGAGCTGGCGCGCCACTACAGGACGCACACGGGAGAGAAGAACTTTGCTTGCCCACTCTGCGACAAGAGGTTCATGCGCAGCGACCACCTCGCCAAGCACGCCAAGAGACACCCCGACTTCCAGCCAAACATGCTCAGGAAGAAGGCGGGATCGCTCAACTCAGACCTTTCGGAATCGCAGTCCGACCCCAAGTCGCCCTGATCACGCCACCTACTGACGGTACGTTTCGGGGGTTGGAAAGGCCGGGCATCTCACGAACGTACCGCTGTCTATTTTATTTGCAACATGCTCACACATACCTCATTTTATTCCGCGTATATATACTTCATAGTTGTGACGCCGTCGTTTCGTTTTATATGTGCCTTTATATGTACGATCGTCCATGTTGCGTGAATCGTTAATTATCAGATGTCAATTAAGCCATAATCAACTGTTGGAAATAAAATAGATTCCGATCTTGAACAGCCTTCTCTCTTTTTTTTTTCTTCCCAACCAAACAGATTTATTTCCTTTTCATTAAGAAACTTCTGCCGAACGATGGCCGAATGGTAAGCTGTTCGGCACCGAAGTTCGTGGGTTCCAATCTCAGTCATGGATGTTCGAAATCGGCTTTAAGCAGTAAGCCCCGGTCTAATGAGCCCTCGTGCTGCAAAACAGCTCTCCAAGTAGAACCAACCGAAGAATAGTCTAGGACAGAGTTGTTTAAGGATTAATCCTGATATGTACCAAACACTTCATTCCCATTTGCCAAGATTTACCTTTTGCTACACGAGTTCCTCATTAGGCCAAAAATGAAAACCTAGAACTGTGCAGAGGTTTTTTTTTTGTTTTGTTTTTTTTAATATATTTAAGAAATCCAACTAAGGTTCTGAAGAGAAATTTTTATTTATTTATTTTTAATACTGCAACGTTCACCATTCTGAAAATATCTGATCTATTCCCAAAAGCCGATTTTAGACGTGACTACAGAGACCTGTACTAAAAGTGGGGTTTGTGGCTCTTTTTTCGCATACTTTCGTCAGTAGTTTTCAATTTAACCGAAGACAAAAGAACCATGGAATAAATCTATCTCGTTATATTTGGATGAAAAAGAGAAACACAGTGATATCTATAACGAGGTACTTGACATCTTCCAAATATTCTTCTGGAGTTTGAAAGATCCGATGCTTTCAATAATTTCCTCCCATTCCCTCTGTAATCATTGAAGGGCAGTTGTTTACTCGACAGCTGTCATTGATGATTATGCGTAATGTCAAACAAGAAGACCATGGAATTAAATCTATCTCATTTGTCATTACTTTAGGGTGAAAAATAGAACAATCGAGAGGAACACACACTGATGCCTATAACGAGGTACCTGTCATCTTCCAAACAGTTTCATAGAGGTTAAAAGATCCGATGCTTTCCTCGAATATCCCCATTTGTAATCATCGAGGCACTGCTCTTTATTCGACAGCTGTCCGAAATGCTTCGAGCCTAAGATACCATAATGTTAACAGTGAACAATCTGATGGCTCGTATGCGGGCATGTTTAATCACCTTTGCCGTAAAAGATACCACCAGCGTGCATTAATCCTAGGATGTAGGAGTGTTTACTTAACATGGAGGACTCATTTTAATGTTAATAATATGAGGAATTTTTTAAAGTTATTTTTGTATTAGTGTAATTTACTTAGAAACGAGTGAGATGTGTTTCGTCTGTATACTAGCTTAGCCTAGATCCGCCAATCCACAGAAAGCCAAAAATTAATTAGATTGTGTCGTTTGAATTCTACTTGAAGTTCTGTCTGTAAGAAATTTTAAAATTTCATCTTTTATGTCCGTCATTATTGATAACTAGCATATAGCCCATCATATGATGGGATTAGTAAAATTTTTAATATTCCAGAACTGTTAAGTACCCTATGAGGCAGGTAAAAACTTTTTTTTTTTTTTTTTTTTTTTTTTTTTTTTTTTTTTTTTTTTTTTTTTTGCTGAAAATTATCTGGTTCACTCACAATGATTTATTTATCTTCAACTCCTCTAGAGTCTCCTGATCTTGTGAATGCAGTTTAGAATCACATTGAATTCATTTAGTCAAACCGTGTGGTTATGTATAATAAACAAACACAGAAAAGAACAAACTTCTTAATTTCCAAATATATATAAATTAAAAGTTAAATATTTATTAGTCGTGAAAATAGACTCCTAGACTTATTTGAAAATAATTTGTTGTTAATACCGGTCATAAAATTTTCATTGCAACAAATAATCGATGATTAAATTTAAAATTATCACGTATGTACCTAATCTATTATTTAAGCCAAATATAAAAGAAAATCTTTTACGTAATATCTAAGTTCAGTGATAAAAGATATTAAAATAATGTAGACGATATTTAAATAGTTTAAAATATGAATTAAAATTATCACGTATGTACCTAATCTATTATTTAAGCCAAATATAAAAGAAAATCTTTTACGTAATATTTAAGTTCAGTGATAAAAGATATTAAAATAATGTAGACGATATTTAAATAGTTTAAAATATGAAATGATTAAATGAGATATTTAAAGGAATGACCTCAGAATGCTAGAAAATATTGCTATTTTTACCTATTTATTAAGTGATAAATAAATTTAACCACCTGCTCTTAACCGGGGAAAATAGGGCTTGAAACAATGGCATTAAATTGTCGCAAAGGGGGGAAGGGTTGGATTTCGAACGTTTTAAAGACGACATTACTTTTTGCTGTGATATGAAGCATATTGATACAAATTTTTGTTAGAATCGGATCAATAGTTTAGGAGAAGATAAACTTTATTCTCTTTGAATGGATGCCTCTATCCATTCCAGGTCCAACCGCTTCATAAATTGGAGAACAGACGGACAGGTAATTTAGGCTATTATTATATAGGGGATTTTTCTAATACCATTAGCCAGCACCTCGCATACCATAGGTTGGGAATCGCTGCTCTAGATTAAATTAAAAATGTTTAAAAAATTCTAGGATTAATGTATATTATATACTAAAAATAACTATGATGGAAATTTCCATCATCATGCAAAGAAGGTTTAAAGGATGTTGCAACAATGACTTGTTACACACACAGAGGAATGGAATGGATACTGTGTTCCAAGTAATTTTATGGGTGTAATGTCACGTATAGACGAAATCAGCTCTGAGATCCGAGAGAGAATTACTGCTGTCTATTTGGTCTTAGAAACCAATGGTCACTAACATCAGGAGAAAAGGTTTGTAATCTTTAAAAGAAAAGGGCTACGAACTATTTTTGGTGGTATCAATGACAGAGGGAAAGGGCGAAGAAGATACAACTTGATTTTTACAACTTCTATAGAGATGTTAAGATTTAATGAACTGAACAGGAGGAGATGGGCCGGGCATCGCACGAGAATGGAAAGTGATAGAGCTGTTTTGAAAGTTTCAATCCCAAATACCAAGGGGTAGAGCGAAAAAGGGATGGGTCGACAGTTTGGACTTTTAGTGTTATTAAGGTCAATAATTAGGTCACGATCAATAGTACAGCCTGGTTTGATATTTTAAAAAGAAGGCCAAAGCCCACAACGTCTGTCGAGAGCCAGCTATGATGATGATGATGATGATAGACGAAAATAGTAGGCTTCTACTTTTAAGTAACAAAGTGCAAATCTCACTGTTGGAATGGCGAAATCGGTTTTAAGGAATACGAGGTGTCCAGAACAGGTGACCGTTGAATTTTAAAATTTCGCTACAGATTCTCGTCCTTTTGTTGAATTTCTTATATCTGAAAAATACTTTAATGCGGCTTAATATGTTGATATTTTCTTAATACGGTTTTCTTACCAACGAATGTTCTTGAATTTCCCTGTGTGCAGCAGTATTCGACACTTCAAGTTTCAAAAGTAGAAGTAACCAAATAAAAACAAGTAGGTCTGTAGACGGAGAGCCGGCCTTAGATCCGCCGTGTTCGTTAAAGGTGACTGGGGCACGTAAAATATGTTTGGTCACAATGTCCTCCAAGTTCTCAATCAATACCTCTGGGAGTGGCAGGCCAAGCCTATGGGTCTTCTGGTTGGACCCTGCTTCTAAATGACGAGAACCCACCTGAGTGAAAGTCGTGCGGTACTCGTTAAAACGATGGCGCACTCCTTTTCCTTAATACGAGTAGCGTGTGGCTCAATCATGCTTGGTTTGACCAAGCGACATCAGAAATAACAACAGATCTGTAGATCTATACAGTTGTCGATTAGGTATCGGAATTTGCAAAACCACTGGATGCATAATACAAAGTTATACTGTTTGATAGACTAGTGCAGTAAATTCGTATTCGGGTAACAGTGTGATCACTCACACACAAATATATGTGAGTGAGAGAGGGAGGGAAGAAGTAAATGAGAAAAGTGAAAGAAAGGGAGAGATATGGGAGTAAGTAAGGAATAAGACTGAGTCTATGACAGGAGGTTGTAGTCAGGGCCAGAACAAGACACCATTTTAGTCTCCAAAGACATTTATTTGCAGAGCATCGGTTACCTACATCGGAGGGTTCACATTTCATTATAGGCATGGGGCAAACTGAGAGATCAGCTAACAAGAAAAATCTTAATAAACACCGCCGCAGTTGGCCGATTGGTTAGGGCACAGATCGTCCGTACCGGAGGTCGTGGTTTCGAATCCCACTATGGCTTTTATGTTCGTAGCCGTTCGGAATCGGCTTTAAGCAGTAAATCCCGGTCTCATTAGCCCTCGTGTGCAAAGCAGTAGACCGTAGCGCTCCAAACCAAAACAAACTAAATAAACATCTGTTTAAAAATATATTCAAAAGCCTGGGTATAATATCTGTCTCCGATAGCATGTACCTTCTTTTTGTTAGGGAATGTCCTAAATTGGCCGCTAGAACACTATAAGTTTTAGTTGGTTAGACCCCTTTCCCGAGGGCTTGAACTGTAGCCTCAGTGGTCAGTTTAAGTGAGGGGTTAAAAAGGGAAAAGCAAAGAGACGCGGAATTTTTTATCTTGACTGTAGATTTGAAAACCCTTAATGAGGGCTTTCAGTTATAAATTTATGTCGGCAGTTTGAACTATCAGATTACGGGATATTACCTGACAGTAATTTCCTTAAGGGAACAGTTTCGGGGTTTAAAACAAAATCCCTACATTACTTTACTGATTTAGTTTACTTTCCCTTATACACACATATATATTGTACATAAATTTAAGGAAAAGTTGAATTTACTAGAGTAAGGTTTTCCAAATCTTCGAAAAAACAGAAATTTAATGTACTACCAGACTAAAAATAAAAAAAAAATACTAATGTTCGCAATAACAACATTGTGACTAGTAGGACAAAGGAAATATTCTAATCAAGTGTGGGGAAATTCTCTCGTTTTGATACTGTAATATTCTAGCTTATTTAAACCTGAATCCCCTTATTTTCTAGACTATTATCAACGTATTCTGTACAGATTCATATTAAGATTAATATTCTCTCAATAAATCACCTTTAACCGTTGTCAAAATCTTGTAGTTCTAGAGGAAATAGTTATATCACTGTGAGAAGAAAGTCTTTTCCTCAGTTTGTAGACGAAATCTAGGTTTGATCAGTGCAGCCATCTATTGGGCAGTAAAGGAAAGAAATATGAACGCGAATTTCCTTTGTGATATACTCTTTATTACCCAAACATTATTATTATTTTTTAAATTGATTTCTTTCGTTTTATTCAATCCAAAAATTAAAATGTTTTAGAATTTATATCACATCTGATCTATTCAATTGTCACACTTAATAACACGCTTTAATTTTCTCAAAAAAAGTCTTAATTTAATTTCTTTGTTAAAAACTTAAATAAATAAATAAATATTTTAGAAATCTCTACTAAATTCCAAATTAGTAAATTAACTTAAAAAAAACATAGATATATATAATATATATATATATATATATATATATATATATATATATATATATATATATATATATTATATATATATATATATATATATATATTATATATATATATATATATATATATATATATATATATATATATTATATATATATATATATATATATATATATATTATATATATATATATATATATATATATATATGATCTGTATGCATATATGTGTTTATATGTATATATCTATGTACATATATGTGTATGTATGTATGTATATAAATATATGCATGTATATGTGTATATATGTATGGTTTTGCTTTCGTTTGGAGCACTACGGTCTACTGTTTTGCTCACTAGGGCTAATCAGGCCGGGACCTACAGCTTAAAGCCGTTCCGAAAGGCCAAGAATTTACATGCCAGCAGCGGTATTGGCACCTGCGAACTCTACTGTTCGGCCATCGTTCGGCCTGTGTGTATGTATGTGTGGATATGTATATAATTATATGCATATGTATGTATATTTGTAAATATATATATATGTATGTATGTGTGTATATATGTATGTATATATATTGGGCGGTATGATTACTGGATTTGTATATTAGGCATGCACACAATAGCTTGTCCTTGTGATCCCTTAACAGCTACAATGTTTTCTTCTTTCAATGGAATTGAACGTGTATTCTACTAATACAATACAACATGCTGCTTCATTACGATATAATGTGTTCTCCTTCTTTGTTACCGTTTTTGAATGCTTTCAATTATTTAAAAATCTACTGAAAATTTGTTTCAAAATATCAACTGAATCAACTTTTTCTTTCCCATTTCCAGATTTCCTTGCGAAACGTACTGAAGACTGTTGACTCCTGGAATGAGTCATAAAGTGTTTTGTATTTTTAAAAGAAAATGGCGACAATTGTCTACGTGGACTTTTATTGTGAATAAGGGGTAAAATGTTGTGAGATATATACATATATAAAACTTTGTGTGCAGTATGTTACTGTAAAAGAATATCTATAACGGTTCATATTTAAAATATAAAAAAACTTCATTTACCCCTTCCATGTTTGCTTTTGAACATTTATGACTGTTTTCAATGAGGCAGGAATATGTTGTTTCTATGAGAATATATTTATATCAAAGTACATTGTTAATGTGTATATATTTTTGTATTTTGGTGGCTGTAAAATCAGCAACTGATTTAATGGCATTATAGTACTTAAAATGGATTATGGTTGCTTTATTGGAATGTTAAACCAATTTATAACCAGTCATGCATTAGTTTGGTTTTTTGTATTAATATGTTTTCGTTACATCGTGAGCAAGAATTGTTTAGCTTTCGCTCTCGTTAACATTCTATGTTCTCTTTTTCCCCCATTATCCCCAGTTCTCTTGTAAATAACTTTGTACATTGTAATAAGATGCACAAACATGTGAAGTTATATTTCATGTTACATTTAAAACGTTGTTAACGTGAAATTATTTTATAGTTATGAAATGATGGGAGTATTTTTGTTTACTGTATCGTAGTCATTTTTAAATGTGTTTAGATAATTGCAAACTATTTCGAATACATTATATTCCTGATTATCCGTCTCTCGTATGACAGAGGATGAACATAGATAAATTGTAACATAAAATACCATCTTAGAATTGCTTACGTGATTGCATTCATTGCACTCGTTAAAAATCTTATGTTTAAGTTGACATATCACCATTAAGCATTCTTAAATGGAAGAATTTCTTTCTTATTTTTTACCTGATCATATCGTTTATCTTTAATTACAATCGTAAATACATATGAGTTTCAGTATTTGTTCTCTCTTTTTATTTAATTAGTTTTGATGAATTTACTTTGTTTCTAAAAAATAAGAACTTTTGATATACAGCAGCTGCAAAAACACCATTTTCTGTTAAATGTGTTTAAATTTTTGCTTTCTTAAATGCTATAATATTAAAAGTAAAATTGTATAGTTTCACAGGTTCTAATTCGGATGTTTCAATGGAGTTCGATTTAAACGTTTCAGAAGCGTCCGGAAATTTTAAAAATAAAAAAATAAAAATAAAAAAAGAATTTTTGAAAGTTTAAAGGTGATGTGATCCCTTTATAAATTTTATTTTATATTTTATAGAATCAAAATCAGCACACTACGTAATATAAAATTATCAAGTTGCCAAAAACAAACATGCTACATTCAAAAAAAATCTTGCCAATTAACATATTATAGTGAATAAAAGTGTGACGTGTAATCGGGAATGTATTTTATGTCAATTATTTCAGTAATACGTATGCACTTTTATACCAAAGTGTAGAATAAAATTATTTTTACTTTCTCCCAGGTGTATTGTTAATCTACAAAACTCTTTTTTCTTTAATCCGCCTTCAATCTCAGCTTTTCTCGGAAAAACTATACTTTTGTTTTAGCAATTTTCAATACAGTAGATGCTGTTTAATGTGATTGCATCAGGTCGTCTCGAATTTGATGACTATAACCGATTAGTTATGACAAACGAAAAATATAGTAAATTAGCAAAAGGTAGCATATATTAATGGTAAAAACGATTTCTGCAGAAAACATCTATTGAAAATACTAAAATTACATTCATGAAATAAAAAGATTGAAATTGACAGACAAAAATTAATCGTATAGACTTGTCAAAAAATTAAGAAAACGTCAATTTTTGATGGCGTGGTTTGCTGACGGAGTAAATGATTAACGATACATTTATGTTCATAATGTTTAAGAAACGTATAACCCTATCTTTCATTTGCATTAGCCAAAATTCGAAGAGAATTCCTCATTTCAGTACTTTTTTACTTTCTCGTCCTCGATCACATTTTAAGGTTTATCTTCACCAGAAACAGACGTCGATACTTTCGTGTTCGATGCAGATTCACAGATGTCTTAATCTGTTAATGCAGGCAAAGTCTTTAGATTCTCGTCCATGTCCATCCAAGACTCGAAATCTTGGATATCGAATGTCTATGACACAAATGTTGTAATATGTTAATGCACCCGAAGTTCCTAGGTTCTCATCCATGACCATCCAAGATTCGAAATCTTGGATATCACAAATGTCGTAATCTGTTAATGCAGCCAAAGTGTATAGGTGTCCATATCCATCCAAAATTCAAAATCTTGGATGTCAAATGTTGATGGCATAAATGTCGTAATCTGTTAATGAAGACGAAGTTTCTGAGTTCTCCTCCATCCAAGATTCGGAATCTTAAGTCATTCTGGGTGGAGGTCTCATATTCTTCCCTAACAACGACGAGAAAAATATCCTCGTGATATCCACTATTCTCCTGTCTCAAACAATGAAACGCTCCCTAAACTTCTCCAGGAATCGGTCATTGAAAATTATCTAAATTAGCCTAAAGTTTATTAACATTAAGTGATGTAATGATCACATTAGCGATCATTTTTGTATTGATTCGAATATATGCATGTCCGGGTTTAGTTTCTCACAAGGGCAAATAAGACAAGGACCTACTGCTTAAAGCCAATTCCAAAAGGCTACGAACACCCATGCCAGCAGCAGAATTCAAATTAATTCAAATTCGCGAACTACAGCACAGAAGGACAGCGTTCTACCGTTAGGCCATCATTTGTCGTTAGGGATCAGAGGTTATTTATAGTATTAAATGGATGATAACATAAAGTATGATCACATTAAGCGGTGTCTACTGTATGATGTTAAAGACCAGGTTTAAGGTTGATGTTTTATAACAGAAATTATCCATGAAATGTGGTATCTTTATATATCTTCTCATCTCTTTTCGTTTAGGTATATAAAAATGTTCTTAGAGGTATATTTACAATTCATCCAGTATTACAGAGCACAGCTATCCAATCAACGACCGGATACGACATTGTCGAGCTTTGTGATTGGTGGCATAATATTGATATTTTTAATGCTTACATTGGCAGGTGCAGTATGAATTGTCCCTCACAGGTTCCGATTTTGAGTTTTCCTTTTATCAGGGATACATCTCAAGTGTGACTTAGTTGATATCTCTTTTAAGTTTATATATACAAGGCAATTATAATTCAAACCCCACTTTCAAAATGCTGTAAAAACGAACCACTGGTCAAGATGGCTTCAAATTTGAACTGAATATACGGGAAGAAAGAGAAAATGGTATGACAAAAGAAAAAAGTTCCGAAGTGTAACAATAGATGGCGTTGTCATAAGCATACTATGCAAATTAATACATACTCATACGCAAGACACGTTGCATGTGTTATAAAAACGCGGGATGTATGGCATTTTCCCCGCCAAACAACCCAAACTCACATGGAACAGTACGGTTGGTTTACTGCGCAATTCAGGCCAAAACCGTCATATTTCAATTTGAAATGTGACTTGCAGCTAAATCCATTTTCGTTATGCCTTTACAGTGCCATCTATTGCTATACTGGGGAACTTTTTCTATTCCGTGCAGTTTCCCCCGTCTTCCCAGTCCAGTTGAGTTGACTAGTGGTTCTTTTTTTAATAGCTGTTACTTCACTTCACTTGTGTTGTCAGTTGGTGTTTTCAAATGTATTTTAAACTACCTTCCTGACTACCTAGATCTGAAATTTTGCACATAGATTCGATTCCGGTGACAATACAATATTCATTCAAAAAAATTAGATTAAAGTTAAGAAAAATGAGTTTGGTAAATACGAAAATCTGTTCAGCATATTTGGAATCCCAGTTGCACCGATTTTAAACTAGTATCGCCATCTCTTGGCAAGCGAAATAACTAAATATTCAAACAAAATGTTTACTTTTTAATGTGTTTTTTTAAATTGTTTTCCTTGTTAAATAAAAGTGATTTTTTAAAAATGCTTTTTTATATTTTATTACAAGGTATTTTGAAAGAGGGACTTTAATTATAATCACGGAAATGAGTGATATTGCAGATCAAGTTAATCTCAAATCATGGATTTTAGAAGCGTGGTACTTTGTTGACTCTAATCTTGAAAAGAGATATGCTTTATTGTTATTAAATTTTAAGGTCTAGTCATGTTCATACACCAGTCAGATCGGGAATATTACAAAATATTAGAAACGATTAGCAGTTTGTTTTATTTAATATATATATAGAAAGAGAGATGTTCATTTATATTTTCATTCTGTAGGTAAATAATCCGGTCTGTAAAGTAATGCAGCGTTTCCCAACCTTTTTTGGCTCCCGTACCATTTGGTTGTACACCATGCTAAATTGTACCACTTTGTAAAAATGATTGTGTTTTGTAAAATTTGTTATTGCGAATGTGTTTATTTATTTGCATTATACATTTTATAGCGTGACCATGTATTCCTATTACGTAATGAGACAAATGACATTGAAAAGCGTTAAACTTCATGCCGGATTATACACTCACTGTAACCTATACAGTAGATCCTCGGTATAATGACCTCCTGTGGGACCAACATCATATGGTTGTTGTAACGAATTGAAAAAATAATAAAAAAAAAAAATGAGCAAAGAAATGATGCAACAGTACATACCTAGAGAATACTTCCATTTATTTGTATTTCCATTACTGAATTTTTGAGAAAAAGTCTTTGATTCACGACTGTTTCAATTTCATTTCACTGATTCCATATCCGTTAGATTTTGAAGGAAATCTTTAGAATTAAATTGTCCTTCAAAACATTGACGGAAGGCATTGATTGCATTGACGTCTTCTTTTTCATTCACTTTTTCAAAAGCTTGGACGATTTCTTCTCCGTCGTCGGAATCGCAGATTTCTTCTTCCCGGTAATAAGGGCAATAAAATCGTCCCCATTCAAATTTTCTCCGTAGCACTGTAAAGTTCCGTCTACCGCAACAAACTCATCAAAAGATAATTGAAAATTTAGTTCTCCTCTTTTCGTCAAGCCCCCTCCCCTCCTTTAAGCTAAAAAGAGAGAAGTACAGGTTTCTTGAAGTTGCACCACAGTACAATAATTTTGAAATAGCCCACTTGCTCATGAGTTCTGCGGACTAAAATTGGCGGTCGCTCTAACGAAAAATAATACGTTTGGGGTCGTTGTAATGATTCAAAATTAACATTATTCCTATGGTAAAATAATTGGGACTTTTTAAAATGGTCGTTCTAACGAAGGAAAAAGAGGTTCTACTATTCAAATGAATATTTCGCGAAAGGTTTAATGCAATTATGACTACTATATCACAAACCAAAAATGTCAACATCCCTGTTATTTATTTGTTGATTTTAATTATCTTGCCTTTAAAGAAGTGAAATTTAAAAGAGAATTGATATTGTGTATATTATTTTAAATATTTCAAGAACTGTTGAAGTATTGCCAAATTAAGTTAAATACTCTACAAAGTTTGTTGAAATATACGTAATTTGTCCGTAATTTGTTTTTGTTTAACATTATTCCTATGGTAAAATAATTGGGACTTTTTAAGATGGTCGTTCTAACGAAAGGGTCATTGTATCATGGGGTCGTTAAAAAGAGGTTCTACTCTATATATAAATTCAATGTTTCACATATATTTATCTATTATTTTGTGATATTTCTCTTACTAATAAATAGTTTTAATAAAAACACAAAATTATAAAAAAAACCAAGTTACTGCTAGTTAACGGGTAAAATTGTTTGTTTTTCTAATGCAGCTGGCAATACAGGCACGTATACCTTTATGCCAATACATGGATGCGTAGCTGTTACCTATTTTCATCACCCTAAGCGCAAGTGTAGCTTACGGTAGGCTACAGTTGCGAATAGCATTACTCCTCGTAATTTAGCAGCAGGGACCAAGTAGAAGACCCTTCAGGCTTGACCTGCCACCCCCAGAGATAGCGTTTAGAACGGTTAAATTTAAAAATGCACTATATATATATATATATATGTGTGTGTGTGTGTGTGTGTGTGTGTGTGTGTGTGTGTATACAATCAAGAGCCAAAACATTATGACCACCTGTTAATAACGAATTGACCCACCTTTGGCGCGTAACACAGCTTCAACCCGCGTTGGCATGAATGTCACAAGTCCTTGGTAGATGGCAGAATTCATACACTTTGCGTAAGTACTAACAACTGTAGATCGTGAACAACCCATGAGTCTTGCAGTTGCGGAAATACTTGTTCCGAGCCTTCGAACAATTACAATCTGCCCTCTATCAAAATTAGATCCGCAGCCTTTCCCATCACACACAGAAGTAAGTGAAAGAATGATTCTTCACACAGAAAGAGTTGGCTACAGCACTGCCTGGGCCAAGCCCTCTAGTGCTGGAATACTATTTATAGTAATGTTGAAAACTATGAAATTGTGTTGGCATAACATAATGATTCTTCAGACTCTCCAGCAGCAGTTAAATACCACTTCCACCTGATCACGTGCCTTCCACGTCATCTAGACGAGTTCATTGCAATATGTAGAGGTGGTCATGTTTTCGCTCTAGACTATTATATATATATATATATATATATATATATATATATATATATATATATATATATATATATATATATATATATATATATATATATCGATGACCGGATTTTCGATCATTGACTGTACTTATTAAAAACTTTACTGTATGATATTACTAACTAAAATCCATTTTATGAATTATAAGAAAAACAGTTTCTATGATATTTGAGTTAAATTTTTTGTGTTTACCATTGTTGATTATGTTTCGCGTATGACCAATCAGCAATTGACGTACCGCAGGTTGGGAAACGCTATTCGGACAAAATTCTATTCCACCGATTAAGGTGCTACAATACTGCAACCTAGATATGTCACAGGCGACTTCCGAGTCATATCATCATCAGAAGCCGCCAGATATGGGAATTTAGTACCGAAAAGTTACCCCTCTGGTGACTTTTGACGCCATTTTGACGACTTTTAACGTAATTATGACTCGAAAGTCGCCTGCGACAAATCTTGACTTTAATGTAGTGGCAGCCTTAGTAAACGCACGGAACAAGAAAGTGATAAGCCTTGTCCATTTGAGCTCTAACCCTTCCGTAAAATGGCATGTTTTTCACGTCTTTCACGTTTTAAATTTTTCAAGCGCACTTAACAGAGAATTAAAAGAATTTATATAAATATATCCATAATATATGCACATTAATTTACGTTTTTGCTATTTAAGTATTACAACCAAAACAATAGGCAGAATTCCATTATTTTTAGTAATACAGACTCAAAGTACCAAGTACTGAATTTGAAAAAAAAATAATAAATATATAATATATATGTGTATACAGTGACTCCTCGAGGTATCATTGCATGTGTGTGTATGAATACACACACACACACATACGTGTACGTTGATACAATCGTGTATATGTATATACCCTGTGTTAATTTACAAACATATTACGTCTATATTTATTCCTATTTATGCATGTAAATACCTGTGTATGATTCGAGCCTGTTTTATGTTTAATTTATCCTGCCCGGAAATGTATTGATGAACACTTTACATACACGAAGATTTCAATATTTTTCAATAATTGTTCAATACCCATAAATCTTTGCCTTCTGAAGCTATCCCTTCAGGTAAAAAGTATTTTTTATTGCTAAAACTTTTCTGAGCGGTTTTGTGTGATTTGAAATGTACAAATGAAATTGCCTACAGTAGAACAGATGAATGGGACCTCCGAATTAATATGTGGAGTTACGTTTAAAGTACAAACTATTGAATTGCCATAATCCCCCCTCCCTTTTTCACCATCGTTGCATGTTTTAACTCGAGCTTTGTAAAATTCAAGCAGAAATTGAATTATTATTATTATATATAAATATATATATATATATCGCCAATGTGTCCGATACTTTTATATGTATTATATGACTCCTCAGTGATGAAAATAAAATTGTATTTTATAAAATGAATTGTTTGTGTTATTTTATCTTGCATACAGACGAAAACAAAATGAACTGACTTCGAATTTAGATTAAAAAAACTGGTATAGATAAACTTAACCCTTTTTATTTCAACAACTTCAAAAATTAAAAGAATATTTCCTAGGTTGGTTGGTTGGTTGTTTGAAATTTATTGGCGCTAATTCCTCTTGGGACAAACTGCGCCAAACATGACGAAAAACCCAATAGAACAACGCAATTTTGATGAAAAGTTAAAAAAGAAAGATTCCTGAATCTAATAGGAAAAACATTTAAAACCAAATAAATAGGTAGAAAATTTAGAAAAACACAAAATTAGCAAGAATTTAAAGATTCAAATTTATTCAAATATTAAAATTAAAAGATTAAGAATTAAATATTATAAAATTGAACATCAAAAGTTAGAAAACAAATACAAATCAGATTTCAAAGTACAAGCCAGTACGGCGAAGAAAAGGGAATAAGCCTGGATGCGGCATTTTCCCAATGACTAAATTAAGATTAGGTGATGTATTTCCAAAGAATTTTATGTACAGAGATTTAAAATAAAAACAAGACGTTAAGGCGATGGTGGACTTTCAAATCGCTTAAATCGACCAAAAATTCGAAATTTTGATTTTAGTGAATAGTGAAACAATATATCATTAGGAATATGAAGCAAAAATTTTTTTCATTCCCAGCATTTTATCATTACTTATGGGTATAATAAGCTTATCATTACTTATGGATATAGCAATAATAACTTCAAATGCTGTTTACTCAGAAGTAAAATTTTCATGTATTACAAATGCTTAAAGTACTCCAGGCGCATTGAAAATAGATTCATTGTCTCTGAAATACCAGTATTATTTACGCTAGAGTTTATAAAATAAAGTCTAGTTGAAACGGGTATGTTTTGAAGCATATAATATGTTAGTTATGCATTTTAATTAACCGCTATAGATGTTTATTCTGCAAAATATGGGTATCATCATCATAATTATTTTTTTTTCTCTTTATATTTACTATGAATGTTTATGGAAACTACTTTTTTTTGTAAAGTCTATAAGGTATACTTAAAATTTTTTTATAATATTTTATGCAAAATTGATGCGCCTGGAGCATTTTCAATTAAGCTAATTATGAAACAATTAATTAATAACTCCAAAACTAATTAACACTTTGACTGCCAAGCCAAAATTGCAAATGTTTACAACGGGGCCAAACTTTTTTTTTTGTGTAATTTGTATTTTTTTCAACATAAAACTATATATAAAATCAATATTTCAAAACAAACAATATTTTAAAACAAACTCTCTCTATTTATATATATTCCCTTTTTTGTTGCATGTTCCAAATATTTAATTTTTCATAAAACTTAGCACATATACCAATTTACGCAAACCACGTATACCTAACACATCGTAGGGAGCCCAACAATCAAACTCCAATACGATTTTCATGTAACTGATAACATCTTTGATAGCCACGGCCTGAAGTGTTAAAACACCATGGCTATCATATCGGATAGCCAGTGTCTCAACTGAAATATCACTGGATATCATATATGATAGCCATGGCAGTCAAAGTGTTAATATTTTGCCTTCAAATTTTTAAAATATTTATATATCAATAGTACTAATAACATAGTTAATCTTCAAGGAAATTCATTTAATAGAAAAAAAGTTTGCTCTAAAGTTCCCCTGTCACCTTAAAATATGTGCGACTGTATAAGTAGTCTTACAATACGCACACTGTGCTGTTATATCTTCTACTGATATGCATAAACGATATAACTACATATGAACTTTATTTAAATCATCTTAGTTATATATATTAGCATTAATAATAATTGCACTATGCAGCATGCACCGAGTCCATGGCTACATGTTGATAAATATTATCACCAAACATTGGCCAGGCTTGTAGCCAACCATAAAAAAACCTAATATCATGTTGCCATACAAATAACAAAATATCAGTTATATTACAGGTGCCTCACCAAGCAAGAGACGTGAATGTGTGAGTCGGCAGTGACCCACCTGTATATTTCCTAGAATCAGGTTCTTTTTAAGATCTTTTGGGGCTCTAGGAACAGTATTCTTTTAGGGGGCCTTTTCCTCCAACGATAACTATGCAGAAGCATGGACTTGGTGCCTTCTCCCTCCCTCCCTGTGAAGTAAAAATAACCCATGTACAAAATGTATTTTTTAATCGCTTTTATTTAACATGAGAAATACAAAAAAAAACCCATTAAATAGTTGAAATTTTGAGTTTTTAGTTAGCTGCCTAATACATGTCGATACTAGTTTAAAATCTCTGCAATTGGAAATCCAAGTATGCTGAATAGTTTTTTGCATTTGCCAAAGTGATTTTTTTTATCTCCACCTAATTTTGTATGGTTGGATATTGTATTGTCACAGAAACTGAACCTATGTTCAAAAATTCAGATCTCTAGCTTGTTGGGAAGGTGGTTAAAATTAATTCCAAAATATCAACTGACACACAATTAAAGGTAAATAAATGCGATTAAAAAATGTAGAGAAAACAATAACTGGATGGCAGTATTCAATTTCAAATGAGACAACCACGCTCTAAGAGTGTGTTGAGCATTGTATGATCTCAGTTAAAGAAAGCCATATCGCTTGCGTTAACAAATGCTTGTACACGGCAGTATTTATTTTGGAATTTCTAAAATTTTGAACACATTTAATGCAGTATTACATGAACAATTATAATTTTTAAAAACATTCTTTGGGTTTCTGGGGCCATGGACCCGGGCCTACTGTACCTTGGCTAAAATCAGATCCTACCTAAAAGGATAAAGTACATCACTTCAAGTGGCCGATATAAGTCCTTAAATAAGATGTAGATGTTTTAAAATCAGTATCATAGAATGTAGCAGTTGAGCTAAAGTAAGTGAAAAAGCAAATAAATCTAAGTTTCTTTTTCTAAAGAAGAAACTTAGATTTAATTTTCTAAAGGTAAATTTGAAAATAAATGCTGAGCATCTACAATATTCCAACATATCAACGATCAGTACCCGCAGTTATCAAACGGGGTGCTGCGGCACCCTGGAGTACTTTGAATGCAAGTCAGAAATGTCACGTCAATATACAAAATTGACTTAAAATTGTAGATTTGTGCAGGCACTTTAAATTTAGCTTGTGTTCTTACACCACAACACCACTGTTGAAGCATGCAACTGTCTTTGTATTTATCTATATATACGACCGATCTTCTACTTCTGTTTAAAAACTACTTGTGGGTTACAATGGGATGCCTGCCCGAAGCGTATCCCAGAGGTGCGGATATGAAAAAAGTTTGAGAACTACTGCCTTATATAATGTACGGCCAAAATCGGAATCCGACTTCACCCATTGAACAAAGCAAAGACAACCCTTCATATATGAGGACTGTTCAGTTAGTGATAAGACCATATTTAAAATAGATTACCGTTAATTATCATTATTGTGATAATCTCCCGTAAGGTGCAACGCATTTGTCTCAAAGTTCTGTCCACTTCTTAAACACAAGTGGAAATCCGTTTTCTGAAAGTTGCTAGCAAAATTTCACTAGTGGATCGGGACAGCCAATTTTGAATGCTTACACTTCCAGTAGAAAATTGCATAGCTCACTGGCGCCATCTATTAACTAAAAACCTATTTAAGTAATCGTGTGCTAAAATATGCAATTCCATTGCATTATTCAGACAATGTTTGTCATCAGTTTATTGTAATGAACAATAAATAGCCTGATTTAAGCATGAGAAAATTACTCATTGAAATATACTTTAATATAGTACTTTAGAAGCTTATATTTTTCTATCAAAGAATATTCAAGAAAAATTCTTTTTTACTCTTTATTAAGTGTGTAGTGGGAGATCTTTATATTTGATAGGCAGTGTGTGTGCATGTCATAATCACCACATTTTACTCACACAAAAAGCATATTTTTATTCTGTTAAAAATGACGCTATCTTTTTCTAAACTCAAAACAACAACGCTATCGCAATAACAACTCTTTTTTGTTGCCACTCGCTAAAACAGAAACTTCTGCTGACATATCGAAATGTTACCGTTACATTCACTCCCCCACCAGTAACTAACGTTACGTCAGAGGTAGGAAGGTACATGTTGTATCAGCAGTTAAAAGTGTACATTATATAGCATGAAAAGAATAGAAAGAATAATAATTAAAATATACAATAGTAATATGATACAAGAGCAAATAACATATATATAATGTAAATATACAAAAAAAAAATATTTAAAAACAGTAAAGTTCTTTAGTCTCTAAATCGGACTGGAAGTTTAATTGGTCTGCCAGAACTAGATTGTTTAAAAGTTCGTACAGGGTCCGTAGGAACAGAACTAGTCCCAATAGGAGTTTGTTGTTTCAAACTTAGAGTTTGTGACGGCACTGTTTGACAACGAATATTTTGGTTTGGAGTCACATCGGTATTGGAGAAATCTGTGAGGATGTAAGCAGGTTTCAGTCTGTCAATAGACACAGTAACGTTTTTCTCTTTAATTTTAATAGTAAAATATTTAGAAGATCTATTAATCACTTCGTAAGGGCCTTCATAGGGTGGCTCCAGTGGTTTTCGTACTCTGTCTATTCTTAGAAATACATGTGTACAACTATCCAAATCTTTATGTACAAATATGTTTGGGATGAATTTGTGTTGAACTTTCCTGGAACCAATTGATTTAATGTGTTCCTGCAATTTATGTACTAAGGTTCCTGGAGTGAGTTTCACTATACTGTCTGTTAAAAATTCACCTGGAAGCCTGAGTGTTTCACCATAAACCATTTCTGCTATGGTGTAAGGGGTATCAGATTGAACAGCAGTACGAAGACCTAAGAGGACAGTTGGCAAAGTTCCGCTCCAATCTATCTGATTATGGGCTTTCAGAGCAGCTTTCATTGATCTGTGTAATCGCTCGACTTTTCCATTACTCTGTGGGTGGTAGGCTGTTGTTGGCACCAGCTTAATACCACAGAGCGTCGACAACGCTCGAAATATTTCAAAACGAAATTGTGCTCCTCGATCAGTAATCAATCGAGAAGGTGTTCCAAATCTTGTGATCCATTGATTGTAGAATGCTATTGCTACTGTTTCTGCTGAGCTGTCATGTAAAGGAATAGCTTCCATCCAGTTAGAATATCTGTCTATGCAGGTTAAGCAATAAATATTTCCATGTGATGGAGGTAAGGGACCAACCAGGTCAATATGGATTTCTCGAAATCTCTCCGATACTTCCGGGAATTGACCAATTGGTGATTTCGTATGTCGAACAATTTTTGCTTTCTGACATGAAATACAAGTTTTAGCCCATTCGTGTAAGTCTTTGTTAATATTATGCCAAATGAACTTAGATGTAATTAATTTAATTGTTGCTTTTATTCCTGGATGAGATAACCCATGAAAGTGTTTAAATACGTTCATTCTGAAAGCTGGAGGAACATAAGGACGAATTTTGTTTGTAGACACATCACACCACAGCATTAAACCAGAAGGAAGAGGATATTCTTTAAATTTTAAAGAAGTAGATTTTTGCAATTTTGTAAATTCGTCATCTTGAGCCTGTTCTCGGGCTATTTCATCATAATCAATTACTGTGATTTCTGCAACTCTTGACAATAAATCGGCTACAATATTATCAGCACCTTTAACATGTTCAATAGCTGTAGTAAATTCAGAAATATATTGAAGTTGTCTGCATTGTCTTGGAGATGCTTTGTCTAGTTTTTGATAAAAAGCAAAAGTTAAAGGCTTGTGATCTGTATAAACTGTAAGGGATTGTCCTTCAAGTAAATGTTTAAAATATTTTATTGATAAATAAATAGCGAGAAGTTCTCGATCGTACGTGCTATAATTTTGTTGAGTTGTGTTTAACTTTTTGGAATAAAAGGCTATTGGTCTCCAAGACTTATTTTCGCATTGTTGTAAGGTAGCACCAATTGCAAAATCTGATGCATCTGTAAAAAGACCTAGATGTAAATTAGAATTTGGAAATGATAACAAGACTGTATTGGCAAGATCTTGTTTACAAATTTCAAACTGCTTCTTCGCTTCGTCAGTCCAATGAATTTTTCTTTTGTCTCGTTTTCTGGAATCTTTAAGATATTCATGCAATAAAGCTTGATTTGCAGCAGCATCTTTTAGATAACGACGGTAAAAATTAATCATTCCAAGGAAGGTTCTTAATTCATTAATGGTTTCCGGTAATTTGTAATTTAAAATAGCTTGAACTTTCTCAGGAAGTGGGCGTGAACCTTCAGGTGTAATTAGATATCCCAAAAATTCAATTTCGGGCACTGCAAAAACCGATTTTGAAATATTAATTCTAAGGCCATATTCGTTCAATCTTTTAAAAAGGAAATCAAGATGAAGTTTATGTTCGTTTTCATTCGCTGACGCGATAAGGACGTCATCCAAATAGGCGAATGCAAAGTCAAGCCCTCGGAGCACTTCGTGAATAAAGCGTTGAAAGGTTGAAGAAGCATTTCTAAGGCCGAAACTCATCACATTAAATTCGTATAAGCCGAAAGGAGTAATAATTGCTGTTTTGCATTTATCTTCTTCTGCTATTGGAATTTGATAATACGCTTTAAATAAATCTATTTTCGAGAAAACTTTTGAACCTTTTAAAATATGATGAAAGTCGTCTATTCGTGGAATAGGGTATCTATCAGGAATGGTACGGAAATTCAGCTGTCTGTAATCTCCACAAGGACGATAAGAACCATCTTTTTTTCTTACAAGATGTAAGGGACTTGCCCACTGAGACTTAGAAGGACGAATAATATCATTATTTAACATGTATTCAAATTCTGATTTAGCTATCGCGAGGCGCTTTGCATCAAGTTGGCGAGCTTTAGCGTGAAATGGAGGACCTTCAGTAGTTATATAATGTCGTACATCATGTTTAGACTTCGAAATTAATAAGTTCGGCTTTAAAATTTCTGGATATTTAGAAAATAAATCAGCAAATTTAATGGTGTTGCTTAATGTATGAATAGAGTCATTCAAATGAATAGAAGAAACTTCATCTTTTATGCAAAGCTTTGTTTCTCCGTCAATTAACTGTTTATTTTTAAGGTCAATTAAAAGATTAAATTTGTTTAAAAAATCAGCTCCAAGAATACCTTTTGAAATTTTGGCAATAATGAAAGGAAATTGGAATTTTCTCCGCAATCCTAAATCTAAATCCAAAACTCTAATGCCAAAAGTCTCTATTTCAGTCCCATTTGCTGCATACAGTTTATAACTCGAAGGTTCAATATTCTTACTAGGTGCTGGAAGAATGCTGATATCAGCGCCACTATCAACTAAAAATTGCAAATTTGTTTTTAAGTCTTTTACAAATAATCGAAATTTGCGGCAACCTTTTACATTTTCTGCAGCAGTTTCTGCCGCCTCGTCTACTGCAGGGTGGCGTTTTCCTGCAGTGAATCCGGTTTTTTCCATGCACAAGGTGGAGTACATTTTTCAGGATAGCAACGGTTACCGAAACGAAAATGATAATAGCAAAATTTGCCATTAGAATCAAAACGTTTTCTAGATCGGCTTCGGGAGCGACTTCCTTTTCCACGAGCTTTATAATTAGGCCTAGTTTGGCGTGATACGCTTAGCTGGGATATTTGTTGTTCTAGGCTCTCAAGTCGGTTTAGCACTTCTCTATAACTTGAACCAGACTTGTCGTGATCGTTAATTTCAGGTTTATGACATGCTGCGAAAATTTCAGTTTTGGGGTTCATGTCACTAATTTTGTCAGCCATTATTGCTAATTTGCCGAGATCTTCCTCACTAACAAGCAAAATATTTTTAATATAATCAGGCATTTTCTGAAGCCACAAAGTTTTAATTAAGTTTTCGGGAATGTCCGCAGTCGCCACAGTTCGTAGTTTTTGTAAAAGCTGACTAGGCTTCATTGTACCTAATTCAATTCCAGTTATTAACCGTTTAATTCGAGCACTTTCGCTTTCTTTAAATAGGTTGAGTAACCTTGTTTTTGAATCGGTATATTTAGTAGTGCTTTCACTACTTATTATATCCCAAATATTTTCAATATATTTTGGCTCAAGTTGCGCCACAAGGTAATTAAATTTCGTATCTTCATTTGTAATATTATTAATTTTGAACTGCGCCTCTACTTGAAAAAACCAAATTTCTGGTCTATCTGTCCAAAAAGGTGGAATTTTAACACTTACTTTATTCAGCTCGGTCTTCTCCTCAATATTTGGTTTATCCATTGTTAGATATCGTTAAAGGTTGCAAAATCCAAAATGTACGAAAAGTAAATAAATCGGGTCACCAGTTGTAGTGGGAGATCTTTATATTTGATAGGCAGTGTGTGTGCATGTCATAATCACCACATTTTACTCACACAAAAAGCATATTTTTATTCTGTTAAAAATGACGCTATCTTTTTCTAAACTCAAAACAACAACGCTATCGCAATAACAACTCTTTTTTGTTGCCACTCGCTAAAACAGAAACTTCTGCTGACATATCGAAATGTTACCGTTACAAGTGAAATAATTATTCAATATTGCAGTATACCTTTTAAAGGAATGGGAAAATTTAAACTTATGAACATTCTTTCATAGAAAAATGTAAGTTTCTAAATTATTATAATATAACATTTTTTAAGAACAATGTTTTTATCTTTAAAAATCAGGCTGTTTACTGCCCATTATAGACAGCTTGGGGTATAAAGTTTATAATAGCAAAAATTGATTATAAAATAATAAAAAAAGATTTTAAAAAATTGACAGTTAAAAATAAAAATCAATTTTAAAAATTGTCAAAAATGTAAAAAAACATTAGAAATAAAATAAAATATTAAATTATAAAAATAATAATAAATATTAAAATTATTAAATTAATTACAATAAAATATTAGAAATACTAACACTTCTCAAGCTCATTTCTTAGCAGAAACTAATTTTATAAATTTAAAACGAAAAAACTAACAAAAATAAAAGTAAAAAATTAAATAAATTCAAATAAAAAAGAGAAAATTGGCTGAAAATATTGTCAAAAATGTAAATAAAATAATAAAATAACTGTCCAATTAATTGAGTAATTTTAGTTAATATATTAATGAATAGAGGGCGCCAGTGAGCCAAGCAATTTTCCACCGGAAATGTAAGCACCCAAAATAGGCTGTCCCGATTCACTCATCAAAATTTCCTATATTATACATGTTCCTTTGCTGTCGAAATGGCGGACTTTTAAAGATTTCTTGAGCTGAGGAAATTGTAAGGTGAAGCATGAAGACCACGTTATAACGTATCTTCATGCTCCTTCTGCTTACCTTCCGTAAAACGTAACCAACCAAACGAAAAGGCAAAAACTTCAGATTGCTGATTCTTGTGTAAACGGAAAGTTAACAAAGATAAATATTTAAATCGGCACTGAACTATTTCGAGAATTTATTTAAGAAGAATAAAAATAAACAATCGTTTGACTGGAATTAATTTGGGTTTGGGCTGTATAACAGCTGGTTCAAGATTCATTAAAGAACAGATTTGTTCGAAGTGTTATAATCACTGAAAATTGCTCAGTATCAGATGATTTGAGAAAATTCTTGGAATCGGATTCGTTAGGTATTTCTAATATTTGAAACACTTTCGTTTTCGAAAAAAAAAAATTATTTGAGGTTTGGTTTGGTTTGGAGATCTAGGCCTACTTTTTTTGGAACACGAGAACTAATGAGACCAGGGCGTACTGCTTAAAGCCGATTCCGAACGGCTACGAACATACCTAACACAGTGGGATTCGAATCCACGAACTCCGGCACCTAAGATCAGCTCTCCAACCATTCAGTCTTTTTTCGGTTATTGAGAAATTTGAATGTAATTTATAGTATAATGGTAAAAGATAGGAACAAAACTGTAATGGAAATCGAATTCGGAGGAAGTAAACTATAATTTTGAAACTTCCAGACGGTGGTTTTAAAGTTCAAAAGTTACATTAAACAAAAAAAAAAAACGAAATTTATGAGGAATATAAAAGATCCTTTAAAAAATGGTATCATAGAACAGAGCACTGATAGAGTGATTTTTTTCGGAGTATTCTATGCCACAATCAGCTGTATTCAGACCTGATAAAGATACCTCCAGAGTAAGGATTGTTTGTGATGCCTTCATAACAGGAAAAAAAAATTGAAATCTTTAAATGATTTATTATTTTCTGGGCCCGATCTCAATCCTTTGTTATTAAATGCAATTCTTAAATTTCCTATACAAGAAATAGCGTTTCATAGCAATATTGAAAAGGCATTTTTGGATATTAGTATTGACGAGGATGACAGTAAATATTTAAAATTTCTTTGGTTCCATAAATAAAAGTATGATAGCTACAAGTTAATGTATATGAAACGTTTACCTTTTGGAGTAACTAGCAACTCTTTCATTCAAGCTGCTACTGTAAAATTTCAACTTAAAAAGTTCTCTTCCTTCAATTGATTTAATTCATTTATCTTACTAAGTTCTTCTCAATATATTAAATTTAATTCACTCTTTTTACCAATTTAATTGGAGATCCCGCTATGGAGTCCCAGAGACTGTGATCACTGATCGAGGAGTACATTTCGAAAGTGAACTATTTGCTCACTTAGCCAGTATGCTTGGTATACACAGAACTCGTTCAACAGCATATCATCCGCAGGCTACTTCTATGGTCGAACATTTCCATCGACACCTAAAATCATCTATTAGATCCTACGCCACAGAAAGATGGGTTGATGTGCTCCCTCTAATTCTTCTTGGTCTCAGAATTGCCATTAAGGAAGATCTTTCATTTTCAAGAGCAGAAATGCTTTACGGCACAACTCTCAGGTTACCTGGTGATTTTTTCCAACCTTCCAGCTCTCGGGCTGAATCAAAGGTATACCAATTTCCTTGAAATGCTTCGTGGTTTCATGGCTACATTATGCTCTACTCCAGCTTCCCTCCACGGACACCGAAGTATCTTTGTGCATAAAGACTTAAAAATGTGCACCCATGTGTTTGTGAGAGCGGACTATGGTCATCTAAATCTTCACCTTATGTTATCACGGACCTTATGAGGTCATAAAGCGGACAGACAAAGTTTTTACCATACGAATGGGAAACAAAGATTCAATTCTATCAATTGATTGACTTAAATCATGTTTCACAGACAATTTATCCGATGAACATACTACAAGTGGAAATCTTCTGTTTATTCCTAAATATATAAATCAGTTCTAAAGAACACGACTGATTTTTCGAAGACACAGTCAACAACGAATCCTGAGCTTAATCAACCTCAAGCAGTCAGATTTAAACACATTACTTGTGCCCCTGCACAAATAACGAACAGGGGACGCAGAGTTTGTTTGAATGTTCGGTATCGGTAATATTTGCACCATTCAATTTTATGTTCGCCAGCCTCATAGGAAGGGGAGTACTATGGTAGCCTTACAACCAACCAACCACCCATACCAGAGCAACTCAACTTATCTAATAGCAGTTCTGGCAACAGTATTGTACTCTGTTCTTTTCAGTTTTGTGTTTTGCTGGCAACATGATCCCACGTCCATGTTCTCTATTATAAAATGTTGATGATAATCATTAAATATCTCTTAAGGTTGTGTTGGTGTAATAAATAATAATTTGGTTTGTGCCTACTTAAGAGAATGTTCTCTTCACTTTCCATACAATATTTAAACCTCCACAAACTAAACTGTTGTATTGAGTCAAAGTCAAGGTACAGTTTAATTAACTTTTTAATTAAACAGCGCGTTGTTTTCTCTCTTTGATATGAGAATGGTCCTCAAAACCTTGCAGAACTTCAATCTTTAGATTCGGAAGTTGCTGTGAGCGTTCCAAATGCACGTTTGGCTAGTCTGCATTGATGCTCCAAATTCTTTTCCGTTTGGAGGTTAAAGTAGTGAATTCTTCCCTGCTAAGTACTCTAAATGTAAGAAAGTCTTCACTCAAAAAATTCTAAATTAATTTTCATCCTAATGATGTCATCTCTGATTAAAATAAAAATGTGCGTGGTACAAATCTAAGATGTATTACATAACAGTTGATTAGAAATAACCATCGATTCAACGCTATGCATTTGAACAATTACGAATACCTCTAATTCGTTATAATTGAATGAGTAGTTACAGGGTTCCCACAGTCCTTAAAAGTCCTTAAAATCTCCTTAATTTTAGCTTTCATTTTTAATGGCCCTTAAAACTACTTAATTTTTATCAAAGGTCCTTAAAAACTCCTTAATTTTTAAATTGGAACTCGATCAATTTCTCTACCGACGAGATCCACAGTCTCATGTGATTTTCTATCAGTTTTCTTATATGACAAATAAATAATCTTTTGTATACTTAAAAGGTTTAAAGTATAAAGTCAGCTGCCCTTTCCTAATAGCTAACAGTCATGCAGATTTTAATTAAACGAAGCATGGAGGATGGGGGTTTGTAGATATTTCAGTTACTTATGGAAGTTTAATTTTCCTTGCATTGAATGTAATAGAAAAGTCTAAAACTTTCTTCTTTCCCAGGCAACGCCGAGCATAATCAGCTAGTATATATATGTATGTATATATATATATATATATATATATATATATATATATCAGTCATTTTTAAACTCTCAGAAAGTACTGTTTATAATATTGTTTTTATTCACAATTTATTTTTAGTTTGATCACTCAAAAAGTTTTAGATGTACATTTTTCAAACTTAGGTGTTGTCAAATAGATTTATCTTATATTAATTTTTAGGCATTTTTAAAAACTTAATTCTGAAATATTGTATGGTATTTTTTGAACATGCATTGTCTGGTTCATAATCATTAAAATATTTTCTTCATGAGATAGGGTTTATGCCGTTATGTCGTGTGTTTCAAGTAGGTCCTTATAAAAAGTTTCTTTGGTCCTTAGAAAGTCCTTAATTTTTCTTCTGGAAAAAAAGTGGGAACCCTGAGTTAATCTCTATAAGATAAGGATTTAGTTCTATTTTTTTATAAGATGAAAGTAGTTTTTCTTTGCACTTTTGTTGATATTGGTTATCTATAAATTTAGTTGAAAAAGATTACAAAGTTGTGTGCAAGCTCTAAAGAACTCATTTGTTGCCCCACCTCTCGACTTGTAAAATATTTTCTCCAGCAGTGAACTGAAAATGGTACAGAAAAATATAAATTTCTTGGCATGAATGTTTGAAAAAAGATCTGACGTTTAAGGGCCGGTTTTACCAAAGTCGTTTAACGGCTAACCGCGGTTAATCTCAATTTAAACGGAGAATTGCGTCCGATCATTTGTTGGCGCCATGGGTTAATCGCGATTAGCCGTTAAACGACTTTGGTGAGACTGGTTGAATGAGTGTTTCTTGAAAGATTATGGCATCGTGATTTCTGTGTCGCAATCATTTACAGATCGTCGAGTATCGATAACTCGTTCCGAGTCATAGCTACGGGGTTATCTTACTTCTAACACGACATTTTCAACTGTCAATTATCAAACGGACACTTAAGGTAAATAATTCGTTTTATAAAGTTTGTGGATTCTTAAATTATTTTACAATTCTTCACGGCCAAGTTAATTGAAGGTGGCTTTAACCTCAATAATATAAAATTGTTCCCATGGGGTCATAGCGTTTTCAAATTTACAAACATGTATGGGAAAAAATTATATCTTATTTTCACTATTTTGAAAGTTAATTGTGCATATGATATGTAACTTATAGAATTTCTTAGCAAATGAAAACTGTAAATTTCTTTTTCTCGTGTTTTCTTTCCCTTTAAATTCTACCCGTTACAAACTGTGTCCAAATCTTATTTTGTGTTGAACATGCAAGCTTTAAATTGCGGATACGAATTTTCTGTAACGCATAGTGTGAATGAATTAAGTAAAAAGTTGAGTCAATATTTTGCTGTACACAACTATATAAATAAAATTGTCAGAATGCATTGTAATTAACTGTGTCGGTGTATATATATATATATATATATATATATATATATATATATATATATATAAATTCCAGAAGTATCTAAAAATTCCTGCACAGATTTAAGTAGAAAGAATTTATTGAACACATTTAGAGTAGACTTGGTATGCAAAAGTTTAAAAAGCTTTTTATATGTTAAAAAAATAAATGACTTCATTAAACTCCCTAAACTATTAAACTTCCTAATTTTTCCTAAATTGCTTTAAATTGAATTCTAAATTACGAAATTATTTTCTTTTAAATGAGTGCCATATCCTCTTAAAATAGCACGATGTATTTTGCTGTTTTCTGAACTAGTTTACTTCAACAATTATTTACTACCTTAGTTATGCATTCTAGATTGATTACAAGGTTAAAAGTTTGTATTCTATGTATAAGTATATATTAATACTTTCATAGTCTGAATTTAAGTATTTATACGAGTAAAAATGCTTTTAACAAGACATTTTTTTGTCTGTTATGAGATTAAAGACAGATTGAGTTTTATATTTGGGTTAACGAATGTGATCTAAATGAGTCATTGCATTTTAGCCATTTTTTAATGACCATTAATCTATAAACCAATAGTCATTCGAAAATGGAAAACATTTCATATTTTGTCCGCATATTATCATTTTAAAATTTTGTAAGAACGGTTTTAAGTTAAGGGAGCAAGTTAAAATTACAATATAATAGATTTAACAAGAAGAGTTGTTAACGCATTTATACATTTTTAATTATCAGATAACAGTGGATGAAGCCTCCTATTTATCCTCATAGAATTGGGTTATAAATAACGAATCGCACATTTCTTTTTTAAATTTTATTCATGTACATAACGTTTTATTTGGCGATTTATCTTTTATTTGGCTAATTCCTTGCGCGTTTGTAAAAAGTTAGCTGTAGAAATATTAATGATCATTCAATTTTTTAATCAACTGATTGAATCTGTTGTTTTTTGTTAAAAATATATTTTGAAATATGATTTTATTTATTAGTAATCTTTTGGTAGTGACCTTTTTGTTTGCTGTATGATTTTTAGAGCTGACAGGCCATCTGAAAGCTTCTGTATCCTTAATTCCCTTTTTGGTACAACTTTGATATACCCCCCAAAAAATTACGAGCCAAATCTGGCACTCCCTACGAACTTTTTAGGGTTGCTGTTTCTTATTTTGGTGTTGCCAATTTAGGTTTTTTTCAGCTTTTAGGTTTTTGCTGTTACCAAATTTAGTATTTTCTTGTATTTTCTACCATTTTTTGAGTTTTTTTTTTTTAAAGTTTTGTGGCAACAATTTTTGGATTTCATATGTTTTACCGCCATTTCATTCATTCGCTATTTCTTTGTGAAGTGATCAAGCTGATTTCTGACTTGCTGTATTTTGCTGCAAATCTGGTTGTATTTTCCAATTATATTTTTTTCCTATTAATTATTTTTATCTTTTAGCTGACAATATATTTCGTAAATCATGTTTAGTGGCTAATGCTGATTGTTTCAATAAATTTATTGAAATTGTTGCTAGGGTAAATTGGAAGGAATTCAAAATTTCTGTATAAATAATTCTTTTTATTAGATTGCCGACACGTATTTTCAGTTGTTAAAATTGCATATAATATGTTATTCAGTGTCATTTATTTTTATTTTTTATGTATTTATGGTATTTTTTAGGGGTTTTTCTTTGTATTTAATGATTCCGTATTTTTTATGTATTAGTTATTTGTATTTAGCGAAAGTCCATCTTGGCGAGAAAAGAACCAAAAACAGGTATTTTGCTTGGCGAGAAAAAAGAAATTGCCAAATTTCCTATTTTGGGGGGGGTATATCAAAGTAGTTCCCCTTTTTTAATACAAATTTCAACAACTTTGGATTGTATTTCACTCATTGAGGCAACCCTAAAAGTTTTTATACATTTAGGAGTTTGAAGTTATTTTCATGAACTAACATTAAAAAGTTAGAATTTATTATTCATTGTATATAAACCTGGTATGAAGATATCTTTCTTAAATATAGAAAATTTTGTTTAGAAACCATTTATTGCTATTTAAAATGTGTGTTACCTGATTCTATCGACTGTATTTTATTAATAGGCGAAATAATCGTTAGAAATTTACTAAAGTCATAATTGTTATTGAATTGGTTATAATTGAGCTAATGTTTATTTCCTTCTAATTGTACCCAATGGAGATTTATTAGTATATGTGTCTGCTCCAAATGCTCATATCTAACAAATCTCTTTTAGGTTTCATCACTTTTCTATATTTCGAAAGGTAAGTATAAAACATTTTAAACCTGATCTCTTCATTAAATTCTTATATATTTTTACTCCCACTTATCATTGCAAGTCATGTTATAAACTTTTAAGATATACTTCCGAATATTTGAAAACATTTTGGCAGCTTCAGTATATACAAAATTGGTTTGTGGAAACGTTTCTATATCAAAAGGAAATGCTCTTAATTTTTATCCTCTCAAAACTAATCAAGAAAGATGTTTTTTGAAACTACGATTAAGATATTAGCCGCAATTAAGAAAACCCCTTCCGAATTTTGGCAAGTAAAATATGTTCTCAAACAATGTGATGTCCCACTTCTTGTTACCCCTCTCTCCAAGGGCAATGGGTGTAGTGTAGCAAAACAGTAATCTGTGCTGCTCCAAATTTTCCTATTGCTTCCGACTATCTGAAATACAGTTCCTTGTGTTTTTTTTTTTTTCCAATTAATAGAGCTCAGCAGTGAATGATTCACCCGGTTTCGAGCCCTATAAGCTACCTTTGGGGTAATTATTTTATATTGGATTTATTTCGTGAAAATATGGTACACATCGTCTACATAGATTGCTAGCTTAAGTCATAAGAATAATTACAAATATTACTGACAGCATTTAAATCGCTCGCCCTACTGAGAGTACTCGGAGCCCTCTACTAAGAGTTGTCTTTAAATGAGAAGGTATGGATGAAATGCATGATCCTGAGGAGTAGGTCACGAGTGTTCCCAACCCCCCTCCCACCCAAGTGTAGCTACTTTTATGCCTTTTCTGTGTCAATACCTGAAACAGCTCCACCTATCAGTTGCGATGAGCAAACTAAAAACACTGGGAATGACTATACATCTAAAAAGGTTACAATTAGAAAGCCGAGGCAACTGGGTACCAAGAGAGTTCCCAACCCAACCACCCTTCCAGGTGTAGATACATTTATAGATTTTCTAGATCTCTGGGTACTCTAGCGGCCGCCAAAATACTAGAAATAGCGCCACCTATCTGTTTCTAAAAGACGCTGGCAATTATACATCTAGAAAGCCGAGGCAACTGAGTACCAAGAAAATTCCCAACCCTTCCAGGTGTAGTTACTTTTATAGATTCTCTGAGCTCTGTAGCGGCCACTAAAATATCCAAAACAGCGCCACCTATCGGTTTCCCAAGGCGCAAACTACAATTAGAAAGCCGAAGGAACTGGGTATCAAGAAAGTTCCCAACCCTCCCTCTCTTGCAGGTGTAGTTACTTTTATAGATTTTTTGGGTCTGTAAGCCCTCTAGCGACCACTAAAATACGTGAAACAGCGCCACCTGTCGGTTTTAAAAGACGTAAACAGAAATCAGAGGGAACTGGGTATCAAGAAAGTTCCCAACCCACCGTCCCTTGCAGGTGTACTTACTTTTATAGATTTTCTGGGTCTCTAAGCCCTCTAGCGGCCACTAAAATACGCGAAACAGCGCCACCTATCGGTTTCCCAAGGCGCAAACTACAAACTCTGGAAATGATTATACAAAGAAAGCTAGGTAATCGGACGGATATGTAACTAGATGTAGCTACTTTTATACATTTTTTATGCCAAAAGCCCTCTAGCGGCTACCAAGAAATTACATAATATTGCCACCTGACGGTATTAAGAAAATACATTTGGGTTGTAAGTATCTTACAACATAAGTTCTATATGATGTAATGAGGAAAGTTGCGAACCCACCTACCCTTTTAGGTGCAATTTCTTTTACAATTTTTCGGCGTTAAAAGTCATCTAGCGGCTTAAAATAAATCGGATGACAAAGATATCTATCAGTATTATGTAAACAGAGTAGTGCGGTTTTTTTCTCACTATAGCACAGCTTACTTTATCAATTAAGATCCTGGAGAGAACCTACGACGTGGTAAGGCCCCAACCTTCCATCGCAGTTCATTTTTATACTTTCTTTCAACTAATAGTCGACAGTGAAACTTACTATAATAATGCGCTCTCTGTAAGTTTTCCTATTAGTGAAATTAATAGCGAAGCTCAGTCGGCAGAGGAGACGATATCAGAACCAGAGTCTTGTGAGTTGGAACCAAAGAACCACCGTGTTCAGTGATGATACGTAAAATGGGTTCGTTGTCTTGATATTCTCTGGAGTAGGGAGTCATTCCTTACACTGCAAGTGTTCACTGGGTGGTGCTAAAGGAGTAGCAGCTTTCTAGTCGTGTTTGGCATTAAGATATCTGTATTGCCAGCTGTAGTGAAAAAAGAGTAATAAATAAAATAGTGGTTAAAAGAAAAGTATAAAACTTAATTGGCAATTTAGAGCCTTTTTTAACATTGTCATCTATAAAACTGTAGATTTTGTTGACCGTTTAATATAGGAGCTGCCAGCGTTATTCCCTTAGATGGGACAGCAAAAATACACCAAAGTCTTACTTAGGAATCGAACCCGAGTTCCATATGCTAACCACCACACAATCTGGCCGGTTGAAAGTATAAAATAAGAGTTCGAGCAAGGGAAACATTCTTACTCAGATTTTTCAGGATCTTATGGAATAGATTCGATTCATACTCTGCTATATTGGAACTGCGTAAAATTTCAAACGTTATCCTTAATAGATAAATATTAGCTCAAGGGTGGTACTTCACTGCTGTCGACAGGACGTTTACGTCGACTTCGTAAGTCATGAAGTCGATAGACTGGGGAGTTCGGAACGAACTCTATTCCAAAAAGGGTTTACCCTTACTCTATCGATTGAGATATCTGCATATAATAATCGTATATAAAAACTATCACATGTTAGGGAATTACAGTATTAACCACTTGAGCTACGATTTAACTGCCGGTGGCCGCGCTCCGCGACATAACTTTAAAAAATACTTCAAAAAATACTGTAGAACTGTAGCTGGAAGAATGAACGGCTGAACTCTTACGATTAGCCGAGGTACCACGCACAAGTCGCATTTGTTTCTGCGCGAAATGACTATCGACGTGGTATACACGTCGCTTTCGGTTCTGTAACAAAAGCATCTCGACGTGCCTGGCACGTCTTTGTAGCGCAAGTGGTTAAAGTATCTAATACTTACCTTTTGAAATATAGAACAATTCAGAAAGTGATCCAACCGAAAAGAAATTTGTTAGATATGTGCATTTGGAGTAGACACATATACTAATAAATCTCCATTGGGTACAACTGTAATCTAAATGTTTTCGAAAACATCGAAATAAATCATACAATAACTCAATTATGAAATTTTTTTAGTGTTAGTTCTAAACATTAAATTGACATACAAATAACATGATATTTCTAAATGTATAAAACTTTTAGGGTTACATTAACAAGTGAAATACACTAGAAAATTATTGAAATTTGAATTTCCAATAAAAACATTTTGGCCCACACATGTTAAGGATATAAAAGCTTTCGGATGCCCAACCAATTCTACAATAAGCAAATAAGTCACTACCAATCTATATCATTACTAATAAATATATTATTTCAAAATAACGATACAATGGATTCAATTAGTTAAGGAAATTCATTGATCATTAATATTTATACAGATACCTTTTTACGAACGTCCAAGAAATGTAGTTAAAGAGAAATTGCCAAACAAAATGCAATGTATTTGAATTTTTTTTTTTTTTTTTTTTTTTTTTTTTTTTGTAAACATGCAATTCGTTATTTATTACCGATGTGACGCCTTCAATATTCTCAAATGAGAGGTAACGTGAATAATGGATCATTTAAAGATAAAATTTGAAATTTACTTTTATTCTTTATTAAATACGGCTATTTACAAAGGAATTTTAATTCCTAAATCATGCAGAACTGCAAAGGATGGTTGCCGATAAAACTTCCTCACGACGATCACAGTCGAAAGAAAAACAAGAGATTCAATAATCTCTTACAAATGGGGAGGCTTTTCAGGGTGCAATCAAACCCAATTTATCCCCCGTTCGGTATCCGAGACTCTGCCGCTCCCTATATGAGCGGACTTTACGAATCTCCCGAACTAGAAAGCTCGCTCTGGTAAAAAAAAGCGAAAGCCTCCACGAGGTCAACACACCTACGAAAAAAATGACGAAAAGCCCTGAGTCACACAGAAAGAGATGGTTCACGAAGTTGCCTGGGCCGAGCCCTCTAACTTCGAAAAACTATCACACAGGCAAAATGGGAACTAGCGGTGGTGAGAAGACTAGAACCGAGCCCTGAGTCGCAAAATTGTTGGCTTTTTATACCTGGGGGGGTCAGTTACGGTTCCGCCATTTTTTTTTGGGGGGGAGGGCGGTTGTCAGTTAAGATCCCAGTTACTTGAGAACTCCAGCAAAAGTTAGTTCTATTTTTTAGCTGAATTCTCATTCGCTAGCTGTCCCTTCACGGAATTTCCGAGCATTTATTAACGAGATCCATCAGGGACGTACTCGTCTATTCAGTCCGATTGTCAAGATCCCAGACTCTGCGACGCCATACTATTGTCCAGGTAAACATGTATACTACGACCAGCTGTTTTGGCACGTGCTCGGACATAGGGGAGTCTTCACATCGAATTCTATGATGATAAATATGATGCTGAATACAGTCGAGATATGATTGTTCTCTTAAGCAGTAGGTGTCGATACTATTAGTGAAAAAGTAATTAAAGAGTTAACTTATCTCGCTATATCCATTACATCGTAGTTTTAAAATGTTCTCTTACCTTACAAATTTGAAAACGTTTAATTTCAACTACATGCTGAATATAGAATCTGGATTATAAATTTTGAATGGTTACTGATTATAAATTAATGATCATTGAAAATAAAATGCCTAAAATACACAATGTTTCATTCGGATCACGTTTGTTAACACAATATAAATCTACCAAGTCTTGAATTTGTTTATAGACACAAAATAAAAAATACCTTGTTAAAGTATTTATACCCATATAAATACTTAATAAACTGAGAACCTATTAATATATATTTATCTACAGAATACAAGCATATAACTTTGTAATAAAGCTTAGTCGTATAAATACGAAATGCCTATTAATATAAAACTAAAATCATTTATGCTTAGGTGGAGATATTCATAAAATCTTCCAACAGATATAGAACATTTTATAACTAAACTTTTATTAAGGGAAAAGTAAAAAAATAGACAGTGTTTCCAATCTCTTGATGGGACTTAAGGAAATCATTTCCGTATAAAGAAAAAAAAAGTTAAAAAATTCACACTTTAATTTTTTATTGACACATTGTATACGGGACAAGTACTAGTACGTTTTCTGACGATTGATACTTGAGCGTGGATCACTTACTAGTGCGGGTTAGTGTAACAACATGGTTTGTTTGTCGATATAAAAATAACGGTATATACAGGAAAACGAAGCCGAATGTTCTTGTCTACTACATAGATTCTGGAGAAATTTAGACAAACACAAATTAGTTTTTACATCAGTCGATGCGGAACCACAGAACGGGAAGGTGGATCAAAAAATTCAATTTAGATTTAAAATTAACGTTTTATTTATCCGTGCGAAAATGATATACATATGTATATTTACATAGTATATATATATATATATATTTGTATTTATATTTATATGTTTCTTTGTCTATTTATATATTTGTTCATATAGTTCAATATAAAATACGAAAAGTTGGTTAAAGAATGAAATAATTTTCGATCTATTGAGATTTAACTGAATAACTAAATTTAAGCGCAAAACGCCGGCTCCCGGTACAATTCCGCTGTGAAATGCATCCGAACACAATGGGTTAAGAAAACAAATTATTTGCATCAAAAAGAAAGATAAAAATTAAATAAGAGCTCCCGATACAACACTGAGAACCCTACATACTTACAAAATGGCTTTTGTGCTTTCTGTAGATTGAGCTCATTAAAATAAAGCCTTTTCAAATGAGCGTGACAGACTAACGCAAGAAAAAATATCACAAATATTTCATATATATAGACACGGGTGTACGAATTGTTCAGTTTAACTACTTTCGAAAAAAGTAATGGACAT
>CM063498.1:8271624-8334124 GCA_032207245.1 Pardosa pseudoannulata
GGGGCAATCCATGTTAGAGCCAAATAAATCCATATGTTGTTTTGCCAAACTCCTATGTATTACAGAACTAGAGGGTCCGGCCCAAGCAGTTCTGTGATTCGGGGCAAACATTACTTTTGCAATAGAACCTTTCAAGTCCGTATCAACAACACCTATTCTAATAGAAAAACAATCACTGCCGGAGTCCAACAGGGCTCAATTCTCGGACCTACTTTATTTAATATTTTTATCAATGATATTCCGAAATCTAACCTTATCTCAATAGCTTTATACATTGATGATACGGCAATCTATACTGCAGCTCACCATATTAATAATAATTTCTTATATACATCATCATATCTTGGCTCTGGAAATATGGTTTACTAAGTGGTATATTAAAATAAATTCTCGCAAATGACAGGCAATTTATTTTAGTTGATCCTTTAAAACTCCGCCGGTTGTACGCGGCGACGAGGTGTTCGAATGAGAGAACTATGTTAAATACTTAAGTGTCACAATTGACAAACGCTTAACTTGGAAGCCTCACATTACAAATATTAAAAATCGAATGATCAGTAGGTTTTGGTTTTATTGGGCTTTATGGCACTGGATCCTGAAAGGACATAATGTGCCAAACACAAGGAATGATCAGTAGGAAAGCCGAACTTGGTTCACTACTTTTCGACCCTCATTTATCTATTAAAAACAAAGTATTACTGTACAAAACAGTAATACTGCCAGCTGCAATTTACGCACCACCAATATGGTCTTTAGAATTCCAATCTAATTTAGATATCTTAGAACGTACTCAGAATAAAATTCTTAGAGCTCCGCGAAACTTACGTAATAGTGTGATTAGGCGCGATTTAAATATTTTAACGTTCAAAGAGAGTTGCATTAAGCATTCTGTTAGTTTTTATGCCAGCATTAATAATTTAAATAACGAAATCATTGTAGAATTACCCGATTATGATTTTAGGGAAGCGAGAAATCGCAAGCATCTAAGAGCGGCGATGATCCCGTAAATCATTTTCCCCTTATTCCAAATTCTTAACTTAAGCTTAATTTCCTCCGCGCCGTACAGATGGCGCCCCAATGACTCTTACTACTCCGAGACTTTAATTTAATGTCAGTAATATCTAACTTAACGTTGCCTTCTTTTTATATTTTCCCTTTTCCTTAAAACTGTTTAAAAAAATAAATAAATAAAATAAAAATAAAACCAAAAAAATTATTAAAATTTTAAAAATGGATCTCACCATCCACAAAAACACTCTCTATCCTTTCTCCCCCTTTTTTCACTTTAAACTATTAACTTTATCTATTATTTTTATTTAATTATTATTAGTGAGGACAGGGCCTTATTTTCTTTAACTTATTTATATTTAACCTAAATTTAATGTAACTTCACTTTAATATGTATCTGAATCTTAACGAAGCACACTTGTAAAGATTGTTTAATTTGCTCATCACTGGGGAAAAGACTGTCAGTCAAGGTGCCCCGAAACAACTTTCTACTTGGAGACTCGGGGCTTTTCGACATTTTTTTACGTAGGTGCTTTGACCTCGTGGAGGCTGTCGCCTCTTTTGACCGGAGCCAACTTTCTAGTGATTAAGTTCGAGAGATTCGTAAAGTCCGCTCATATATGGAGCGGCAGAGTCTCTGATATCTAATGGGTGATAAATTGGGTTTGCATTGCACCCTGGAAAAGCCTCCCCAAATGTGTGAGATTATTTAATCTCTTTTCTTTCGACTGTGATCGTCGTGGTGATGTTATGCAGTCAACCATCCTTTGCATTTCGACTTGTTTTGGGAGATTAGAATCCCCTTGTATATAGCCGTATTTACTCAAGAAATAAAAGTGATTTCCAATTTTATCGTGACTGGGATCCTTCTTCACGCTACCTCTTCACTCGAGAACATTGAAGTCGTCACACTATTAAATGATTATAAAGTAATAAAGTATGTTACAAATAACTTCTAGAAATTATTAGCTTAAAATAATCGAAAAGAAAAAAAAATAAATGCTTTTAAATTCTAAAGAAATTAAGTGGGTTAAATGATTTTTCTTATCCAATGGAGTTAAAGCCCCCTTAATCTTCTGTAACAATAACGGTAGACGCAAGGCCGTAACTAGGTCCTTTATCGCTGTGGCATAAAACTGGTCTGCACCCCTACTACCAAATATAACAAGAAAATATATAAGCATGTTTCTATTTTCTATATCAGGGCTGTCCAACTGCAAAGAGCCCACAGGCCAGAATTCTGGTCACTAATCACCTGGCGGGCCGCAGTTTTAAAAGTTGAACAATAACCTCTTACCTCTTATACAATAACAATTAATAGTTGAATTATTAATTATAAAACAATGGAACAGAATGATTATAAAACAATTTGCTTCATTTTAATGGGAAAACTGAGACCGATCAGCCTTCTTTACAAGGGCAGGAATGTCAGCATCGATGTTTGTCGTTGCCAACAGAAAAAGGTCTAACAATGAACTGTCGGAGAGAGAGCTCCAAATAATAACTTCTTCGCCGAAAAAGCACTTTCGCATAAATATGTGCTCCCAAACATGGAAGTTATTTTCAGTCCTAAGTCACGCAGATTTGGAAACCGTTCAGTTGGAAGCAACTTGAAGAACTTGTCCCCCTCCTTTAGGTTCTTGTTTGAAAAAATGGGTCAGCCTGCAGATCACAGAGCACAATTTGTAGGTTGGGCGGTTGTTCTTCAATACTTACTGTGACTGGGTTACTAAACAGAGCCACGTCATCCTTGATGCATTCAAAATCTGAAAATCTCATGTTGAATTCATCAATAATAGGCTGCAACTCAGGGCAAAATTCAGAAAAATTCAAAAACTTCAGGGACCTCAGCTTGACCAAGAATGGTAGATTCGGATGCTTCTTGATACCATAAAATTTCAAACAAAGAAATATGCTGAATAAAAAGTTGGCGGGCCATATGCGTCCCGCGGGCCGCCAGTTGGACAGCCCTGTTCTATATCATATATTCAGAATGAATTCCCAATTTTTTAAAAATTTTTATGTTCGTAATATATTTTGTCCTATTTTTTATCTTATTAATACATAAAATATTTTTGAACATTCTGGGGGTATTATTTTGCTGATAAACGGAATAGTTTATTTGAGGGGAAATTTGTTTTATTTATACAGCAGTGTAATTTGATTCTATAAATTCTTTGAACAGTAGTTTAATGTCCTAACCGTTCGACGAATTTATTACTAAGTGTATAGATTCATTAAAACTAACATATTTGTCCACAATCTGTAACATACAAGGTTTAAAATTTCTACTAGTATGTGTATAACATGTAGATGTTTACTTTATCATTAGATATGTACAAAAGTAAGCCACTTTTCTACCCAGGAAACAGCTTTACAGTTGTTGTGGTTTAACAAAATTTAAAAATAGTATTAGAAATTAAGTTTTTTAAACGATCTTGAAGTCAAAATGTTTTTCAATATTTATCCCGGAATGATTGATACCGGAATTTTAACCTCAGATTTTTCATAGGATTGTGGTAATGTTTACTTATAAATTAATAGTTCAATTATTTGTCCAAACATAATTCACCTAAGCAATAAGTGCATAGCCTAAAATTACTGATTTTTTAAAAAATAAATTATGTAATACAAACTATTGTCTGTCTTGTTTGGTTTTTTTATGTTGACCAAGACCATGATCAAACAGATAATTTTTTTGACTTAGCTGATGTTTGTGTTTTTTTTTTCTTTAAAATCTTCTTTGTCACAGTACAATACACTAATTAATAGAAAACACATTGTCTTGAGCTTATTTAAGCAGTGATGTAAGAATTTAAAAAAATACTTCCACTTTCTTTAAGAGATACACTGGACTGTATGTTACATTAAAAGAACATTGAATGCATTTAATTTGATTCACATGTATTTATATATGTTTACAGATAAATGGCTTCTCAGTTGATACATTTAAGATTATTTTAATTAAATGCATACTTAGATGCACATAAATGGTATAATTAGTACTCAAGGTATACAATAAAAGTATGATTTTCTTTACTTTTATGATGAATGCTTAATCTTAGCTGAATTACTACACTATTTTCAATGTACTGTGTAATAAATACTTTAAGATTAATGATTTTAAATACATTTTCAGTAGCCAAAGTCAGTTAAAATTCCGATTATTATGTCTTTATTTATATGCCATTTTACAATGGTCCCTTCAAATGATATATAAGGTGCTTAACTTTATCAAATAAGAATTAATTTTCATCATGAAAAGATTAGTTTCTGTTCCTCTAAATTGTTGCAGTGTTAGTGTATTTGAATAGAACAGTTAATATTTTATCCTAAAGCAGTATTTATCATAATACAAAAAAAAAACATTTTGTAATTGATTTTGTGCATGTGTACAATTAGTAACTATAAATTAGAATAAACACTTTTAAATTAGAGTACCATATTCATTATAGATAATACAAAAGTTTTTTCTTTATTGGTACTTTATGACATTTATCTTCCTATGAAAAGCTCATATTCTTTTGAAATGAACAAAGACCAATTAAACTACTATTTGTAGTCCTAATTAAAAATAAAGTATTGGTTTTGGTTTGTTTTTGGAGCTCTATGGTCTACTTTTTGCAACATGAGGGCTAATGACACCGGGACCTACTGCTTAACACATTCGCTGCCGATCACGCGCCAGCGCGTGATCAACATATAGGAAAATGCATATATGACGTCAGGTTCGGCAGCGAATGTGTTAAAGTGAATTCCCAACAGCTATGAACATCCATGCCGTAGTGGGATTCAAACCCACAAACTCCAGTTCCAAAGGCCAGCACTCTAACCATCTGGCCATCGTTCGGCATAAAGTATTGGGATTTACAGATTAAAAACTTTAATTATTCCCACTTTTTAAATTAAACATGTTAATTTCACATCCCATCCCAATTCATAGTGAAAATTTATACCTAATAATTGTTGAATATTTATTTTACATACATAAGTATACATGAATTAATGTTTAATAATTAGAGCATTCTATGATATGCAGATAAAAGAGGACATGAATACAATAGTAATTTATCATGCATAGGACGTTTAAATACAATAAAAATGTTATGTTTTACCAATGCTAAGTATAATAAACAAAATAAATAAATTTGGAAATATTTTATTTCAATATTATTTACACATTAAGTTCTAAAAATAAAATTTTTCATTCATATGAAACATATGGCTTGTATTCACCCTCTTGATGGATGCTGTCTTTTCTTACTAGATTTCAAGGGATATCAATTGCACAAAATAAATCTATGGAAGTCCACATTTACACAAAGAATAATCAACTTGCATTTCTTGAGCTTTTGAGTGATATAAAATGTTTTAAAAACTCATCTCAGCTGCACACATTTCACTATGTTACATGAAGAGTAGAAAACAGATTTCAGAAAATATCACAATTCAAGGCCCCATATAAATTTATTAAATGCATCCAGTTTAACAATATCAAGGACTAGGAAGGGATGCAAAAGAAAGAAATAAAATAAGACATACAAAATTCCTATTACAGGAAACAAATATTAACAGATATAAGAAAATAACTTATTACTTGGAACAGATCCAAAACACAAAGAAAAATTTCATTTTAGATTTTTTAGGGAGGGTATATAATTATTGATTCTTCCACAAAATGAAATAACAAAAACAAATACTGGCACTTACAAATTAAAACCCTAATTATTTTATAAAATGGTAACAACTATCTGAATAAACTTTTAGATGACATATGTACAATTTTGCAAGAGTGGAATGTTTCAAACATTAGAGTGAGGCTCTATTTTGTTCCAATTAGGGTTGCTGATAGTAAGTAAGGAACTTGTATGGCTAGCAAAGGTGCGCTCTTCAAGCACACAGATAAAGACCTAAATCTAGAAATGTATTATACAGTTATGAGTCTGCCTGAACAAACTGGACACGGATGAAAGCTGTCTAAAACAGGCTTTTCTACCAAATTAGTGGTTTCAATTTCTGTAAGTAGATCAATAATTTTTTTTGCAGTAGCATGCTTTTGGTCAGACTTTTCACTGGATGCATCTTCATTTTCATGTCCATTGCTACTGGACACCTCATTTTCACCTGTTATTTAAAAATAAATTCTTTTAAGAACATACATATTATAATATTAAAAAGTAATCTACTTATTAAATGTTACCTCATGGAAGAATATTGATAAAAATTTTAACTTTTACTACTAATTATTATTGCAAATAATATCTGTTAAATTAATTTCAATTATATCTTTTATTTATAAAATTCATTAACCATTTAACAGTTTCATTTACATATTGCAAATTTACTCTAAAAAAAGTAATTTTTCATCTATTTCACATTCAAGTATGAAAATTATATTGAAATTAATTTCTGAGCACTACAGATAACTTTTTGCTACACTATAGCTTGGATTCTTTTTTTTTCTTTTTAATTTAGATGAATTAGAAAAACTTACATTGTGATAATTTACAATGTGCAAAACAAAAGGTAAAGTATTTTGATTCTAACAGAATAGTACTTTATAACTGCCATAAAAATGGTTTAACTTTACACTGTGCATTTTATATAGATTTCTATACTGAGTCATATTTTAGTTATGTGTTCAAGAATGATGATAAAGTTTTTTTTTTTTTTTCTCAAGCCTTTATAAGATTCAAATCCCTTTATTTATAGTTGAGACTACATATAATGACTTTGAAACAGGTTTTCATTTTCTAAATACTTGAAATATTTGTAAAACTTGCAGTTTTAGTAGTTTGGTTTAGTATGTATTTTAACTTTTTCCGGTGAATGGAAAAATCTTAAATTTTCTATTTATTATTAACAATTATACTTATTTTGCATTAAGATTATTGATTCTAAGCATTTTAAATGCAAAAAATAAAAGTGTTTCTATTTGGAATTTGCAAAAATAATTTTCAACCAATAACTTATATAAATTGTAAGTATATAAGTATATAAAGACTTTTAGTATATAAAGTCTTTATATACAACACATTCTTTTTTAGTTTTACTCTTTAACATTTAACAGTTTTTGTGCAGACTCATAGATTTCATTCTTTAACATTTTTTTTTATCCCTCTTAGTTATAACAGAACTGATACATGACTTTCCAAGTACCTTCTTACAAAGTACTTCAAAATTATTTACTGAATTGCAACTTTTTTAAAAATTAATTCAATGAACAGCTATAATAATTTTACCACACAAAATAGACAGTAATCAAAGGTTAAAGCAAACAGTGTCTTACAATCTAACATGCAATAACATGTGATGTAGGATCAGAGGATTTATGTCAAGGCTAGAGACAACAGAAGGTGCTTCACAATAATACATGAATGAAACACTAAAGCTAATTAACTTTTTGTAATTCCACATCAATTTATAATTCCACATCATTTTCCTTTTGAGATTAGCAAAGATACTTACATGAATTTATTTTCACGCTAGGAAAGTCCACACTTCTCAGGCTGAAGTTTTCATCAATATCAAAGGAATTGGTTTGGAATTGCTTTCTCTCTTCTAGAAGGCGCATTACAAGACACTGAAGCTCACTCAATTTGGCCTAAATCATGATAACAAAATCAGTAAACTAATTATTGGAAGAAAATAATCTTTAAAATCAACCCATTAATGCCAATCATTTCTGCTGAATTGATAATAAATACCTTATATTTTAGTCACTATGGACTGAATAAACTAAAGCAAGTATAAAATTTAAACAAATCTCACTACTACATCACAATTCATGTCCTCATTAGTGATCAACTGTCGTTAAATAAAAATTTTAATTGTCATAGATTGCCATAAAAAAACCTTTGTGGTAAGAGATTTATTTAGCCTTAAGGTAAATATAGTAAAGTAAGGCTTTATGATAAAGTTATGTCACTTCAGTTGATGAAATTTATATGCATTGTTAAAAAATATATACTTAATTGTCAATCTAAATAGCAAAGTGAGCTCTAGATTTGAATATCAATTACAGCTGAGATGTGTTTCCCCTGTTTCACCAAAAGAAATAATGCTGACTCCCTCTCAATAAAAATAACAAAAGATATCCTCTTATGCATCATGTAAAGTGAGAGAATGTCATGATAAGTATCTTCTGCTTATTAAGAAAAGTGTCGACAATAGAAGGCACAGAACATCAATTATGTACAAAATTAATCTTAGGGTAGAAAGAAACAGAAAATTTAAAAGAAGATAGAATGTCCAATAAAAGAAAGGAATTGCATAGCCTTATAAAATAAATTTTTATAATCGGCCACGCATAAAACAAAAAAGCAAACTTCTGACATACCTTCAAATCTTCTCGGTCTCGAGCTAGTTGAGCTATATATTCATCTTTTTCTGAAGCTCTCTTGCGCATCACACTCCTTTGAATTTGATATAATGCTATGTAATCACCTACAGAAAAAATGAACTCTTATAAATGCTAGCAGAATACAATTTAAATTTTGAGTTATCAGATGGAAAAAAAGTGTATCACTAAGTCAAAATGGTTCTTCCGATCTCAAAAGAAATTAATAAAGAAACAATTTTATAAAAAAATAAATTCTCAAATCTTCCAGTTTGAAATACTTGACTTTTCCACATCAACTACCTCTGGATACTGTCACTTGTATCCATAGTATTTTTTAAGGCTCACATACTTTCTGCATACTGCTAAATAAATAGTTTTTTGTAGCTGCACCCAAATGATTATATCTGTGTTAATGTATGATTCTGTTTGAAGCTCTACAGTCTATTTTTTGTAACACAAGAGTTAATGACTTGCTAGTGAACATATTAAGACTCTTAAGTCTTATTTTTGCAGAGGGGCAAGAGTCCTTAGGATAACCCTACAAAATGTAATCCTCCCCAAGTCTCTTGACCAAATCCTGATTTACTTGAGGTTCAACATAAGTTATACAGTGAACACCCTAATCTGACATTTGATTTTTTTTAAACATATGGTCTCTTGCACTTTGCCTGACCCCTGCCTAGATCAAATTGAATAATAAATAATATCATATTAGAATCCACTCACCTATTGTGTCTGTTTCTCCTTGAAGTTGCATAACCAAATGCTCGAGTCGTTGGCGCTCATCAGACAATTCAGCTATTCTGTTCATTGTTTGTTTAAAACGTTCCTAGTCAATAGTAAAAAAGAACTTAACTAAACATAAAAGAAATTTACAGTCATCTTACTACATGATAACAGAAAACACTTCAGTTTATTAAAATTTTCTTCTAACCTAATCAGGACTGTGACCAGGCAGTTCATGTCCTGTGACCTACGATTACCATGGTGTGATTTGTAATTGGAATGTTTTATTTAAATATTTAAACAGTCCTAGATGGGGATTGAAGTTAGTTATATTTTTTAACTATGTTCCAGAGTGAAAACCTTCAATATACTATATGCTTTCAATTCTGAGGGTTTTTTTCAAATTTGTTTATTTTTGTAGTTGAAACATGTAAACAACAGAATTCATTTGAATCCTCTTAAGGGTTGATTTATTTTGTGCTCAGTGTTTATATTTTAACTACATAACAAAAGGATAGAATATTTATTGGCTTGAAATGGAAGAATTGTCATTTGCAGTTTGGAGTTTACTAGTGTGAAGACCCCTCCCCCCTTTGTCCAGAACTAACGACCAGAATCAGCTGATTTGAAGCCTCCTGAGAATTCAGCTAAAAAAACTAACTGTAACCTTAGCTGGAGTTCCTAGGTAACTGGAATCATAACTGACCCCAAGGTATAAAAAGCCTAGAATTTTTCGACTCCGGGTTTTTCGACATTATTCTTACGTAGGTGCTTTGACCTTGTGGAGGCTTTCGTGTCTTTTGACCAGAGCCAGCTTTCTAATGATTAAGTTTGGGAGATTCGTAAAGTCTCCTCATATAGGGAGCGGCAGAGTCTCAGATACCAAACAGGGGATAAATTGGGTTTGCATTGCACCCTGGAAAAGCGTCCCTACTTGTGAGAGATTATTTAATCTCTTTTCTTTCGACTGTGATCGTCGTGGTGATGTTATGCAGGCGACAATACTTTGCATACCGACTTGTTTTGGGAGATTACAATCCCCTTGTATATAGCCATATTTACTCGAGAAATAAAATACCTTTTCCAATTTTATCCTGACTGTGATCCTTCTTCACGCTACCTCTTCACTCGAGAACATTGAAGTCACCACACTAGATAGTATTTTGTATAACTTGAGTCAGTTTTATTTTAACTTTCATAGAAAAAGAACTTTGAGAGCAAGACTTTAAAACTGATGAATGAATCGGATAGCCGAAGGTAGAAAAGTAATTTTTCAGTAAATTAACAGTAAATCAGACTATTGTAGGTGACATTGTAATATTTGATTATGTGAATAATAAAGAGAACAATTAAAATGGAAATGACTAATTAACTAATAAAAAATAATTGACATTAAATTCATTAAATTTATAAAATTCATGTGGAGATATGTATAATTTAGTTTTACTGATAATTTGTTTAAATTTTTCAATCAAGACTATTTTTTAAAACGAAATCATTTTCTTTAAAACTAATAATTGTTTTTAATAAATATTACAGTTTTTATTATAGAAGATTCATATACTATCAGTGATTATAAATCTAGAAATTGCAGCATACTGAATTGAAGTTATGACTTTTTAAAGAATTTTTAAGGGATATTAGACTTAACAGAGAAAATTGTCCAGTCTTATGCATGCATATCTTATTAGATCACTTAGGCCTGGGGAGGCACTTTTTTCTCCTTATGGAAGACCTAAATGGGTTAAGCTAACAACAAAAGAGAAGTATATTTGAAGTGCAGAGAGTAACAATATTTTAGATAAACAAAATTGTATTTTTGACTCTTTTTTAAGCTCAATCTAAATCATCCTTTCCTATCTATACATGGATTTTAAAAAAAATTTAATTTGAATAAACATGATACATTTTAAATAGTATTTTGAAACTGAAATGCTAAATCTCACTAATCAGTATCAGTAACCTAAAGTTCTTGTACTGTAAGAAATAAGCTTCTAAGTACATTAATTGATTTCATTGAATCTTGAAAAATAAATTGAGATGAGACACTTTAAACTGAAAAGCTATATTTACTAATTAAGTTTAAAAATTTAACATCCCTACACTAGTATTAAAGGCAAATGATTAAAACAAAAGTCACTGTAAATGCTATACTTTCAAATTCAATAAATTTCTGAAAATCTTAGGACATTTAACTAGTGGTACCCAATTACACAAATGAAAATACTGAATTACCAAATATTTTTAAGCAACTAACTTTCATAACAAAATATCAAGTAATCAATATAATATTCCCCTTTTTTAACCTGGGAGTTTTTAACAACTTAGTGCTGGAGGTATTTTAAAAAATCCTATAACAAGATTTTCTGTCAGTTTTTGTTTCGACTCAATAAGAAGCACAAAAATTTGTCTACATGACCATTAATACAGAGATGGTCACAATTAACATCAGATAGTTCACAAAATAGACCATTCTGAAGTCCGAATTGGAACCCTTTTCATAAATATTAATGGGCAGTTTTGAGATTAAAAGTAGCTACACCCACAGCTCTAGATAGAATATGATGTAAGCCTTATTCAAAAGTAGCTTTGAATTATCATATCTACCTCCAGCATTGCCATAGCTTGCTTGATCATATCGTATTCTTCTTTTGATACAGCTTCATTACTTCCATTAACACCTAGAACAGAATCAGAAAGCTATTTTTAAAGAATGAATGGCAGTTTCATTTCAGACATTAAAATAAAATTGTAATACTCTGTAATGGCATTTTAAAAAGTTACATTTAAAAATTCTTGCTGAAATATTTAAAGTAATATTTTTATAACCTTCATGCAGCTGTATTTTCTTTTTCTTTAATTGTTCTTCTAAATTTGTTCGATTTGATTTCTGTTCTTCCAGCTGTTTCATTAACTGATTCCTTTCCATTTCAAGTTGACGAACAGAGGTAGACAGAGATGCAACCTAAGTAATCAGGATAAATTTCTAAATTTTAATAAAAAGTTATAATACACACTTCAATGCATGAAATAGCACCAATGACCTTGATCCAATATCCTTTTAACAGCCCAATGCTATTTTGTATCTAGAGCTTTTTTTTTTTTTTTTTTTTTTTTCATATGCCTTTCAAACTAATTGCTCACTTTTCAGCCACTAACCTTTTTCTTAAAAACATATTTAAAAAATTCTTTTTTCTAATCTTGAAACAAAAATAGTATCAATTCATTATACTCTGATGTCACTGAATTATTGATTTTGTCTTATATCAGAGTGCTTAACAAAGAAAAACCCATGTATTTTCTTGAAAATTGTCTGAAAATCAGCCCTTCAACATTTGAAATTTTAAATTATTTCTTAGTGGATTATCCCAGCTTTGACACACTTAATTTCAAGTCTAATTATAACACAAGAACTTTATGATTAAGAGTGAAAAACCTAGTGTTAACTACACACTACCTACCTACAAACTAAAATTTAAAGTTCTTCATAAGTAACAAAAAATTTCATCATCTTCCCATATAATTTCTTTCCATGGTATAAATATAAGAAAGGCTTAAACACTGCAGTATAATCAACATGCATTTTTGTCCACGATGGTTTTTATTATTGTTAACATTTATGAAGAGACATTAGGTTTACTAACTCAAAATTTAAAAATAACTGAATAAAAAAGTAAATAGCCCACAGCCATGTATAGCTTAAATGTATGCTTTATAAAAGTTAAAATCAACTATTGCAGTATTAGTTTTGAGCTTCAATTTCAAAACAGTGGGAAAATAGACAATACTAACAAAGAGCTTTAAAATTAAATTCGACAATTAGTTTTAAGACTCATTAATTTAGAGGTTAAAAGGTAATATAAACATTACATTTAAGCAAAAAAATGTGAAAGTCACAACTGTGATATGCAACTATTCAAGCAAGAATAGAAAAGCATCATTCATACAGTAAATATTTAATAACCTTTTACGTAAACACAAATGTTATGACATGTACCCTGTGGTATTAAAAATTTTAGCCATGAATTGAACCAAACACCAAATAAAGCACATTCTCATGATGAAAAGCAGCATCTTACAGATGCAAGCTTATGATTCACCTTTGTATTATACCTACACATCTTTAGCTTTTCAAATTTAAAATTAAAACAACTGTACATACACAAGCTATATGCAAGTAATATTCAACATATATCAAATATCTATAATTGTTCAGAAAATTATAACACAAAATTTTTATTTCAAACATTTTAATTTTCAAATGAACACAAAGCGAAAAGAGGTTAGAAATATTATCTGCAATAAAATATTCTCTCTCTTCTTCTTTTTTTTTTTTTTTTGCTAGGTTAAGCAAGCTTTTAATATATATTAGTAAAATACTTTATTAAACTTCTTAAGGTTAAAGTAAATTATGATTACCAAATCATTGCGCTTAGAAGCATCTTTATCTTCTTTTCTACATTCATCGCTAACAGTTACTTCAGCTTGTGTAGCAACAGCCAAACGTAATTCAGAGTTCTGATCGGTAAGTTCAGCAATTTGTTCCTAAGATAGATAAATTGCATTTAAAAAAATTATTTCTACAGCATCCGCACCATAATATATAAATAGTAGAAATATAATTTCTTAAAGCAAGCGGTTTTTGTAGAAAAATTAATTTGAAAAGATTAATTAGAATATAATTTTAATTTTGTACTTTTAACTGGGGCAAACAAAATTGAAAACATATGATCAGCTTCAAGGATAATGAGAAGGAGCTACTGATTTGATTTTTAATATGTCACAGTTCTTTTTTAGCACATGATAAAAGTAGGGATAAATTAATTAGTTTAGGCATATTTCAAAATCTTTCATGCAATTAGCTCCTATTATTAAGTCCAGGCTTGCTGGGAAAAGGAATATTTAATAGAGTGGCAGTCATGACATCAGAAAAGCAAAGTCCAAAGAGTTCTAAAATGCTTTGGTCTACAAACTGTCTTTACAATGCAACAGCTCTACATAGAATGCTCAAAGATTATCAACATTTGCAGCTGATGCCAGCCTAATAGTGACTGAGTCATGTGATTTTGTTCTCATGAGAATTAATCTAAATCAGCAATTTTATGAATCAAGAGTGAACCTTGTACATTTAAGAAAGCTCGAAAACACATGCAGAAATTTAATTATTGTAGAAGCAATACCATTTCCCTAGGATAGCAACTGTATATTTTTGTGTACAAGCTGAGAATTTTTGGGGCTCTTTAAAGAGCTAAAATGGTGGGGGGTAGCTTATATATGAATTCATGAAACAGATGTAATACATGTGTTTCTTAACAGTGCTCTTTGCCATTGGCGACAATAAGTTGCCAAATCAGCAAATATTAATGAAACAGTTTTAAAAAAAGTAAAGAACAAAAAAGAAAATCTATAATGGCAAAAAGTAAATAAAGTTTTAAAAAATTTTAAAATGAGAAAAAATACAATTGAAAAATAAGTTTTATGACTCTTATCTGTGTTATAATCACTTGAAGACAACAGTATTATAAGGGTAGCAGATTGGCTAATCTTCTAATAAACACAATTCGACATATGCTAGAAGCAATTGATAAATTGCCAAACATGACATTTCCCCCCTTTTTTTTAGCTTATATTACTTAAATTTATGAAAAAATTATTTTTATATAGGTTTACCAGAGTTGAAACTATTGTGGTTAGCATCTAAATAAAATTATCATTGGTTGCATGGTCTAGCGTTGCGATTATCAAATCGTGCATTGTGGCAGTAATCTAGATAAGTTAGTGTAAAATTGTGAAATTAATAAAGACAGCATGGAGATAATTAAGATTAAAAATGTAAGTGGTTTTTCCTCGCTACTTTTGAAATGTGCTAAGAGATGTCCTGGCATTTATCTCGAGATGCAAACAATCCTCCACCTCTGTTGTACTTAAATTGAATGCTGTGGGGAAAAAGCTTTGAGAAGCATTGGTCTAGCATTTTACTTAATAGCAATTTGATTGGAAAACATTTCTCCCATTTTACCTGTTTGGCAACAAATTTGAACACTCTAATAATTTTTTTTTTCATTTCAGCTTATATATGGGATTTTAAACTTTAGGTAAATTTTTAAAGGAAAATTGCACCTTTGGTTTATGTATGGATGGACTTATACTAGGGAATTACAGTAATCATCTGACTGAAGAATATGTCAAGTGGACAAAAAATTAGCATTTATTCTGGCATTAGTTTAAGAAATGGGTCAAAGAAATTTAAGTTGGATAAGACTCTTTTATCCAACATTTTATGGTTAGGAAATTAGATATTAAAAAATAAGATAGTGAAAAAAGGAGAAGTTTAGATAACTATTTTGTGAGTAATAAATTTGATATATTATAAACATATATATAAACACATACATGTGTCTTATCCTTTTACACAGAGCAGAATATTTACAACCCCATAATGAAGTGATATATGAATTAGAACATACTCATATATCAAAAATATCGATATTTTATGAACAATATATCCCAATATTAAAATTCAGAAATCGTTCAGCCCAACTGACTGCATAACAGTAAATGACCAATTTGCTTTCAAATTTTTAAATTTCAGTCGGTTTGGTTTGGAGCACTACAGTCTACTGTTTTGTACACTAGGGGTAATGAGACCGGGCCCTACTGCTTAAAACCTATTCCGAATGGCTACGAATATCCATACCATAGTGGGATTCGAATCCACAAACTCCGGTACCGACAATCAGAGCCCTAACTAATTGGCCAGCGTTCGGCTTTCAGAGGGTATGAAAAATGAAAATAAATATTTATTCTTATTCTCTAGATTGTAATAAATAACTTCATCTGTAATTTATCCAGATGGACATATGCTTATGAATAGAAAAAAAAAGCTATCTAAAAAAAGCTTTGAATCCTTCAAAATAATAAGGAAAGTAAAATACAACTTCTTACGAAGTAATAGAGCTTTAATTATTAGCAAGGGTGAGTTTTGGGGATATCAAAGCATATATAAAGAATCAAACTAAAAAAAAACCTTTGGTTGCAAATTTTACAAAAATGTAGCCAGGATAATGTGGTTAATATGATAGCTATGATCTATTAAAGTCCAGTAAATGACTAGTCTCATTTATTAGAGTTTAGTTACTGGAGATGTTTTAAATTTATACAATAAATAACAAATTTCTGTTCTTATTTAAACAGTATGTCTAATAAAATTAAAAGTGGTCATTCACTGAACGATTTTTTTGTTCATTCAATAAGGTTTAATCAGTGATCATTCACTGATTAATTTTGTATTCATTCATTCGAGTTTAGTGGTAATTCACTGGGTTTTCTGTCCCTTTTCTACTGACATTATATCATTAGATACTTTAAGGGTTATGATTAAATTAACAGCTTACATTGAACTTGTATTCTTACAGGTTTACAAATTTGTCTTTTGACAAATACTACAAAATGTTCATTCACTGGTCTGTTCACGCTCCATTTAACAAATGCACATTTAAAGAGTTACCGATAAACATAAAATATTTAAAACAAAATTTGATATTAAATACTGCACAACTAAAAAGCTTTTTAATAGCTCTTCAGGTTGAAATGAATAGAAGTACCTGAGCTTGATGCAATTCTTTTTGCAGCATTTCAACAAGTTGCCCTTGAGCTTCATAGTGCCGCATTCTGTCTGCAATTTGGTTCTGCTGGTAGATTCCTTTTGTTTTAGATTTATGAAGGTCTTGAAGCTCAGATTCTTTATCTGAAAGCTTAAATTTTTATTATAAATTAAATTTCAGGATAATTTTTATAGCTGCATAAAAAGCCAATTAAGAAGAAAATGAAATTTATATGCATTATAAAGTACTATGCAGTTTTCATACTTAAAAGGGTTTTATTTAATAAACAAACATAAAAATTAATCTTTACAACCATGATAAATTAATGAGAAACATTAACAAAAAATTAACTAAAAAGCCTGTAATTTTCATTAATAACATGAAACAACTTACAATTAAATTTATCAAAAGTTATGTTTTTGAAAATTAAGATGAGTAAGAAGTTACCCTAAAATTTATTTAAAAATTAAAAAATACTATATTACATTAGTTGTTAAATTGCTATGTAAAAGATTATTTTTTCATAATAGTAAAAAAAAAAAATTAAAAAAGATATTGACATCTGAATATTATTTTTTAAGTTGTGGGCACTGTATTTTTTGAGTTAACAAAGTCTGATTAAAATCAAACATAAAATAGACAGCAAAGTGTAGCAAAAGGGCTTGATAAGTAGGCAAGTAGATAACAAAGATAATTCAGATATATTGTAAGTGTACCTGAAGATAATCAATTATAGAAATATTTGTTCAAAATAGTTCCACAGAGAAGGAAAAATGGTTATAGCTGTGTAAAACCTGAATACAGACCACAAAGAATGAAATCATTTGGATATTTTGAAGAGCCAATTGTATAGACTTCAGTTCAATATAAAAATTATCAGACCATATGCCCATGGATTCTTTGCCTTTAAAAGCTTCTAAAAGGTTCTCTTAAAATTTCTTACAGTATTTTTAGCTGAACTATCCATAAAGGCATGAAACCAAATACAGGGTCCTGTTTTAATGAAATAGTGAAAAATCTATTCATAATTCTGTAAAACTGAAAATAGTTTTAAATCTAGTTCTTTCAGTAAGGGTCCTGTTTATGTACATGCATATAAAATTACAAATTTATAGTTAGTATTAAGTCAAAGTTTCATCACAGAAAGTCTTATTTTAAATAAATTGTATGTGTATTTATGTATATAGAAACATTACATTCATACAAGCATAAATGTAATGTTTTGCCTAAATGTAACGTTTTGCATAAATGTAATGTTTTATAATAAATGAAATTTTAAAATAAAAAAATAAACAAATGATACCTACATTATTAAAATTGAAAAACGGAATGAATAACTTCTGAGAATACTATATCTGAAACTTAAAAGTTTCAAATTTGTAAATTTTGTGAAGGACTTATAACATTAAAAATAATATTAGGTAAGTTACCAAAGCACTGATATCTACAACACATAAACATATTAGCATTGTATGTCTGTTACAAGCAGATTTACTTGATGAGAAAGATGGTAAAATGCAAACTTTAATTATACAGTTTTTCTTTTAAAAAAGTTCATTCACTTTGTAAAAATGTTAATTCTTAAAATAATACAGATTTGGGAAAAATCAATTTTTCCCAAGAAGAATTTTGTAAAAGATTCATTTTTAAGATACAATATATTGTTCAGGGTCTATTTTTCAGACAAGATGTTTTGTGAAAGGTCTGTTAGGGTGGTGTCTGTACCTACCATATAAGAAGGCTCAACCTCAATGTCAACCTATGGGGGACACTAAATTTCCTCTGAATGTCTCCCATTTTAAAAAATTTCTAAAGAAAATTATGCATGACAGAAGAATAACTTCTCTAGGATACTATTACTTCTGTTTTTTAAATTTATGTCTGTTAAAGTTAGTTATGTTCTCATTTAATAGAAAATACGAGTGAACTAAGGGAAATTTTATTTCTCTCTCTCATAGGTTAACATTAAGCAAGAGGAATTCAATATGACTGGTACAGTCATATTGAACTGGTACAGCCAAATTTCACCTAAACAGAGCCCTGAAATATTAAGCTAGAATCTTTTACATACAGTAACAAGAATAAGAGATTCAGCTTCAATAGTTTAGTTCAACAATGTTGAAATGCCAATGGTCAGTAAACAATAAGCCAGAAATTATCTAGAGAAGAGAAACACTACCTATTGAACTTCAATAGGTAGGGAAAAAAATCCATAAAGCCTAAATCACAGTTAATAACAAGTCTAATCTGGAAGTATAAGATATGATTTCCCCTTATGGGTAGGATAAGAAGACTTGAAATATTTGAAAATTTGTTTAAATTGTATATTACCTGCTCTCTAAGTTCTTGGAGCTCTTCTTCTTGCTGACTTAATCGTTCTCCAAGTTCTTTTGTAATATGCTGTTCAGAATGCAGTTTTTCAGCTAATTCTAACTTGTCATTACTCTGAAAGAAAATATTTTTATATATATATATTTTTTTTTAATCAATGAAGAAAGTTTGCTATACTTTGTTTTTGAGAGCTAAATACAACAATATACAAAATATTAAGTTCTTGTAGGTAAGCAATATACAAAACATTAAAATATATAAGCATTAGAACATGAAGCAGACTTAAATATTATCTTATACATATATAGAACACAAGGTTCTCATCTTGCACCTTAGTGGTGCTTACTGAAGCGAAAGGTGCATCTTGTCCAAGTGGCATCAGAAACAACAACAAGGTTCTCTTTCATAAAATGTTCTTCCTAAATATTTTAAATCATCAGTATACTGCTGAATACGATAATATAAGAAAAGTATTTAAATCCAGTTTAAACAAAGTTTTTGTTTTCAGTGGTTCAGAGCTACTATGATGAACACCATAATTTCTGCCAATGAGTGAATTAGGAACTACTCTGCTGTATACGTTGTTATTGTGAATGCACTAAAGAGAATATATATATATATATATATATATATATATATATATATATATATATATATATATATATATATATATATATATATATATATATATATATATATATATATACTGCGAGAAAAAGAACTGCTGAAGAGGAAGGCATGTACAAATAGAGAACAAACAGTATTGGACATGTGAAAGTTAAAAAACTATAAATAAATAACACCATGCATTCCATTCTATCTGTTAAGCTAAGAACAAAAGTTATTACCAAATAAAGGAAGTGACATGTTGAGAAGAAGCATTATTAATTAAAAAACTGAATTTAATTAATAAGGCTAATGTTCAAAGCATAAGAAAATTTTAAGTTTAAAAGCTAATTAGTTTATAGGTAAAAAAGATACAAATTAAAGCTATTGAAGAGTTTTTTTAAGACTATTCCAAATTAGTGACAAAAGTATCAAAATTTACTGCAGTTAAGAAAAATGCAAGTATATTTTAAACAGTATTCCTATCAAAAGTGTTCATAAAATAAAATTCCTATTGTTTGCTTTTAAATTACTCTATTTGGAACTGTTGAAAAATTAAGTCTTTCTCAAGTTCTTAAAAAGGAGAAATTTTACTTACTAACTGACAAAACTTAGGAAGTAAAACAAAAACCATTTCTATAAACAATTCTTACCATAGCAACAAAGCCACTTTGTAATTCTTCTAGCTGTTTCTTAAGTTCACGATTTTGGGTAACAGCTCGACTAGCAGCTACTTTGTCACTCTGCATGGTTTCTAAGAGTCGAGATTGGTCAACTTGATCATCTTGCAAACGTTGGATGGACTTTTCCAGTTCAAATATTTTGTCTTCTTTTTCTGCTAAAGTCTTTACAAACTCAGAATTTTTGCTCAGCTGAAAAATTATTGATAATATATAATATCACAGCACCACATAATACAAGTTTAACCCCTTGACATATGAATAAAATGTGCACTGACACATCTGTAAAATACAATTTAATTTGGCTCAATCGTGAACAAGCTTAGAAGCAGGGTGTTTTATATTCAGGTTTACATTTTTATATAACATTCAATAAGGTTGATATATAGTGTTAGTGTACAATAATTTACTAAGTAATACTATAAAAAAATAATTTAGTCCTTTACTAACATGTGATACATCTCAAAGCATTTAGGAATTATGTAGTGGAATATCAGTTTATGTTTGCCAATACAATTTTTTATCAATATAATTGACAGCAGGAAAGTATCTTCAAATGTATTTAAAAAAAAACAGCATTGATACAAGACAGAAACTGATAACCCAATAATATTAAATTGTCCAGTGTTTGCCAATGAGAATCTTAGATATGTCATTGTATGTTAAGAGGTTAATTTACAAAATTCTCATGAGAAATTAGTTATAAGGTAAACATGATATGCCTTGATTTAAAAAATTTGCAATGCTAAAAGATATGAAGAGCTTAAGTATTTGATCAAAAACTGCAACATAACTTCCTACTGATTCAAAAACTACATAGTACTTTTATATGTTCTTTTATGTTTTACTTTCCCTGAATACTACACCTTTATATCACTAATTAACACTAGAACCGTGGAATGTGTCATTTTGACCTAAAAACTTTGTGTCCAATTTTCTCAAAAACTTATTAACGAAATGTGAAATATTCTTGATTTTTCCTAATTCTAAACCTGTAAAAATCTATGAAAATATAATATTGAAGAATCTGTATGTAAGAGAAAAATGGTTCATGATAAATTTCCAAATGTGAGAAAAAAACTGTAGATGTTTATTCTATCTGTAAGTTGTTGATATGTAGAAAATGTACAAAATATATATATAAAAAGTTTCCTGAACTGCATAAGAAACCTTAATGATAACCTTAATTATAATTGATTACTGGGTAAGAAACTAAATAATTCCCTTAAAGTTGTCTATATATTTTTCTGACTATATATACTTTTTTGATATTGCAATATTTTATTGTTTTTTACCAATTATTATAATTTAATGTCTAAAAATGAAAAAATGGCATAGTGTATAAATGCAGTGTAATCGAAACTCCTGCAGTTCTAGTGTTAAATTAAAATAAGAGGTTATAATGTGCTCTACTAAAAATATATATACTACTGTAGATAAATATTTAATAACTTTAAAATTTTAGAAAATATCCTAGAACTGAAAAACAGTTATTTATATTATATTAGGTTTAGTTCATAAACCAAAACAAAGCACATGAGAATACAAACATTTAGTAGTTTCTTCACCTCATACACTACTGACATAAATTCACAATTTTAAAATTAATTAGAATTTTCTAATATACTTTAAAACTGTAATAAAGAATACAACATTGTCAATACTTTATATAAAAAATATTTTAGAGAGATGTACTTATATACTTAAGATCAGAAAATTGTTCAATGAAACATTATGTACAGTTGATAGATGAATATTGGACTCATTTTTGAGGCTTGAAAAGCTAAATCAAAAAGTCAAAGCATCTACCAAACTCATAACTCTTTACATTTAGGAAAGGACAGATTAAAATGGTGAGAATAAATTAGAAAACTTTTTGGTAAAAAAAAATAATATATCTATAAAATTGTGCAAATACATTTTACTCAACAAAATTTATTTTCATGGTTTTGGGAATCACTTCCCAGTTTTTATGATACAAGGCAATGCACGGCATATTCAAACTCAAAAATAACAATTTAAAAATAAATACTATAAATTTGTGTTGAAGACTTTGTTTACAGACCATGAGTATTATATATTTCTTAATTTATTTTTATTTATTTATTTTAATAAGCATTTTTTACACATGTATTAATTGTATACTTAAATGTCTTAAAAATAACTAAATGTCTTTCAATGCTTAAATACAACATTTTTAAGATTATTCTACACTATACATGGATGAATTTGGCTTGTTGACAGTAACTCTATTATTTGAAAGCTGACTGAATCATAGTCTATGATTTACAAAAAATTTTGAAAGTCACCTAATTACAGTGAAACTTCTCCGAGTGGCCACCCTTCAAAATGGCCAATTCTTCATGACACGGATTTTTCGACTCATAGACTTAATGGTAAAATAACCTGCATCAGCGGCCACCTGATCCCCTCTAAACGGCCACTAAGTGGGATTGCCCCTTTCATTTTTCGGGAAATTCTATTCACTCCATGCTTTAATTTTGAGTGAAAAAACTCAAGGTCAGGTTTATGGTCAGACATAAAACAAAGGAATAACTTGAGAAGTCCATTCCTACGGCCCTCCCCCCCTTTCTAAGAAAGATTAAATTTATCTCCTTTGTATTCTCCCCACACCTTTCAGATAGGGAATCCATATTGCACCATCCATAGAAACTGACGGAGGAACTGAACAATCAAGCATTGAAGGAGTCCTAGAGCCTTTGTTTGGAATTCCAATCGGTAAAGTTAATGAAGAATTGCACCTCTGTCAGCAAAAATGTCATTCACACCAGTTTCATTTCATTAGTTGGTCAGTAATTCGAGTTGCAACGATGTCGAAATGCGTTTTTCTAAATCTCAAGCAGAGCATTGAAGTTCTGCGTGAATATGATAATGGCAAATCGGCAAGTTAGCTGAATTATTCAACTGCAGAAGAACGGAAATCAACAAAGTCATTAAAGAAAAGAATTTGATTTTAAAGGAGTACGAAGACTACAGAACAAACATAAACAAATCGTAGCCTTTTTTTTTTAAAAATGTAAAGAAACATGAAATAAAGTACTATTTTCTCTTTAGATACGTTTTAAATTTCATTTACATACGGAATACATGTCAGACTTGTTTATATTACGCATTATAGTAATTATCTTATAATAGTAAATAAAACCCTTCAGAGCGGCCAACCCCTCTAAGTGGCCAAACATTCTCGGTACTGAGGGGTGGCCGCTCAGAGAGGTTTCACTGTATTATATATAAACACAGACCATATGAGATTCAGAGCTAAATGTTAATATTCAAACCATTCATCTTTTATCTGACAATTTTGGCTTTAGATTTTAGTATTATCACTAAGTTATCAATGATTTAAAAGAAGGCTTGATTTTACTTGGAGTGCTACATCCTATTATTTACTTTCTTACAACTAAGAAGGATATATAAAACTTTTCTTCCATTAAATAACTGATTAATCTATTTAAATATCTTACAAAAAAATGTACATAAATGATTTTCTAACTAAAGCAGTACATTGCATTTAAACATATACTTTCATATTTGTATTACTATACTGTACACATTCTTTTATATTTTGTAAGGAAAAGAAAAGTGAGTTACCTCATCTTGAAGGTTCTGAGTTACTTCTTCATTCTTCTGACTCAAGATATTTATTTGTAATTTAAGTTCAGAAGATTCATCATAACTATTGGATGCTAAAGCTAAGAGAAAGGATGAATAAAAAAATAAGTTTGATTAAAGATTTGCTATTACCAAATAGCTATATTATAAACAAAAATGTTTAATGTTTTATGCTAAATTAAAATGAGCACAGCATGAAAATAAATTAGAATAAGTGAGTATTTAAATAATCCTAATTTTATTTTTAAGGTTTATTGCAAATTCAGATAATTGTTAAAGAAAAACTAACAATTAATTTGAGATTTAATATCTAAGATTTATAATGAAAAAATCTAAGAGGTTCAGATGATTTATTTAAGAAATAAAACAGAAGTAATGAAATACAACTACAGGTGTTGAAAATATTCAATAAACAGCAGGGCAAATACCATTGCCCAAACAGCATATTGGCATACATTCTTTTGACAGAATATTTAAATGAAGAAGAAATCTTTACAATACAATTTTTAATTCTGCTATAACAAGCACAGAAATATTGCCACAGGAATATAATAATTTCATTAGATTTATCAACTTGAAAAATTTTACTAAAACTTTTTCATAAAGCAGTTTTTTATACTTTTGTTATTCTGATTCTCTGACACTTCTTTTAATGAATTTCTTTCTTTCGTTAAGTCTTCCTTTTCTTGAGAAAGCTGCTTAACCTGCAAGAAGGCAAAACTCAAGTTAAAATCTGAATAATATAACAACTTGAAATTTGAAAACTCAATGACTTTTTTTCTATCCCCAAAACTTACTTCATCTCGTAAAGATGTGACTTGTTGACTTAACTGCTGAATATACTGCTGGTACTGTTCAGACATCTGATCACGTTCATTTATCAGTTTGTCAAGGGATTCCTTATGCTATTGAGACAGATTTTATTATTACTAGCCAATCAAAAAATATTCAAATTACTATGTACACATGAATATAAAAGAAAATTTCTAAAATACTAATTTTTGGAATCACTAGAACTTACTAATGATAGTTTCTTTTCCAGTTCAAACTTTTCTTGATAAACTTCTTCAAGTTGGCCAGAATTTTGATGAGGAGAATCAGATGATAACTGCTGGATTTTAACTTCAGCAGATGACAATTTATTGTGATATTCAGACAACTCTTTTTTGAGATCTTGAATCTCATTTATCTGTAAAAGAATATTTGTATATATTAGCTAAAATGCTTGATTTTGCTCCCAAGTCTCCAGTAGGGGTGGAGCCATCAACCTTTTGAATCACAGTTACTACAGAATGTCGTTAGAAGTTCAAGCTGAACTAGTTACAAAGCACCACTCCATTTCAACAATTTTATTTTGTAAGTGTTACTTTTTTTTTATCTTTTTTAAAATAAATGTTCTGTACCAATTACAAGGCAAGACCTTCCTTTTATTAATTTTTTTATGCTTGGTATAAATATTGGTGCCCTACTACAACTGCTACCAACATCATTTATAGGATATTGCATACAGTATATCTCATATTGGTCTTGTATGGATTTTATCCTCTCTTGAAATGGACCTGTTTGAAGGACTACATTATAGCTCTGACAACTGGATTAACACAGCAACTTTGTATTGGGCTGCACATTGAGAGCTGTGGTCTCTTGAATGTCTCTCAGTACAGAAAAAAATATACAGTAAAACCCATTTAAGAAGAAGTTTGTATTTTCAGTACCCATTTTCCCCCCTATTCATACAACGCTAAAATAACCCATTCATAAAATTTCATTCCAAACTCTTTCCCACTTGAAAAGTTTTCTTCCATTTCAAAGTTTATTAACAGAACGCATTTATAGCTGCCTTTCGATTACTGGTTTTTTCCTCCTCTCTCTCTGTTTGTAAAGGTCAATGTTTATGGCTGAAAATGATTGTTCTCATTTTTATTTAAAATGGCCTGAAGAAGTTTTTTTAAAGCTTAAGACAACTGGACTATTATTAGTTACAAATTGCCAATAAAAAACAAAAACAAAAAACTATAACCGATTTTTTTCTGTAAAATCAATTCAAGTGGTGTTTAAAGCACAATTTCTGAGCTGAATTAAAATATTATAAGGTAATTATGTTGTTTTCCTTTATTACCTGATATTTTACGTGTGCAAAAAATGTAAATTTTTGAGAAAAACCAAACTTATTGTTTACATATTATTTTATAAGGAAAAAAATCTATCATTATCTATGTAATTATTTTGTTTTTAAAAAAGTTTTGTTTAAGAAGTTTTCTCTTTCCATTCCCTTAGAAAACTTGTTAAGTGGGTTTTACTGTATATATATTTATATATACAAATATACATATATACACATACATAATGCTTATTTCCCTTTTAAGAAATTTTCCCACTTAAGAAGTTTTAATGAGTTAGGCCCTTGGAAAACTTAAGCGGGTTTCATTGTATGTTGCTCTTTTATTTTTTGTATATTGATTTTATTTACTTGTAAAGATTATCAGATTGTAATAAAGTCAATACTTTTACATTTAAGGAAAAATTCAATTACCTTTTTATTCAATTTTTCTGTTATTTCAACATTTGCCATTTTTAGATCTTCACTTGTTTTACTAAAAGAAAAAAATTCAGATATTCAGATATACTTAAAAAAAATTAAGGAAAGAGTTTTTGCTAAGAAAAATACTGTAACAAAGATTATTTGTCTAGTGACGTTTGCTATTCTAAAATTTAAGTATACATAATTATCAAACTATGAAAAGTTTACATACATTACTAAAGATGAAATAGATATTGGATTTGGTGAATACTAATTTTCAAGTATTAGGACCCCTTGTCAGCTACATTTGATTTATGTTATCTTAAATGCTACTATATATATATATATATGTGTGTGTGTGTGTGTGTGTGTTCTGTAGCTGACTTTGCATGGGAACCATGTAATAGACAATAGGTTAAGTAAGCCTTGAAATTCTTTGAGTTCATTTTTCATACAAAGTTTTGCATTGAGGATTCAAGACTTCAATGCTGCATGGCAAACAGGTAATCAGATAATTGACTCTAAAATTTCTAACTCAACATAAAGATAAATAATATAACAAAAACGTAATTTTATTTCTTGGGGAAAAACACCTTAAAATTTTTATATCTGGGTGGTACAAATAGATTCCTATGTTTAAAATTTATCTAAATAAGTTGCATACTGGATAATTTAGCAACAAATTAACTTTGATATTGACACTTAAAATGAGTGTACATTATTTAAAAAAACTTTACTCATATTGTAGATTTGACAGATAAACAGTGAAATATGGATATTATCTATATCTGAACTAATACAAGATATAAAAAAACAAATTTCTTCATGCCAAAAGTATATCACAAAACTCAAACAGATTGTGCTTCAAATTTCCCCCCTGTTAGGAACACAGCATTGTTTTTAAAGCCCATAAACATATTTACTACAAAAGGAGTTATTTTAAATAAACGTATTTTAATCTGATAAAAAAAAAATGTCTACACCAATGTTATTTGAGAAACATATTATTGAGAAAAATATATTATGTGGTTTATGATAACTTCATTTAGAACCTAATTAAAAAAGTATCAGGCATATAAATTTACTAGTATCATCATAAGTTGATAAAGATGATAGAACAAGGCTATGTTATAGAAACTGTAGACAGGTACTTAATAATCTCTGAATTATGCTAGTGTAGATTACAGGATGAGACTCTAGTTCATCTAAAAAAATATAGTTCCTGTATGATTTAAACCTTTATTATTGCTTTGAAAATTATAGAATTTACAATATCCAGATTCCTTTTTTTTTTTTTATTTATTCACCTTAAACTATTTTAACAATCCCTAAATTAAATCCCTAAATTAAAACTCAAAGAAATTAATTCTTTATTACTGTAAAATTATCAAAATTTTAATATTAAAATACATTAATAAAAAGATTACATTTAGTTAAATGAAATATATTGAAACCAATAAATTACATACCCTATTTTATAATTATCAAGCTTTAATCTTTCGATTTCTTTTGAAGATTCCGTCTTTAGCTAAAATAAACATTAAAGAATTTTAAACGATGAAGAAAATATTAAAATAATTCTAAATTGAAACTCTTAAAATACAAGGAATTTTTTAAATCAAATATTAAATACATATAAAACATACAAACATATAACAGGACTTCTGATCTATATTTTTTTTCATTTTTAAATATTAAAGTACGTGTAAAAGGAACAGTTTAAAGGGTACAGCTTTATAATACCACATCAAATTTATAATACAATTGTGACTGAATATTTGTACACAAAAAAAGGAGTTATTAAAGCGGAGATTAGATTATTTTTTGCCTCCTAGCACCTTAAATATAAATAAAGCAACCATTTACAATATCAATTAAACTTTTATTAATTGTATATATAACTTTCCTAAAGTGAACTAAAATCTACTCAGTCATATTTATTTACTCAAAACTTTCATAATGAAACTTACTGTATAATTCGCAATTCAGTAAAGTTTAACATTTAATGCATGTATAATGGAATGGAGTAGAAAATTAGTAGAAGGAAATCATTCTTACTTAAACGGGTACATTGCTATAAGACTGCATTGTAAGTTACATGCATTTTTAATAATGTAAAATATTAACACTTTTGTGTTCTAGCATATAATGAATAAAAGCTCATAAAAGCAGCATATATTTCTTCCCTGCTCTTTTATAAGAGAAGCTGATAATGCAACAAAATTTGTAGATGAATTAAAGAATTTTTATCTTAAACATGCAACTTAACAAAATGCAATGGTTTAAATTAAATCCTACTTAGTCATTTTGTTAGTTACTTAAATTACATATATGTTTTTATACAGTAACACATAAAGTAGCATTTATATTGTTTTAAAGATGCTATTTCATCAAACAGAATTTATGTATTTTTGAAATTAACAGTGTTGCTTGCATTAAGTTACACAAGTTTTCTGGCTAATGTCAAATTTATAACAACTTTGTAATATGCAGCACATAACAAAAATGTCTTACTAAGGTGAAAGGGAAAGAAAAAAGAAAACATTCTTTTCAGGACCTAACACTACACTTTTCTGAAATTCAGGTAGTTCGTCTTAACTTCATTTTGTGAATTTAACTCTATTAAGAAAAGATAATCTGCTAGCATATATGTTATTATTAAAGCAAATGACACAATCAATGATTTTGAATAATATTTTAAAAACTAAACTTTTTTTTTCACGTCTAAGATTTCATCTCGCATTGATAAGATGTCATGAAAAGATTCATTACTTTTAAAATTCTTTATCAGAAGCAATAAACAATTCCAGCTGTAGATCTAAATATTTAGAAGAATATAATGTGTGTGTAGTATAATTTAGTTATTAATAAATAGAGCATAATTTCTAGAAAAATTATGCTGTCATACATTATCTTACAATTCACCTTGATAAGAATGCAATAATTATTGGCTTTTTCAAAAACTAACTAGATGATACCACAGATAAATAATAAAATCATTCATACACAATAATGCCAAACATTTAGCAAATAAACAAAAAAATTTCAAGATTTTTTTTCATGTATTTTTATTTTAATATCTATATTTATTAAAAAGTAAAATTATATTGATTGTAAAGTGTTATTGATTTCCATAGGGTTCTTGCCTTACTTTTAAAAAAATGTACATGATAGAAATAATCTTATAGCTAACAAATCCCAAACAGTATTCAATCAACTCTGTACAAGCTTTAAAAAAATAATAAAAAAATAAATTTAAAAAAAATGACCTTATTCATAAATTTCAATATGTTTTATTTTTTAAAGCAGAAAAAGAATTGAAAAATTAACCTTTTCAAACTGCTGATTAGAGTTACTAAGGCTGATGAGTTCACGCTCAAGATCAGATGCTCGCTGCCTAGAGGCACGAAGTCGTCCTTGAAGTTCTTCAACCTCTCCTGAAAAATATTCTTATCAGTAACATAAAAGCAATTATATTTCAATTCTGCTATAATTCTAACCTAAAGTTCATGCAGATATGGCACAAGTTCTAAATAAAATCCAATTATAACTATTCTACAATGATTCCACTTTAAATACATTACCATTATACATTCATATTATTATTAATCCATTAAAAAAAAAAGAATCTTGTAGATTTAGAATTTTTACAACACATGAATTTATGCTACATTTAGTTTGTGCTGGTGCACCTTCTTGCAAAGTTGAATAAATCATTTAATGATGTAGATAAAATCAGAAAATCAAGTTATAGTGTGAAAGCACTGTTACTCAAATTTGGGAATTCAAAAAGACTATTTTACATCAGATATTGGCAGAAAAGCTTACGTTGATTTAGCAATATCAGCTTTAATTTCCCCAGTATGATACACCAGTGCAAAATGAAAATTTGGATATTGATGTCATGATGTAGCATGTTATATTGATATTTTACAATATAATGATATATATCACCCAGTCCTGGTGAGCTAAAGTGAGATAGATTACAAACTGATCCAAAAGTTACTACTTAACCCTTTCGTGGGCCACTTATTTCTCAAGCCATGTTTCCAAACTTTCAAAACAGAACTGTTAATTTTATTCAATCGATCAAACAATTGATTACAGCACAAAACCAAAGTGGGAATCAGTCTTCCCGTCATTTCAATAACAAGACCAATATGGGTCATAATGGGTTTTGTGCTTCCCACAGGTGTATTTTGTAAAATCGTGTAGGTGGGAAGTAATCTTCCCATGACCCATGAAAGGGTTAATCTCTACTACACTAGATAGAAAATCTTAAATTTAAAACAGAAATGGTTTAAAAGAAAAAACTTTGGAGGTATATACTAACCTGCTTTCTGTTTTGCTGTTTGTTGACTGAGAGAGAGTGATGATTGAAGTTCTGTCTTTTCTGCTACTAGTATACCAATGGTCTGGATGTGAACTTGCAGTTGATCTTTAAGACTCACTTGCTCTTTGTGAGATTTCTCCAAAAGTTCTTGTTTTTCTTTATCAAAATTTAAGCTCAGTCGTTTGTTTTTAGCTTTCTGAAAAAGATGTCAGTTTAACTTGTATTTCTCATGCCTTGTTTTAACTATTCAATTTTGATTATTTTAATAAGTATTATTATTTTATCATACTTTAGGTTTTTTATACACAACACATACACCTCAAAATCTAACAAAGTTCAACAATAAATGTATGTGAAGCTTCAACACTGGTACATGAGAATACAAATATGAAAGAAAATTGGCTTCACTAGTTAAATATACTCTGTAAACCTTCTATATTTTAAGTTTGTAAAATGAAACCAAAATTAATTTCACCACTTATACAAGATGTTATTTACTTATCCAGTACATTTTACCTTTCAAAGTCAATAAATCCTTACCATTACAAAAAAACTGGGAGTGTTCTTTCTTTGGTTTACTCTCATTACTGCTATATAAGGATATGAAAATGCATGGTCAACAACGATAGTGCCAAAGTAGGTTAAATCTTAGATTAATGAGCAAACCAATTTCTTGAAGATTTCCCCAGAAGTATCATGTTAACTTACATGTAATATTCTATAGAAATTAACTAATCTAATAAATAATACATCAAGACTACAGAATTTGATTTCTTAGAACTCATTTTGCTTCTGTGAATATCACTCCCATAGATGACTTTTAAACCATTTATTTTCAAATATTTTAAAACTTCTGTTACTCTTAGCAGGGATTTTTTAGTGTTCTAATGTTTACATATAAAATAAGGATGGCTTCAATACATGTTTTTTGAAAACTGTGTCAGGATTTATTATGATTATTATTTCTTCTTTGTAAGCTTTTAAAGGTGATTATCAAACAATACTAGACTATGTCAATCTGAACATAATTTTTTTATTGAAAATATTGACTATAACTTCAAAAAATTTTCAACTTGTCCCTTACACTTGATTATTGCATACTGCTCTGAACATTTTGTATTATACAACAAACTCTTCTAAATTCACTGATTTGGATAAAAATCAGATGAATCAACAATTTTCATATAAAAATCCTATAAAAAATTAACAGCAAATAAAAACATTAAGGAAATCCACCATCTTATTAAGTTTGTTTGGAACTACGAAGTTCTACCCAAAGAATGAAGGATGAGCATTGTTTCCCTTATTTATATTCATAAGAAGGGAGATGTCTTTGAATGCTGAAACTATAGAGGCATTAGTCTGTTCTGCACCTTTTATAAATTATTTTCTAACATTATATTCAATAGTAATAATTCAATTGTATTCAACTATACAAACTGACGACATCATTGGTGGTTATTAATGCAGTTCCTGTAGGAGAAGATCAACAACAGAGCAGATCTTTGAGGCAAATAATGGAAAAAACAAGAGAATTTGATATTAAAATCTAAAATCCATTGCTTGTTTATTGATTTTAAAGCAGTTTAGCCTCAGTAAACAAGAAATTACTTATAGAGTTAATGAAAAATTTTAACATTACTATAAAGCTGATTAAGCTAGTTACCATAACTCTTAGAGAGATTAAATTAACATGAATAACATCAACATGTTATGTGATTCAAAACAACCTGTCAGAACTTTTAATTTTTTTAAATGGCTTCACACAGGAAAGTGCATTAGGTTGCTTTCTGTTTAATCTTGATCTTCAAAAGATCATAAATGACCAACATCACTAAAACAATAATTTTGAATAAATCAGTGCAAATTTTTTACATTTGCAGATGACATTGTCATGGTCGCATGAACCCCAGATACACTTAAACACAAGCCTTAATTTCTTTCAAAGCTCAAGCAAACAAAATGTATCTAGTCATTAATCAGAACAAAACTAAATATTTACCAAGTGCCTGTTATAATAATCCTTATTTTGAAATTATTGATAGCTTATAAATATTTAGGCACTGAATTTAAACACATTGAACAATATAAGATCTGAAGTTTGCAATAGAGTCACAACTGCTAACAGTTATTTTAGACTATAAAAATATTTATAATCTAATTTTATCAGTAGAAATACCAAACTATTTGTTAACAAAACTTTAATCAGGTGTATTTTCACATATGCTTCTGAAACAAGGACAATGACTTGAGAATAATAAAGATACTCTTGCTATATTTGAAAGAAAAATCTTAAACAATTTGGGGGGGGGTGAATTGTAATAATTTTTGAAGAACCAATTTGGAAATTTACAAATTATTTAAAGATCCAGACATCATTAAAATCCTTACAGAAATTCAAATGGGCAGGAAACCTGATAAGATTGAACAACAGATTTTTTTGGCTAAATCATTTTGTACCTGAAAAAGAGAAAAATCAAGACTGAGGCAGATTGAATGCCTAGAAAACAATCTAAGAGCTGTTGGTGACAAATTGAAAAACTCTAGTCAGAAAAGGACAAGCTTGGAATGGAATTCTGAGGAAAGCTAAGGTGGGGCTTCTGCATCAGTGAAAAAAAAAGTTTACAAGGCAAAGCAAAATAAATTTTCTTATTAAATCTGTTTAACTGTTCAATTAGTGATAATGAGGATATATGGATTGATGAACTTTACTGCAGACATTTTAATTCACATATCATCATCACTAATGATAAGTAATAAAGAATCTAGTAAAAAAATTTTCTGGAACACATGCTTACACGTTGAGTTTTTAAACTCAAAAAAGCCTTTAAGATTACCTATCATTATGAGAAATCCCACCTGCAATCACTAGGCTGCTACAGTTATTTAGAAAATATTTTTTCCAGAATATAAAATATACAGAACAAACCTCCTTGGTTCCTTACCATGTCATTTGACTTTTCTCAAATTTACACACTATATTGATGTAATTTTAGTGTGTAAATATGAGAAAAGCAAAGTGACATAAGATATGGAGTCAAACAATGATACTGCTAAGCTATCTTTATTTACACAACTTTATAAATGTTATAGAAAACTAATATAAAACAAACAATTTAAAAAGTGAGAATAATATACATGAACATTTTTTATTGTTTCAATAGTATTGAAAAATTTTTGAAATTTATTAGTAATAAAAATTTTATGATACCTGTTCTTGGAGCTGAAACTGCAACTGGTCATTTGTTTGCCTCAAGCTGTTAACCATTTGAGCAAGTTCTTGATTCCGCTTTTCTAAAGACTGGCTTTCTAAATCTGTTGGAACATCATTGTCAATACTTCCATTTATAAAAGCATCTGTTTCAGACATCAAACCATTTACTTGTAAAGATATCTGACGTAAACTCTCAGCTGATGAAAGCTCTCTAAAAAGAAAAAAATCCTTAATTTACTACTAAATTAATTTCTTTTTTTCTTTCCCTATGAGTATGAATTTATGTAGTCTACAATTTCTATTTAAATCATGAGTTAAAAATTTATAATTTTGATTTTGTATAAAAAGCTAACAATCATAATCAGAAAAATATATACAAATGAAACATCACAAAACTATCATACTACCATTATCTCTATTATTTTAAGCACTTTTTATGTAAAAAATCTTATATGCATCAAGACTAGTAATTACCTTGATTATAAATATGATAATTCTACTTTATATATTCCATATAAGTATTTTAAAACAAATTAAAGCAAATTTGGGTGACTAAAGAACACCAAAGTGTATACATTGGCTTATATATATTTTATGTAATAAAGACCAATTTTCTAATAATTCTGTCCTTTCCAGATAATGTCAGAAAAAAACAAATTGTATCAAAAATGTAAAGAATAAGGCTTTTTATAATTATTTGTTCTTGTGAATCCTATGTTTAAATACTTACATTTGTTATACATTAGAGTTATATTAAAGGGAAATATAAGAAAACATGTGTAATCTTATAATTTAACATTAAAATACACCAATTTAATCTAAAGAAGTGTAAAAAATAGTCAAAGTAAATGATCCTCAAATAATTAAAATTTGAAATTTAAGATTCAGGGATAAGAATTTAAAAAAAAATTCCTAAAAGTATTGATACTATCAAATCGGGAAGGAAGGGGGAAGATGAGTAAATAAACATGCATACTCACTTAACAGAACTTAAATCCTGATCAGATTTTGATTTGAGAAGTGCATCAGAAAAATTATTTTCTAGACCAGACTCTGGATGAGCTTTTTCAGACACACTTTCACTTATATTGGTGCTACTGCTGCTTCTATATAATAAGAAAGAAAAATATTAACTATAGAGATGAATGCTATAAATAAAATATACAGTCAAACATTCTGATATCACAGTCTTGAATAAAAGACTGTTACTCACAGTTAATAGACTGGATAGCAAGAATCTTCAAATTTATAGAAATATAAGTCAAGAATTGTTATAATCACTAATACTGATCTGACATTAAGAGCCTTTTATTATACATCAAAGCTTTTGACATTCCTGTTTTAAAGAAATCTTAAATATCTTACATGCCTTAGCATTTTTTTTAAACTCAAAACAATTGAAATACTAACTCACTCATATTGATTATCATCAGTTAAGAGAAATTTTAGTGTATATTTTGCCATACTGTTATTAAACCCTTAACACACCTTAAATAAATAGCTTCAAACTTAAAGGAAAAACATGAAGTGTTTTTATTATAATTAGTTTATTTTCTTATTATTTAGCAGCTGAGCTTTGAAAGTCAAAGTAGGTACAGGTGTAATGATGGATTGAAATGCCTCAGAAGTTAAAAGTACCCCAGAGATAATTAATAACAGGTAAAAGGACATAATATTTGTTGCTCTCTAGCTCATAAAACTACATATAAATTTAAAATATCACAAAATTTAAATAATATAACCATTAAACATATAAAGCTCTATCAAAGCAAGATAAATTAGACATAAGCTTAAAATGTGTAATTAGTGAAAGATTAAGTAAAAGATTTTTGGCAGGCTATAGAATGTTAAAAAGAAGAGAGACATATTTTGAATGCTCAGGTTATAATAAAAATGTAGAAAATCTTACACTTTGACAAATTCTATATTTCAAAAATTAAAAAGTTAACAAAATGTTTTCATTTAAAGTAATATTTAAAAAAATAAAATAAAACTTGCTTTTAAAAAATATAAGCAAATTTATGTATCAAAGGCAATACTTCAACATTGATAAATAGAAATTTGAATTTGCTTTATTGACATTCATATAAATACTTTGCATTTAAACTTTTATTCATATAAAAAACTATGCATATTTTTTTAAAATTTGTTATTCAGAATAATTTACAATTTCAAATTATTTCTATTTTTCATAATAAAGAAAATTTAATAGCGACAGATACAAATATAAAATATATTACATTATATAAAACAATATAAAAAAATATAATTTAATAATTAAATCAAAAAATTTTTTATTTATGTAATCATTATTATCTCTGTTTAGCCATGCTAAAACTTAAGGACTTTTACAGACCTAATAGTGCCCCACTTTTTTTATATTTGTCACACTATTTTGTGTCATGTAATATACAAAAAATTGATAAATAGTTTTAAATTAATGTATTAATATAACTATTCATATATTAACATTTAATATATAAATTTCAAAAATAATTGTTTCATTTGCTTTCATAAAATAAAGGACCCAAATTTAATTTATCATACAGTAATTATTAAATATAAATTGTCAATATTTTTTTTTTATCAACTTTTGTGTTAATAATAATTGCAATACCCAAGTATCATGGAGATTGCAATTTATGATTAACCTGTTATGTAAATTATATCCCAATTTTAGTAATACTCAATGAATAATAATTTTTAATTATGTAGCGTTTTTATAATATATTAACATGTCTAATTTATATGCGATATTCTGAAAATAATAATAACGCTCTAGTAAAATTCAAAATTCTTTTTTGTTTTAAAATTATTTTGCTCATACATGTGATATTCTATTCACTGTTCTGCAATTTTTTCAAATTTTAAACTTTAAACAAAATCTCAGGTATTATATTAAATCTTTTTGACAAAATCGGAGTAGGAAAAAGAATCTTACTTCTTTCAGTGGTTTTAAATTTTCAGATTCTGTGCCTTTAGGGGAAACTAAAGCAGCATTGCTAGGAGATTCATTTGTTTTATTTTTCATGACTTTTCGCCCAGATCGCTGCTGAAATTGTTTAAACTAGAAAAATAAATATATATATTAATATAAAAGCATAATATGAAATGTAAGATATAATATAATAAATATAAATACTAATATAAAGTGTATTTTCATAAAATGCTAAGAATATAAAAAAGTTCATAGACTATAAAAAGCACAATAATTGAGAAAAGCTAGATAAAGAAGACAGTTGTTTCAAAACTGATCCTTAAGAGCAAGAAACTCAAAGTTCATCAAGAACCAGTGAGTACCAGTGATATTTTTGCTGTTTATTTTCCTGCACCAAGGAAATTTAAGTTGTAAATTAGCTGTCCACATTATACAGTTTTGTTTATAAATTTTAAACCATTGGTCTCTCAATACTTTTGTTATATAAAGGTTTCTTATTTATATAAAAAAAAAGCTTTTACAAATTTACTAATAAAACAATTAGAAATATATTCTACAAGTATATGAAAAGAAAATTTTAAATATTTTTTCTTTGATTATAAGAACTACTTAACATTTGGATATTAATAAAGCCATAAATTACATATGCTACCAATTAAATTATTTAAACTGTTATAATCAATAAAACAAAAGATAAATAAAACAATCTCATATTTCAAACTCTTGATTTATCAACAATTATACTATCTAATAATTCTGTACAAGACTTTAATAAATAATACAACACTAAACACAACAAAAATATTTTTACTGCAATAAAAGGTTTAAGATAAAAAAGTATCTTTAAATATACATATATGTGTGAATGCATACATATCTTTTCATTCTATTTCTCTCTGTGTATGTATATGTATATATATATATATATATATATATATATATATATATACAGTGAAACCTCTCTGAGTGGCCACCCCACCGTTCCAAGAATATTTGGCCCCTCAGAGATGATGGTCGCTCTGAAGGGTTTTATTATAAGATAATTGCTATAATGCATAATATAAACAAGTCTGACATATATTCCTTATTTAAAATGAAATTGAAAACTTATCTAAAGAGAAAATAGTACTTTATTTCATGCTCTCTTACATTTTTTTAAAAAAGGCTACAATTTGTATGTTTTAAGTTTTTACTTTTCTCTATAACAACCATTTTTTAAGTTCATTTTTTACTTTAAAAGCAGAAAATTGAAGTCTTCGTATTTCTTCAAAATCAAATTTTTTTCTTTAATGACTTCGTTGATTTGCGTTCTTCTACAGTTAGATAATTCAACTCCCTATCTTGCCGATTTACCATTCTCATATTCATGCAGAACTTCTATGTGCTGCTCGAGATTAGGAAAATGCGTTTCGACATAGTTGCAACTCAGATCACTGACAAACTAATGTAATGAAATTGGTGTGGATGACATTTTTGCTGACAGAGGTGCAATTTTTCCTTTACTGTACATATAGGAATTCCAAGCAAAGGCCCAAGAATACATGCAACACCCGATTGTCCAGTTCCTCCCTCAATTTCTGTGGGTGGTGCAATACTGATTCCCTATCTGAAGGGTGTGGGGAGAATACAAAAGAGATAACAGATTTAATGTTTCTAAGAAAGGGGGGACAGCAGGAATTGAGTTCGCACATTATTCCTGGGTGTTATATCCGACCATAAAACTAACCTTAAGTTTTTCTGCTCAAAATTAAAGCTTGGGGTGAATAGAATTTCCCAAAACTGAAATGGGTAATCCCACTTGGTGGCTGTTTAGAGGGGGTTGAGTGGCCACTGATACAGGTTATTTTACCATTACGTCTATGAGTCGAAAAATCCGTGCCATGAAAAATTGGCCGCTGAGAAGGGTGGCTGCTCGGAGAAGTTTTACTGTGTATGTATATATATATATGCTTATTTTATATACATATCTATGTAAACTGGTAAAATATTCTTCACTGACTACACAAGAAAACTAGCCCATATTTTTAATTGCAAGGATTATTTAACAATGTAACTCAGATGCAGTCAGTGTGACGATAAAGACTCTCACTCCAAATTCAAGATCAAGCAAAATACTTAATAAGAAATCATTTTATTGTTAATGATGGAGAACTGGCAAATGCATCTGACACAGACAAACTACAACATGCATCTGTTTGATCTGTGAAAAGCTGGTCACAAGGAGAGGAAAATCACACAGATGACTTCTCGTGAGAAAGACTTTTTGTTCTTCATTCAGGACATGTTAAAACATTGGTGAAAATGCAAACAGCACTTAAATTAAAGAGATCTTCAGTTTTTCAAGGAAGAATGAACAGCTGGGTTAAATAAGAGAAAGAAAGAGCAATATGCAGCAAATTTTAATTCAATTTATAGTTTTGAGCAGAATGGAAAGAATGCCAATATCAAATTTTCTACACCAAAGTTAATTGACCAAAACCTACTTGTAAAAAGCCTATTCCATTAAACATGCCAATAAAGGATATTCAAACATATACTCTTATACTGAAAAGCAGTATCTACTTGTTCACACATCATAAGCAATAATATATTCAATAAATATACATGGGAATTTAAAACTAAAGCAATAGCCTAAACTATTATATTTACACAGGTTCATTTTCTGCAAAATAAATAATTATATAAATATTATTTGAAAAAGATATACTATGTATTAAATAACTCAACAGTAATATATAGTTTTAAGGTATCCGTTTACATTGTAAACGTCATTTTGTGCCAAAAATCGTAATCTTTTTTTATTTCTCTATTGTAAAATGTCAACTTTTAGGCTTATAATCTGTTTTTGTTTTGTCTCTACGGCATTTTAAAGAAAAGTTACAGCTTTTTAAACATCAGTGACAGCTGTCAAAACAAAACTGAAGTAGCTTTCTTCAGAACCAGAAGTTGTGAATTTAAAGCCTTTTAAAAAAGAGCATTTTTTAGACATAACTTTTTAAAATTTTCATGAAGATTAGTTTAAACATTTTTCTAATATTTTTAATAATTAGCAACTTGGCAATTAGAAAGAATTGAAACAAGAAAGTGTGAGGAATTCTAAATATGTATTTAAATTTTTTAACAGTTAAAGTTGCTTTCATAAACTTCAAATGCGTTTTTCTCAGAACAGTATTTTTAATAAAATGTTGAAACTTTAAATGGGATTTCTCAAAAAGTTCTTAAAATATTTTGTTGAAAATTATTATGAATGCTTTTGATAGTATTTACTAGTAAATGACCTAAAAGCTTTAAATTTGGATCATTTTTAATGATGTTACACTCATAGTTAGATATAAAGGTAACGAAAATTCGTTAAAATTCAATGTTTATGATTTAGAAGGACAAAATTTTTTATCAAATGTAAATTAAACAAAGATTTTAGGTGATTCACTAGTCCAGTGTATAAGAAATATGTTGCATCAAAAAATATTGAAATAATTTATTAAAAAATTAGACTTTTTGAAAAAACCCCATTTTTTTACTAAATTTTCTTTATCTATTAGAAATTTTATAAAAACTTCTCCAGGAATAAATTTTTTAAATGCAATTCTCTATGATAATATAAAAAATAAACCTAAAAATGTAAAAGCATGAACTAGTTTCTACGTTTAAAGAAAAAATTTCTCCGAACTTAGACAGATACTTAAGATGACCTGTTTTGAACATTTAGATTTTCCCTCTACATCAGTTTCTTTTATTCAATAAAATTTATTCTAGAAACTACTCAATATATAATTGTTATTCAACCCTTGGTGTAAGAGAGATTAAACCAGATCCAATACACCCCACTGTAGAATACCAAGTCCATGCCTTAGGGTATATGTAGCTACACTTTGAGCAAGGAACCATGAGAGATGAAGACTACTGATCTCAAGAATGGGTTTTTGTAATTTAGAAGCAGAACCAGAAGACCCTCAGGTTTGGTATGCCACCTCCAGCGGTATTGTTTAAGGACGTGGAGAATATACTACAAATATTTTTATATACTTCAACTACTATTAATGAACATAGTGGATCTTTAGTCAGCTCAAGCGTCGATCGCGTTACCCAGTAGTTACAAAATCACTACCTTTACTGAATGAGCTACAGCAGTTCATTTAATATATTAATTCTCTATTCAGAAACTTTTAATTAAATGTTCATTTCAGATGTTCACTTAGTAAATTAAACTGTAGCAGATAAAACAAAATAGCAAATTAATTTTAAAATAAATAAGTAGCTTATAACTATATTTCAAGAATTGAAGATCTGGAAATAAAATTTAGGTTAAAGCCTTCTGCAAAGACTATATTATATAAAGTTTTAAGTATGTGTCTCTATACTTCAAATCTAAGAACAGCCAAAAAGGTAGAGCACTGCCTTTTACTATGGGATTCTATTTTTTCAACATTACTGTTTTCATACATGCCTATAGACATTCAAGATTTGTTTTAAACAATAAATTCTTATTGGTCCTTATACAGTAAAAAGTTTAATGTAGCATTTAAAATTAAACTACTATTTCTATTAAAATTTTCATTATTATAAACAATCTACTTCAGCTGAGATACAACTTCAGCACTTACCATAAAATTCAATTAGATATTCAAAAATTAACATATCATTAAACTGATACCAGTTGAAATGTCCCCTAAAAACATATTTTATTTTCAAAGTGACAGCCTCAAAATGTACAAATAGAAATTCAGTTGAGTGTTAAAAAAGTTCATACTTTTCAAATGAAGTGTGACTAAGACAAAAACTATAAATTAAATCATGATAAAATATTTATGAGGAAATTTATTTAGATTTTCTTACAATAAACTTACTATTCTATTAGAAAAATAACAATAAGATTATTGTTGAGATAAGAAATGATTATTACTTGTTTTATATATTTAATATAAGAATATACTTTTAGGCATTCCATTTTTAAATTGTAGTTCAGCACTTTTTACTGAAACTATATTTTAATTAAGCACTGTAAGTGATTTTTAGATTTAATTTTACAGTGAAATATCCTTTTACGCCTCAATATCAGAAACACAGTATTAGTTGCATAAAATAGAAAATCCAAATGATTTGTAATAACATTTATAAAATATTCCTTCTGCCTTTAAAGAGACCGAGGAAGTTACTATATTTATTAACTATTAAAGGAAGATAATTTACAATATTTCCTTATTATATACAAAAATTTAAATATTTGCTATTTACAACCTTAAAAATGAGTTGATTGTGTATTTGGTGCATTTGTAATACATACTATTTTAGACTTTTTTTTAATTCATTTACACCATTTTCTATGACTACTGATACTACTACTAAAGTTGGCCAAAAATAGTAGGGCAATTGAAAGAGTTATAGATGTTAAATAAAAATTAAGATCTAGTTGAAAAAATTAAAAATATCAATTTTTAGCAATTAACTTTTGAATTTCAACAGACATGCTTTATAATCACGATGTCAATTTTAAGATCATGCAATGTGTGGTATCCTAAATGACGTAGCCGTAAGAAACTAAGGTATCAATTTTGATTAAAAACGGGTAAAATATATAATAAAATCAAATTTCACGGGAACTCAATAATGTTCTCATCCTAAGCATCTAATATAAAATTTCTGTTGAGTACTGACATGTTTACGATTGCAGCAAACTGATTTAATGTGAAAATGTAGAGTAATGTTTCCGAGACATTTAAAAACTACACGTCATTATTTTCAGAAATGTAGTATTTTATAAATACAGCCTCTTTACAATTAGGAATAAAACTAATGATCTTAAACTTTCCCATACTGAACGATAGTCACCAATGCAAAAATAAACAGAGAAATTCAACCTTTTTTAATCCAGCTGCTAACTTTTCTTGTCTGCTACCACTGTCTGCCATATTGACAAACCGTTATATCTCCAACAAACCTGCTCTCGTTGACAGTACCAAGGGTTTCGGTGGTTATTTACACACATACAAATATGTAGAGGAATATCCTCTAGAATTAAGGCGTGTTCACTCACATAAAAAAATCAGGAGAATATTAGATGACGTAAAACCCGTAGATGACGTAATGGAGAGGAAAATAAGATAAATTGAAAATTAAAGAGCAATTAAATTAAAAATAAGAGTAGGTCTTAATTTATTTAACTTTATTTATACTTTGTGTGTATGAATGTGTGTGATTTTTTTTTTTATTTGCAATGCATTACGATTCAATTATTACAACCTCTTTTCGTTAATTCCGGTTGGAATTTTTAACGTAAATTCATTTCAATGCCCTTTTTGCAAAATTACTCTATTTCTGGCTGCCCACAATATAATACTAAAATTTTTGGAAAAAATGATCTTATAATTCTCTTTTTCTTATTTATATATAATTCTCTTTGTGTTTATACATATACAACACAATAATATATATATATTATTATATAATTTTATAAATAAATATATATATAATATATATATATATATATATATATATTTCTCTACTCTATATCTATAACATATATATATATATATATATATATATATATATATATATATATATACACATAAGTACATAATCTATATTTAGGTATATGTATATACATACATTATACACACACACACACACAATATATATATTATATATATATATATATATATCTATATTATATGAAAGAATATGTCTATCTGTCTGTTTATCCTTTATGCTTTACTACACCTTCCGATCATCATGAAACTTTGAGAAGGTGTTGAGTACACACCCAAAGGTTTCTAGCATAATCCCCCCCCCCCCACAAACCTTTATAATCTGTCAAATATTGAATTTTTCTATTTATTTTTTTAATGAATTTGTGAGTATCGTTGGCAGTTATGGCCGTCAAACGGAAATAGGTTCGTCGATCTATATCTTATAAGCAAGAAAGAAAAGATATTACGAGTTTCAGAAACATACAAGCAACGAGAATCAAGATTATAGAAACCGATCGAGTACGCACTGCTTGAACCCGTTTGAAGGAAACAATTGTCAACGGAGAGCAAGACTGGAAAACAATCGAGAACTCAATGTTTAATCCAGGCGGACACTTCACGCTGTTTGAATTTTGATGATTATGATTATAGTTTTCAACACAATGTCATTATTGGAAAACTAGACAAGTTTTGAGAATTTTGTTGGGCATTGAAACTTAAGAAAGGAACTCTATGAATATGCTACGCAGGTGGAAGATTGAAATTGACATTACCATCCTAAATATTATTAACATTGGTATCAGATGATACAAGTCCAAGGACAAATTTATTCTCGTGCTGAACCAGTTCTACCAATACCGGATTCAAATCATAAATTCCTCCAAAATTATTTCATAGGAAACACTGATTAACAAATTGATAAAAGTTGTCAATTCCATACCAGCAGTAATCGAGAAAATGTTGCTGTAATACATAATTTATTCGATCAATACAATAAATTAGTTCGACTGTACAGGGAATACTATCTGATAATTACGTTGTTGTCATTAGAGCTGACAAAACACACCAACTATTAATGAAGTGGCGATTGTCATAGTTGGCGAAGAATTTAACTCGCGTGATATAGTTCTTCATTGCAGAAATAGTAACGTTCAACAAGTCTCCGAAAATTATCATTCATATTGACCTGGAAAGATATATTGTAAAAGATACAGCAATGATTCAGTTTCTTCTTAACATAATAACAACCAGAATTGCAATACTTGTCATACCATGAGATTAGTCTTTCTAGTCCAGATTTATAAAAGCATGTCGTCAATTAATGGAGCAGTATTTGTCCTAAGTAACATCCTTTTCATTGCTGGTGTAAGGCTTTTTTTAATGTTCCTTCGAGATACTAATTTGACCTGAAAAGATATATTGAAAAGATGCAGAAATATTTCAGCTACTTCTCAATATAATAACCAGCGGATTCGTAACACTTGTCATATCGGGAGATTAGTCTTTATAATCCAGTGTCATAAAAGTCTACCACCATGGAATGTAGCGGCATTACTCAGAAGGAAAAGCCTTCCATTGCTGGTTTAGGACTTTTTCTGATGTTCCTTCGAGAGACTAATTTATTAAGAAAGAAAACATCACACAAATGTGAAAAGCGGGAGATCCTCTACGAGAGTCTTTGTTGACATTTAGGAGACCACCTTGACATAGCCACATTCCTAAAAGTCAATTTTAAAGGGGGGAATAAAAAATAGGATATATATTTTAGCTAAATAACACGAAAATAGTTTGGACATATAAGGAAATTTTCAGAGGAAGCCCCTCAAGAAGGCAAACAAAGATGAGAAGTAATTAAATTAGGCAAACTCAAACAAATTTATACGACTTCATAGTTCTTACAGGAATTATTTGTTAGAATCTAAACAGAGAAATACTTTGTTAAATTTGGAACGTAGTGATTTGTTTCTGATTATTTAGTTAACCTATATCCCTTCTCCTTGAGGGTTATGTTTTTTTAAAGAGATAAAGTAAAACAAAAAATCGAACAAGCAAAGTTCGCTATTTTTATGAGTATAGCTAATATAGTTATTGTTGTTATATGAATGGAAACGGGCAATAGTGAAATAGGACCGTGGTCTGTAAACATGCATAATAATTCTATATTGTTTGATTTATTAAAGGAAGATACTTTTGGGAAATATTTATAGGTGATTCTGCATTTCGTCACCGAATTCGGAAAGAATTGCCATTCTTTTAAAATATCATTAAGTATTAATGTAAGACGAAGGGACTGAAAGATTGATATCTATTATACATTCTGTGGTGGCTTGTTTAGTTGCGGTGTCAATGCTAAGAGAATGGAGCAGAACGGACCATCTGATTGATCATTACATAGAGTTCAACTTATGTGCGTTCAAAAACTCTTGATGGCATGAGAAATGTAGACTGATATCTGACCGTAATACAACGATATTAAGGTCAGAGAGGGAGAATTTACAACTGCTACATACGATAACTACCAATCGTCTACCTTCCCCCTTGTGCCATCGTATTTTTCTCTCTTTGTATTAACATTTTTTTTTTTTGTCAGTTGTAACGATCCGTTACATGACCCTAGCGAAAGAAGAGCGGAAGGTGACCTTTCGCAGCGGACAATTACGGTTAGCGGCAGGTAGAAGCGTGCGGTCCTAACAATAGCCGTTTGTGTACTAGGTCCCGTCAACAAACCCACGACTTACGCTTAAATGGACGTAATTGAAAACTGTCCGTGTGCTCGAGCCAGCGGTTCTGTGCCTTATGATGTGTGCTACTGTCAAAGGACTCGTGTAATAATTATTAATAGAGCGATGCTGTAGTGCATATCTGGGGGCCCAGTTACCGGTGCCGCAAATGAATTTTAGTTGTTTTGGTCGGTTGACTTAAAGACGACCTTTCGGCCACATCTGGAAACGGATCAGTTGATTCAGACGGGGAATTGACAGCAAGATTCTTGAGAGCTGTTTTGGAGCTGTTTTGTGGAGCTCGAGAGGAGTCCACTCGTCTCTCCGATTTCCCGAGCTTGCTTTGCTTTAGAGACCGCCAGCGTCTCTACTTTTGCTAAGAAGTCGACTTTCGACTTTGGGATCTCATTCCCGTTATCTTAATATTTTTTTCTACTTCGTGCATAGAAGTAGGTCGCTGAGAGTGACCCTTACTCTCATTTTGGATCTCCTGCATATTGTTTCCTCAACGAACTCCAGCGTGATACGCACTCTGAGCGTTTGAGCCTCAGTGTGGAAACCGACTGTACTGATCGTAAGCTCGGAGGTTATAGTGTCAGCGTATCGTACCGCCACTAATTAGCGAACTCTTCCAGTGTTCGATAAGAACTAGCTTCGCTGTACCAACGCATTGTAATTATGTTAATGTTATCTCAGCACGAGATCTCAGAAGATTTAGAATCTACTGAAACCTGTACATAGCTGTACATAAATTATTCACTCGAATAACGTGTTTAATCCAGAGTAAACAGTTGTCCAGCTTGTATTATTGAAGGCTTCGCCTACCCCTACTTCAGTGTAGAAAATGAGAATTTTTAGATGCCTTCGCACACACATGTGCTTATATATAGGCACGCACACCCAAACATACATATCCATACATACACATTTACACATGCCTATACACAAACACAGATACACACATATACAAGGTGTCCCAGCAAGATCAAATAAGCTGTGCACAGGCAAATTCGTTGTTTCGAATACATAAAAAATGCTCAAAGAACTGTACCTCTATGAACCATAGTTAAAGAAATATGCGAGAGAAAATGTGTAATGTCATACCCGGTTCACAAACAAAACCTTTATTCGAAACATGAACATCATTATTAAAAAAATACAAGTTCCGGCTATTAATTTCCAGGACTCATGGAAAAACTCGAAAAAAAAAAAGGGGGGTTAAACACATACCCATTTAAATGTGATTCGAAGTTATCCTCATCAGTCTTAATGCACGTTTGTGCTCGGCTGTACAAATTTCAGAAAGAATTTTTAAAGTCCTCTTGGAATGCTCTTTAACAGTGACGTTACAGTTTTCTTGTTGGCTTCGACATTCTGAAATCTTGTTCCCTTCAGCAAATTTTTCAGCTTAGGAAACAGGAAAAAGTCTGCGGGTGCTAGGTCTGGAGAGTATGGTAGATGCTGCATCTCCACAACACCATGCTGGGCTAAGAATCACCTCACAGGCAACGCAATGTGTGGGCGGGCATTATCATGTAGCAGCAGCCAACTCCTATTTTGTTGAAATCCAGGCCTCACTCAACGAATTCGTTTTTGAAGTCAGTCAAGCACTTATGTGCGGAACTGTCCATTGATAGTCATGTTAGAAGGAAGAAATTCATGATGAATGAGTCCATCACAATCGAAGAAAGCGATTAACATTATCTTGATTTTGGGCTTTTCGAATCGAAATTTTTTCTGCCTTGGTGAACTTGGAGACCGCCATTAGGAGCTTTGACGCTTACTTTCAAGGTCATATTGATAACACCAAGACTCGTCTCCCTTGACTATCCTATCCAGGAACGCAAGGTCAGCATCAGAGTTATCGATAAGTTCGCCACACGCTTCCAGTTTCAATTGCTTTTGTTCGTCCCTTAAATGGTGAGGAACGTATCTGAAACAAATTTTGCTTTTGCCTAGGTCTTGCGTCAAAATTCGCCGAACCGTCTCTTTGTCCATGTTCAATTCATTGGCGAGTACTTGAATAGTTAATCGACGATCACATTTCACCATATCGCGAACCTTTTCAATTGCTTCCGGCGTGGGTACGGACTGCGGCCGACCTGTGTATGGACCATCTTCGATGCTTTCGCGCCCATTCCGAAAGCGTTCAAACCATTCAAAAGTACTTGAGCGGGATAATGCTTCCTCGCCGTAAACTTGTTTTAACATTTCGTAGGTTTCCGTAGCTGTCTTTCCTAATTTAAAGCAAAATTTAATGTTAATTCTTTGGTCCATTTTCATTTCGACAACAGGAATTTAAGACCTACGTTTTAATGTTTCTTTACACGAGAACCACTTACTACAGAATGGCGCCAATTCACTGCACATGCGCAGGAAAACACTCTTTAATATGCAATCATTAGCGCCATCTTCCGGCTTTTCATTCTCCTACAGTTACGTCAGTCCTGGAATTAATAGCCGGACCTTGTAGTAACTAAATATTAAGTAACTTTATCAACATCTTTGCTAGCCATTTGTTAACTTTAGTAGACTTGTGCACATTTAAGCTGCTACCATATTACAGTCGACATATGTCACTGGTGACTTCCGCGTCATAATGAAGTAAAAAATTGCCAGAGATGGGAGTTTGGTACCACAGATTTCTTTCAATCTCCTTCTACAAATTTCCTTCAAAAATCATTATGATGCAGAAGTCACTAGCGACATATGTTGACAGTAATATGATAGCACCTTTATTTTAGTATTTGCATAACTTTACATAGGAAGATGTTTGAAATGATCAACGCGCATATTGAGGGGCTTGAGATGACTTCCAGCCGTTGTTTGAATTGTAATTTAAAAGACTGCATGTAATAGCTACCGGTAATATTCACGTGATAATGTATTTCGCTCGACAATATTGCTATGTACTTAATTTTCGGTTAATGTAATGGTAATGCGTTACGGGCTGCTAGGGAGTATTCTCGTCGTATCCGTTACGTCGTTCTCCCAATGCCAACGTAATCCGCAGGTTGGACGACAGATTGCGAAATACTGAAAATCTAGTATTTTTAAAATTTATTGATTCATTTCTTTCGTAATCCAGTCCATATGACTAGAAACTCTAGTATATACCCGACAGTCTGCAAGACGTTGATGGAAGAAAGCGCGGTGCCCTTACGTCAGCACAGAAATATGCAACACTTCGGCGGGTGGAAGAATCTACAGAGATAAGTACACGAGGACTAACCACGGAGATGAATGTGAGTCGCAGTAGTGTGCACAGGCTATTAGAGCAGAGGGGCTATACCCATGTCGTTACAGAACCATTCAAGGTCTCCATCCAAGTTATTTTCACCGAAGTACTGATGTTTGTGAATGTTTATTGCAACAGCATGAAGCCGATAATGCTTTTCTTGCAAGTATCTTCTGGACGGATTCACACATGATGGGGTGTTCAATAGTCATAACAGCTCTAAGTGGTCCGCCTCCAATCCTCATGCAATCCGTCCTCAAAGACATCAGGATAGCTGGTTTGTAAATGTGTGGACCGGTATGCTGGGAAACCGATTAATTGGACCATATCGTCTGCCTTAACGGCTCACGGGACATTCATATTTGATATTTCACCGGAGTGTATTAAGCAATGTCCTGGATGACATGCCCTTAGTAGCAATACTAATAAAAGTTGGATTTACAGAAGCAATTCCAAACGACGCTAAACATCTATCCCAACAGTGGGAAAATATATTCGAAAAAGTATTATGATAAAATTACGTTATAAATTACAGATTTTATCATCCTATGATTAAATAATATAAGATTTTGACATTAAGAAAAAAGAGGTTTAAAGATTATAACAGAAAATAAAATTACTAAATAGATATATCGGCTCAATACTGATATTGAGGATAAGATTTCATTTTCAGGTATATTAAATTATCTGTGCATGAAATTATGACCTAGAAAATGTGCCCAAATGATTCCACCCTAAATCTAAAAACTCCACTACTGAAAAGCAGTGCCCTAATTGTTCAATTATCACCAGACCGTAAAGTAAACCTTAAATAACTGCTTTTGGTAGGTCGAAACATTAGTTTGTTAGTCTTGAATGGATTTGTAAATTTGTTCCTTGCGAATTTTAGTGACAAAATCAAACTTTATAGAATCAATAACAAAATCAAAAACTAGTACCTTTGTACAAGGTCTATTTTTAGTCGTATAATAATTTTATTGATTACATTTAAATAGGACAGACAGTAACAGTGTTTCTTATCAGTAACATACAGTGAAAATCTAGTATTTTTAAAATTTATTGATTCATTTCTTTCGTAATCCAGTCCATATGACTAGAAACTCTAGTATATACTCCAGGGTACTCTGGTAATGCACACCGGAATCCAAAAGACACAACACCAACCAGTACCCATTGAACACGCTCATCCCAGTCTGGCAAATTATCAGGATTATCTCTGTACATCAAGGGGCCTCCAGAATCCCTCTGAAAAGAAATATTTCATTGTAAATTTTGAAGCTCAGATTGTAGAAATTTTGTGACGACATTTTGGAAATTAATAGATAAACTAAAGTATTAATTACTTGTATACCTATATTATAATGAAAAGTAAAATGATGTAGGAATTTTGTATAAAACCCAGAAAACGGCTTCTTAAAGAAAATATACTGTGAAGACACTTCCCGAATCTGAGAGTTTAAACATTCCAACGTTAATGTATAGCCAAAAGCCCTCATGAATGCTGGAGAAAATCATATAGATATTATTGATGTACAGATTTGTATTTTAGAAAATATTCTACGCCCCAAGGTTTAATTTGTTTTGGGGCGCTGCGGTGTACACGAGACCGAGACCTTCTGCTTAAAGCCAATTCCGAACGGCTACGAACATCCATATCAGCAGCAGGATTCGCACTAGTGAACTCCAGTACCAAAGAGTAGTACACTACTCATTCGGTCATCGTTCGGCTCTACGCAACGAGGAGACGTGAAATAAATGTTGGAGACTTCAGAGAATTGAACAGTTACAAAAGTGCTATCTGAAAAGCGAAGTATATGCGACTAGTAATGGTATTTATTGACATTATTTTGATTGGAAGTTAAGTCTATTTTCAGTGGATTTGTGTAATACGGAAAAAATGAAAGATTAATAACGAGTGCAAAGCATTTACAGACCTAGAACCACGGTAGCTCAGTCGGCAAATATAGCGGTGTCGGTGTCGAAGGGTTGTGGGTAAGAGATCAGCCGTGTTCATTATCCTTTTCGTTCCCACAATAGCCTTTGATAGCTGAGACCTCTGGGTCCCAGAATAGCCGAACCCATCTGAGAAAATTTCCTTCCCCCTAGAGGCGTGACTGCTAATAGCCGAGTGCAGTGCTGATAGCGGAGGACAGAGGAATCAATGTAAACATCCGATATTAGCAGGTGTTTTTCCCTGAGGTTTTTACAACACATTGAGAAACACTACTTGTTTCTGGATAACATGAAACATTTCATTGCTATTCTATTTGATTTTGAACTTGTTTCCTTATATTTACAGATGGAAGAAAAACATGCCAACTTTGGGCTATAGGGCTGTGAACCGTGGGACAGTTGAAACTGTAGTGTGTGAATCTTAAAGAGTTCATGGCGGTTGGGGTATGTAAATTAGGTTTGTGATCATAATGTCCCCTAAGTTCACAAATGATACCTCTGGATGTAACAGACCAACCGCGGGGGTGATCTGCTTGTTCACTGCTTCTAAATTACGAGGACCCACTTTGTTTGGTATGTTGTCCTAGTAGTGTTGGCCTCATATATGGTGCTCCTATAGTAATAATAATAATAATAAAGATCAATTCATTGGTGTTGTATGGGCAAATGCTTAAAAGGCAAGATCCCCTGCGTTATTAAAAATACAAAAAACGTTTAAAGCCCAATGGTGTTATCAACATTTCTTGTCTCTGAAGTACCTTATATTTGGCTATGAAACAGCTACTGCCATGTATTTTTGCTCACCTCCTTTCCTCCGTGTCGTTTTTATACAATTTATAATGGATTGATTTTCTTCCTTTTCTTACCTGGCATGCGTCTCTGCCACCTTCTCGTTCTCCTGCGCAGATGAAATCGTCTGTCAACCCCTGAGGTAACCGGAAGCCCCCAACTTCCCTGTATTTCTTGCTGCATTCATTGTTGGAGACTACTGGCAAGCCGTCTGCAATGAGCAGCTCCTGACTTGGTGTTCCAGCTGGGAATGAAAAAAAAGGTTGATAGGTAGTTTGTTATATAAAATGCTGTAGATATCTGGCGGGTGTAAGAGGTTCGTGATGCGATGCTAGAGAATCTCCTTCATTAGGATAAAGGTCGTAGGTAAGGGGAAGATTTAGGAAGCCGTCACCCCCTCTCCCTTAATGCCCAAGAAATTTATTTAAATTTCGCAAATAACTTTTTGAGAAAAATGGACACAAAATAGTTTTTTGGGTCAAAATGACATGGCATCCCATAATTCTAGTGTTAATTTGCGTACCTGGCATCACGGACACAAGCCCAGCATGCTGACAACTTGGTCACATCGGACCACTCTAGTGGCCACCCTATTAAGTACTGACGCATCGGATACTACTTGACTTAGTTGGTCGGACGAGGTATTTTCAGCATGGTATGGCTGTTGAAAGCCCAGGACCTGCTGCTGAAAGCTAATTCTCGACGGCTGCGGACATCTGTACCAGCTGTGGATTTCAAACCCATCGAAAGGCAGCACCCTACCCATTCGGTCATTGTCTGGCCTTTTGGGCTGATCCAAGAAAAACATTAACACTTTGATTACGAATTAAGAAAATAAAATAACAAAAGTGTCGGTATGGCCGAGAGAGAGAGACAAAAATTCACCCTATTTTCTATCCAGATTAAATCTTTTGTTCATTTGTATGAAAATCAAAGAAAAAATCATTTTACGAATTATCGTACTTAAAATGTTATTTTAATTTATGTAGGAAAATATTTTTTAAATTGCGATCCTATTAAAGAAATTTAAAGAAGACTCATAAAAGGTTTTAAAATGGCAGGAGGGGCGGGACATTGCATGAGTATACCGAGTATCTTGGAGATCTACAGTTTAGTGCTATCCATGGTGCTATGATCGCATGCTATCCACTAAGCTATCTTGTGCCAGATGCTATTTAATAATATAGTTTTAAATTCTATTAAAATCTACTACAAACAGAATGACTTATCATTTAACTGTTATTTTAAAATGTCGCCATTTAGTAGTTCAGAACCTGAACTCTTGCAACAATAAGATAATAAACCCGGACCCTCTGCCTAAAGCCAATTCTGAATGGCTATCGGCATCCATGCCAGCAGTGGGATTCGAACCCATGGATTCAGGTACCGAAATGCGGATCTATTTCTTTTTGGGCATCGTGCGGACAAAAATCCCCACCCATAAATAACACGTTACGTAAACACATCCATACATAATGTAGCCTCTACACTATGGCCAATTGTTTACCACTTCCTGATGGTGACCTTCAACGATGGTTCACGGGTTGTATCCACACGCTGGGCCACTAAATGACCCGAGAGCGTGGATTCGTCCATAAGGTCTACCGCGCACTTTAGTTGCGCATCTGGCTGCCTTTGATCTTAGGAGAAAAACCGCCTCCGAACCCATCGTCCGCCAAGGCTATTTTATCGTCTGCCGCTATCGACCACGATAAACCATACCAAAGCCAAAGCCGTCTTGACCATATCCCCTCCAGACGGTGGTGATGGCTTGCAGTGGACCAAAATGTGGAAGGGCCTTAACACGTTATGCCACATGTGGCCAATGGGCTCCCTGTTTCACAATACAGGTGTTAATCATTCCAAATTCATCCCAATCTGAGGTCAAATTTCTTTGACTTTTGCAATACGGTTATGTATATATGGTACTCTTCCACGCAGTGGGCTTAGGTTCGATTTCCTAGGAACACTTGTATTTTGTGTTGTCCCCACATGAGAAATGTTGATTGTTCGCTTGTTTGGGGTTCCTATAACAAAATGATAGATCATCAAGCCTATTGTGTTGCTTAGACAAGCGATGAAACAGGCAAGTGAACTCGCATTAAATCAGGGATGATTGTGCCTCTAAGTAAAAAATTCTGAAATTTATATCATTTGTAATCAAAAACCCTGAACTAAAAAAAGTTTATTACAGTTAACAATTAATTGCATTTTACTAATATTAGAGTTAAAGTATTGTTAGTAAATTTCAATCAATAATTTTAATTGTTGGTAAATTCAAGCATGACTGCTTTAATTTTAACAATTAAAATGGAAAAATATTACCCAACTTCTTTTAGGAGAATCTCACTCTTAGATGTTAAACAAATGAGCCTTCTTTGAATTGGATTTTTAAATCTTGAATATCAAATACATTTATTTATTTACGATAAATCTGTTTTCCGGTGCAATAGGAACTAGTTTAAAATATAATCAGACATAGATGTAAAATATTACTCCCTTCGCCACAAACATCCACAACAGTTGAGAGAATGCGTCCTCGCAAACGCTCAAATCAATCAACATCAATTCGAATGTCGAAACTTATAGTTTAGCAAATCCCTTCTTCTCTTCCATCCCCCACGATGACCGGAAATGCTGACTGTAATAAGTTGGTATACAGTTTTTTGGCACCTCTTCGGACATATTGTACCAAATAAATAGTTGAAACTTGAAAGAGGAAAAGGAGAAAAAGAACGCTAGGGTTCCTTTTGTAGTAGAATACTCGCTTTGCAGCTGAAACACGAAACACAAGCGATAACGAAAGTTTGACGAGAAGCTTTTTTTAATTAATTTAATTTTTTTGGATTCTTTAAATTCAAACTAACAGGGTGGAAATTTGCAACCCGGAAGATATTATCTCCAAACCCGGTAGGATAATGGAAAAAACCCGGAATTCCGGGGTAATCCCAGAGCATAATGCCCCCTATAAGACATTCAGCATCCCTATCTTTTCCATTAAAGCACCACTGCTGGCTAACAGCGTAGATGTTGGCGCCGTGTTTGGCGACATTTAAGCTACCGGTAGATTGTTCAGAGAAGACCGCAAACTCCATCTAATCTGCTAAATAAGGTGAAGTCGTGGCAGGTTGTTCCAGCCGGGACTTGTCGTGTAGTCCTGTAACCTTAGTTCTTTGGGAGTTAGAACTGCGGACTCGGAGGTAATGGATTCTGTACACACTCACTCGGCCTTTGGGACACAATAGCCAGGTTGTTGAAAATCCGGAAGGATAATTGTAAAAACCCGGAATTCCGGAGTACCCCCAGAGCACAATCATCCCTGGTTGAATGTTACACGAGAACAATAATTGTGAAACCCTATACATACTATACTCACCGAAAGAAGTGTCTCCCCACCCTAGTACAGCTGTACTCTCTCCCGTCAAATTTAAAGCACTGAGACGAGGCGAGGGTAAACAAACGTGCGCGAACTCCGGAAACAAGATTTCTTCGCTTAACGTCAGCATGGCCAGGTCGTAGTAGTGATGGTCGGGGTTGTACCGGGGATGAATGACAATCTTTTGTACTCCGACGGGGTAACCACCGTCGACATTAACATCGCCAGCATACACCATGTAATCCATATCATCCTCTCTTTGACTAGAAATAGAACAACATCATGCTTATAATAATATTCAACTACAGGAAAAACGCAATGAAACTCACTGTATTTGTAATCGGAATTTTTAACTTCTTATTACTTCAAAATCTATGCATCTATTTTCTGAAGTCCAGATTTCATAGTGGTCAGCGTATTGTGCCCGATGGGGTTGGGTTCGATTCTTGAGTAAGGACTAGATGCATTTGTGTTATCCTGACTGTATGGTACTCGCGCAATAAAAAACGCATCAAACACCAGTTGCTTTGATTGCAGGCCCAACTTAGTCTAATTGGTTTCCGGGGCAAAAACTTCTTTGCCTCTCCCCCTTTGTTTTACCTCTTCAGCAATAAAGAACCAAAACTTATGGAGGTATTTAAATTTTTCACCTCATTATAGATATATAACAATAATATTCACTAGAATCTAAAATAGCTATATAGCCCCCCCCTCTAATGGTCAGAAGAAATATGGTTTGTCCATTTTATTGATTTTCTGACAATTCTATGTCCATTATGAAACGGATATAGCACGTCTGAAGAGCCAAAATTTGACAAAAATATTATTTAAATATATTATTAGAAAATGTAAAGATATTTTCAGCAATTTGAATTAATTAACCGAAACTACCATAGACAAGTCCTATGCACATAGAGAATAAGCTAAAAAGCTTTTTTAGATGCTTACCGCCATGCATTTACAAAATAGACATTTTTTGTATTCATGCGATAGATTAATGAAGAAGCTAACATAAAACTGCCGGATTTTATACTGTACTGATATTTTGTTCAAAAAAAAGAGTTCATTAAAGAAGAAAACGTAAAATAAATTTTCTATTTGATTTGAGGCCCCCCTCTGATGAAGAAGCCCGGGGAAACTGCCCCATATGCCCCTTTCTTAGTCAGGCTCTCTTTCTATGTTGAATGAATGCCATTAAATAAAGGCAAATGCCTCGCGTTTGGGAAATAGAAGAATAAAAATTCTTATTAAATATCTTTTACTTGGTGGATAAGTGCAAAAACGAAAATATAAGGATTTGTTTTTTAACACGTTGACGGACACTTGCGTCTATAGCCGTCAAAGCGAAGTGCATTATAATGGCATGATGGCAATAGCCGTCCAAAACGAAACGGTCGTTTTTAGACACTACGGCTATAGCAGCACAAATGTGCACAACCGGCGTTCAAGTAGAAGCCTGGTGTCATGTTTTAGAAACAGTTTTTTAGGTTGAATTTCATTTTCCACATGTTCGTTTTACACCGAAAATAATGTGTAATAATTATAAAATTATAATAAATTTTTTGTCAATTCATTATTTTTGTTTGATTATGAACTAACATTTCGTGTAAAACTCCCAAAAATAACTTTGTTGCACACAAAAAATAGCTTATTTAGTCATTAAACCTGTCATTTACGTTTTTTTATTTTTGCTGTTATAGCCTCCATTGTCCCATTACTTATTCTCTAGAGTCCGCTGGCGCCATGACGGTTATAGCCGCAACCTAATTAAAGGTGCTGAATTAATCAAAATTAAGTTTATTTAAGCAGAAAGAGTAAAACTATTTATGGTTTAAGGTGATGAATTAAAGGGGCTGAATTGATCAAAATTAAGTTTATTTAAGTAGAAAGAATAAAACTATACTTCTAATATTCTAAAAATTACAAAAACATATAGTGTTAATTTTCGAACTTCACTTGTTTCTACTGTCCATCAATGTGTTAAATAAATTCACTAGTATTATATGTCATTTTGAAATCTATGTTCTGTTCGGATACTTAGCTAGGCGCAAACAGCAGGTCGCCAAATGATTGTTTCAATCGTCATCATTGGGACTGCACCAATTTCTCATAATTTTTAAGGGAATTTCTAATATTGATACTTGATTATAGTATTCTATGGTAGTGTAGAAATTTGGGACTTGCCTACAACTGAGGAACAAGGCGTACTAGGCATACGAAAAAGGAAAAACTCTGAATTCAAGTTTTATTTTCAAATATCTGATTCAACATTTGTACTTGCGTAGGTTTGGTTTGGTTTGGTTTGGAACGCTACGATCTACTTTTCTGCAACACGGGGTCTAATGAGATCGGGACCTACTGCCTAAAGCCGATTCCGAAAGGCTACTAACATCCATGCCACAGTGGGATTTGAATGCATGAACTAAGATTCCGAAAATCAGAGCCCTAACCTTTCGGCCCTCGTTCGTCTAAAGAAGTATTTGTAAGGAACGTAAATGAACGTAGAAAACCCGGAATTACGAGGTAAGCCCAGAGCATAATCCCCCCTATAAGATATTCAGCATATTTTTTCCCTATCTCTTCCATTAAAGCACTACTGATGGCTAACAGCATAGATGTTGGCGCCGTATTTGGCGACAATTAAGATACTGGTAGATTGTTCAGAGAAGACCGCAAACTCTATCTAATATGCTAAATAAGGTGAAGCCCTGACAGGTTGTTTCACCCGGGACTTGTGGCGTAGTCCTGTAGCCCAAGTTCTTTGGGGGCTAGAACTGCGGACGCGAAGGTAATGGGTTCTGTACAAATTCACTCGGCCTTTGAGCCACAATAGCCAGGTTGTTCCAAATCCGGAAGGATAATTGTAAAAACCCGGAATTCCGGAGTATCCCCAGAGCACAATCACCCGTGATTGAATGTTACACGAGAAGCAATAATTGTAAAACCCTATACCCTAACTTTAGTCCTCATGATACAATGGATTTACTATCAGAAAGCGTCCAATACCGCATTAGGATATATCTGTCATATAGTCCTGAAAATGCTAACAACATTCCCCAGCATTATTACCCACCGAAATTGGAAAGGGATTTTCTCATCAGTCAAAATAAATCACAAGAATTTCTTTTATAAACTGAGAGAGCAGACTATAAGCATCTGAAACTTTGGGCCACTTTGTTGCAGGCCAAGATTGAACGTTGTATATGTCAGCATTTCAATTCTTTCATTTTAACAAGGATGGCACTGGGAATTTGCTTCCTAAATCAAGGTTGGCTTACTGTGGCACTGCCAACACGAAAGAAAAGAAAAAGTTAGTACTGTTGGCGATATTTGCTTGGCTAAAGTCAAAGTACCACATTTTGTATTAACTCACTGTTAGCGATATTTGCGTGGCTAAAGTCCAAGTACCACTTTTTGTATCAACTCAATGAGTTTTCTCTTAAAATAATCAGAATTTGTTATCGGAAGGTAGGATACTTACTTACTTTTCATCAAAAAAGCAGTGAGCTGCCGTCAATACATGTTTTCGATCTATCAAGCTGCCCCCGCAGAAGTGAGAGCCTCTTCTTCTGATCGACACCTGAAAGAGAGGTTTAAAATCAAGGAGAATAAATTAGATTGAAGGGAAAAGAAACGGAAAGATTCTACTTCAGGGTTGTTTCAAGCGCTACGGTCAACATTATACTACTAGAGATCTCGTGATATCAGGAATTATATCTAAAGCCCATTCCTAAAGGCTACAAACATTCATTATACCTGAGAATGCACGGTCTCCAAATACGGTGTCTCCACCACTCGGTTTTTATCCCTCTCCTAGAGATTTCGATTTCGGTGTCCGCAAGTGCAAATCTCGCGGCTGGCATGGATGTTACTGGTCGTTCAGAATTGACTTTAAGCATTAGGTCCCGGTCTAATTTGGCCGTAACGCTCAACCATCGAAAATAATCGCATCTAGGTATTTAAAATACAGGATTTTATTATTTTCTGTTGTTATTTCTACTTTAAGGTATCCATCCGTCTACGTTAAAAACGTCATTTTTTGCCAAAAATCATAACTTTTTTTTATTTCTCTATTGTAAAATTTCAACTTTTAGGCTTCTAAATCTGTTTTTGTTTTGTCTCTACTGCATTTTAAAGAAAGGTTATAGCTGTTTAAACATCAGTGACAGCTGTCAAAGCAAAACGGAAGTAGCAACTTCGGAACCGGAACTTGTGAATTTAGAGCCTTTTAAAGAGTATTTTTTGGACAAAACTTTTTAAATTTTTATTAAGATTAGTTTAAACATTTTTCTAGTAATTTTAATAATTAGCAACTTGGCAATAAAAAAGTTTTGAAGCAAGAAAGTGTGGGGAATTTTAAACATGTATTTTACTTTTTTAATAGTTAAAGTTGATTTCATAAACTTCAAATACGTTTTTCTCAGAACGGTATTTTTAATAAAATGTTGAAACTTGAAACGTGATTTCTCAAAAAGTTCTTAAAATATTTTGTTGAAAATTATTATGAATGCTTTTCATAGTATTTACTAGTGAATGACCTAAAAGCTTTAAATTTGGATAATTTTTAATGATGTTACACTCATAGTTATATATAAAGGAAATGAAAATTCGTTAAAAATTCAATGTGTATGATTTTAAAGGACTAAAATTTTTTACCAAATGTAAATTAAGCAAAGATTTTACGTGATTCACTAGTCCAGTTTATAAGAAATGTGTTGCATAAAAAAACATTGAAATAATTTAATTTATTAAAAAATTAGACCTTTTGAAAAAACCCGATTTATTTACTAAATTTTCTTCATTTATTAGAAATTTTATAAAAACTTCTCCAGGAATAAATTTTTTAAGTGCAATTCTCTATGGTAATATAAAAAATAAATCTAAAAATGTAAAAACTTGAACTAGTTTCTACGTTTAAAGAAAAAAGTTCTCCGAACGTAGACGAATACCTTTCGTTAGAATTTTTCCGTACAATCCTTGTTTCGAAAAAGGCCAGAACTATGAATCCTTAGCTGTACTGGAAATTGTTTAAGTGATTGATGCGCATTTCCAACCTTTTAGGAGGATAGTTTGCGTGCCTGGATATCTTGTAAAAGCAGCGAGCTCACATTTGCGTTAGATATTTTAGTTTACAATGTGTGTTAGATATCTAAGTTTACAGTGTAAACTAAAAAAAACTATGGAGCTTCTACAATCAGTACAATCTGAAATCAATTTTGTATCTAAGTGAAAGGATTTTCCGCATAGGAAAACAGTGCTTTATGGTATGTACCTAACTTCGAAGCATTTCATCCGCTAGACCTTCAAGATGGTAGGTCAACTGGATTTCCTGGGCAGAGCCCTCTAATCCAGAGATTTCTAACAGTAAGCAGAAAATGACAACGAGCAGAAAATAAAACAACTAAAAGATGAAAGAGGGGATAGGGAGGTGGATTAGTGAGTACATAACACAAAAACTAGAGAGTTGAAAGTTATACAAAAAATTTTAATGAAAACATTTTTTTAACACGTTCGCTGCCGATCACGCCTCCCGTGTTCAACATAGAAGAAAATACGTATATGACGAAGGCTTCGGCAGCGAATGTGTTAAATAAAATGTTATATTAAACAGGGAATTCAAAAGCAATATCAATGAAATAATCATAAATTTTTAACATACAGCAAAATTTTAGCGAAAATTAACATTTACGCTAGATTTCTTATGACAAATTACGTATATTTCAACAAATTTTGTAGAGTATTTAACTTAATTTTGCAATACTTCTACAGTTCTTGAAATATTTAAAAAAATATATACAATATCAATTCTCTTTTAAATTTCACTTCTTTAAAGGCAAGATAATTAAAATCAACAAATAAATAACAGGGATGTTGACATTTTTGGTTTGTGATATAGTAGTCATAATTGTATAAAACCTTTAGCAAAATTTTCATTTGAATAGTAGAACCTCTTTTTCCTTCGTTAGAATTCCTTCGTTAGAACGACCATCTTAAAAAGTCCCAATTATTTTACCACAGGAATAATGTTAATTTTGAATCATTACAAAGACCCCAAGCGTATTATTTTTCGTTAGAGCGACCGCCAATATTAGACAGCAGAACTCATGAGCAAGTGGGCTATATTAAAATTATTGTACTGTGGTGTAACTTCAAGAAACCTGTACTCCTCTCTTTGTGTTTGCTTAAAATACCCTTTCGTCACGTACGACATTGATGTTTTAGGTAGATGACACTCCAGACACTAATGAATTGACCAACTCCTCGGTGTCAAATTTCCGGATCTTCCATTATCTTTGGATGAGTTTGTTACGGTAGACGAAACGTTACAGTTCTGCGAAGAAAATTTGAATGAGGACGATTTTATTGCCCGTATTACCGGAAATGAAGACAACTGCGATTCCGACGAAAGAGAAGAAATTGTCCAAGCTTTTGAAAAAATGAATGAAAAAGAAGCCTTCAATGCGATCAATGCCTTTCGTCAATATTTTGAAGGACAATCTCATTCTGAAGATTTCTTTCAAAATCTAACGGATATGGAATCAGTGATAATGAAAAATTCCCAAATGAACTTGAAACAGGCGTCAATCAAAGATTTTTTTTCAAAAATTCAGTTATGGAAATACCAAATAAATAGAAGTGTTCTCTAAGTATGTACTGTTGCCTCATTTCTTGGCTCATTTTTTATTGTTTTTTCAATTCGTTACAACGACCATATGATGTTGGTCCCACAGGGGTCGTTATACCGAGGTTCTACTGTATTAAAAATGTTATGAGAAATGCTTGGAACCCAGCTAATACTGTACTATTAAAAGCGTAAAATGTGTAAAGGAAAAATAGACCTAGGCTCGAAACAGACAAAAGAAATGACATTTCTTTAGGATGTACTTCTCATTGGTTTGTTCAAATAAATTGTTTACATTTTTACTGTTATTTAAAGGCTCACTTCCGGTTTATTATTTAAACTATAATTTGATTTTAGTTATCATAAAAACAAAGCCTTTTAAAAAATGAATAAATTTAT
>CM063498.1:8339124-8464124 GCA_032207245.1 Pardosa pseudoannulata
TACGCCGTGATTTTTTCTCGCCAAACTTGGCGATTTTATGGGGCGATGACTGGGTTGCTGTATATGCCCTAACTTTGGTTGGGGGATATGGAAGCTCCGATATGTTCTTGCATCCTATTAGTGCACGTGATTTTTGACGTCATTACCCGGCACTATATAAAAATTTGCTGTTCTAAATGTTCTTAATTATCATTCAAATTTTTCGGCTTATTTTGTACGGATGTCACTGGCCACAAAAATAATTTATGTTTTACTATCCCTAAACTCTCTACTCTCTAGTTTTGTGTTATGAACTCACGAATCCACCCTTCTATCTCTTTGCTCTTTTATGTGTTTATCTTTCGCTCGTTGTCATTTTTGTGCTTACTGATAGAAGCCTCTGGATTGACGGGCTCGGCCCATAGGGTCCAGTTGCATCACCACCTTTGATGCCTTTGATGTTCTTAGCTGTTCTTTTCGTTCCAGACGCGGAGTGGTAAGGTGTCACCTAGGTTAGGTAAGTAATTTAGTTATGGCGGGTGTTTCCAGAAATTTGCATCTTAGCTGCTCTTTTGGTTTACATTCGCCTAGATCACATTTTATTTTTTTTTTTTATTTTTGTTCTTATCATTTTCTGGGATTTAGTATTTTAGTAATGGTGGGTGTAGTTATTTCGGTTCTTACTATTTTTATTCTAAATCAAACAAGATGCTTTGGTTTGGAACATTTTGTTCTTATCATTTTCTGGGATTTAGTTAATTTAGTTATGACGGTGTAGTTATTTCGGTTTTGAAATAGTTAAAAAGTATCAGGATATTCTAAGTTAATTGATTTGGAACATTTTTGTTTTGTTCTTATTTCCTGGGATTTAGTAATTTAATTATGGCAGGTGTAGTTATTTCGGTTCTTACTATTTTTGAAATTGTTAAAAAATATCAAAAAGGGAGGTGGGAGTGCTGAAAAATGTTTCTGGCGCTACCCTTTCCAATTTTCATTTGTTATTAAGTTTATTTTGCATTTCTTTTATTACAAGGGGGGGGGAGGGGAGGAACCCTCCCTCACATGTCAGATTCTTCGTAATATTAGTGCTTATTAAAATGCAATATATTGTGTTTATTCTGTTGACACAAATATTACTAATCTGTTATTTATTTTTCAAATAACGTAAAAAATGATGATTATTATGCTAATTTTATTTTAAAAATGCTTTAAATTGTTAATCTGTTTTTTCCTTTTAAAGTTTAGTTTTGTTAATGTTGTGTTTCAAATATGCCACGTGACCGTCGCCATGCTTTTTTTGGTGATCTCTCAAAACGCACAGCCGCCATGTTTTTCTACTTGGCGATTTTTCAAATCACGCGTTTTTCTGTTGGTTGCCAAAAAAAAAAAACCATGGTGGACGGGACCGGCGTCTATAATGCATCTGTTCGAATTTTCAAACTGCCTACTTCGCATTGAATATTAAATAGCAGTGGCGTAGGCAGAATTTTTTCAAGGGGGGGGGTCATAATTTTCTGAAACTACTAAAAGAAATTCGAGTATTTAATAAAGCACTATTATTTCTCTAATTTAGACAGCTAAACAATTTTGACTTTTTATTTAGACAACATTGTTTAGTTAAATTTTAATTTGATTTTTTAAGTTTAAGAACATAATTTTTTTTTTACAATAAAAGGTAAAATATTATATTTTTATTAAAAAGTAGGAATTAATCAAGGCAGAAAAAACTACTCATAATGTAACATCTACATAAATAATAACCGTATAAATGTGAATATTCTATAGAAAACGAATGAATTTACCAAAAAATAAGAAAAAATAACTTACCAACAAATAGGGAATTAAACCAGTATAGAAACACGCTAAAAATTTATTGATTTATACATTACACAAGAAGGCGTACGCAAGGGGAGCGGGTTAAACCCCTAACTCCCCTCCTTGCGTACGCCTCTGCTTAGTAGTGCAATGGCCCGATGAGATTAAAACTGACTGGGAAGCATTGAGGTGCAGCACGTGTGAATGAATGACTAAACAAACAGATATGCAGTAATAAGTAGCAATTTACTAATAAAAAAAGTAAAAATAATTCTTAATGCACATTTCCATGTGAATAATTTTCTATTTTTATTTTATTCTCTTCTCGATTATAAATGAAAGCGTGTTTTTTAAAAGTTACCTTTAGCTTATTTTCCTTTTACTCTAATTTTTTGATCAATCTTTCAATAGAATTTTCAGATATTATTCTTATTGCATAATTGAAGGAATATTTTAACCCCTTGATATACAAATAAAAAGGAATTTGGTGTGTCCGAAAAATAATATTTAGTTATTTTGTTCTATTTAGCTCTGGCTCAACTGAACAATTCTACAAGATGAGAAAAGGAACGTTTTACTTTTAAATTTGCATTGCTATGTAACATTTAATAAGGTTTATAAAGGCTGTTAATAGACAATAATTAAATAATAGCTTAAAATTAGTATTTCTGTAAAGTTTGAAACCTTTCAAAAACAATAATAGATGGCGCCACTATTTCCAGCGGATTGCTTTTTTAAATTAAACTGTAGATACGTTTTTGGAGACTAATGTGTACCAGATATATAACGAGATAAAGGAAATGATGGTTGTGTGACGTTTTTGAGGACAAAGCATTAATAATGACCAGTGGGGAAAAGAGAGAGAAAAACAGAATCGCCTGGAAGGAAATTGCAGAACGAGCCAAAAAGCTGTGACGCTAGAGGAGAAGCAGCAGCATTGTTTGTAATGGTATATTTAATTTAGAAGTAATTATTTTCAGTCATAATTTAAACATAATTTATTTAAATGTAAATAATTAATTTTAAAATGTTTCAGTAATTGTAATTGTTATTTTGTAAATGCTTGTAAAACTTTACTTTTTGTATTTTAGCAACATTTATCATTATCCTTAGATTTTGAAAAACCAAACTAGAATAGGGTTATGAGAGATACCGTTCACTAGCGTAGAGGTGTGGCATGAACATAAGCAAAGAACATAATTCCATTTTCACATTTTTAATATATAAATCATCATTTTTTTAAAATAAACTGCTTTTTTCGTTGGTTACAAGTACGATAAAATCTTAGGCCATTTTAATGTTAGATGTGGGGAAATATATATGAAGGGCAAATTATATTACATGCTTACTTAATGGTTGGTCAAATTTACTAGCAACTCTTGGATTTATAGCTTCAATATCACGGAATCTGGTTTCGGTTTCAAAAAGGTTTTGATCAATTATTTAATTTTAAAGTTCGTTCTGACTGTTGGACCACACGGGACTTAACAATTAAAGCAAACATATATTAACCCTCTAAGCGGTTCGCACGTACAATTCCGCCAGTTGTCACATACAATTTTCGACCTCCAAAAATGTTCTGAAAATGGATGTATTGTACATTTCTGCCAGTGCTTTCCCCCATGAAGTTTTGAGGTAGGAGGGTCAGGTCGATTGTTTAGGAACTGCACCCCTCTTTGATTGACATGTATTGAGGGATGCACCCCTACTTCCTGATGCACAAAGATGCTGATAGCTTTTCATGGCTTTGCCGATATCTATTTCGAAGTATTTCGTTTGCGGTAACAGATGTATCTCTAACTGCATCCCTTAAATATCTTGGATGACTTTCATAAAAAATATAAATATTTCTCTTAAAAAATATTTTTATTCGTGCTTTTAGAATCCATTATTTCTTATGGGATGATCTCCGAGACTTGATGAGCTTTATGTGTATTAAAAATTAACAATCTATAATGTCTATTTATATATCTATTTATAACCCGAAGTAAAGGGACAATAATGAGGATGGGTTTCCCGTATTCCAATCTAGTCGACAAAGTGTGAAGTAAAAAATGATAGAACACTTTGGTCACTGACACAAGAAAACTTTAACGTATCTTTTGGAGACTATTTTTCCTCGGTGTGTTCCGTCGAATGATGGCCGAATGGTTAGGATGCTAGCCTTCGGTACCGGAGTTCGTGGGTTCGAATCCCACTATGGCATGGATGTTCGTAGCCGTTCGGAATCGGCTTTAAGCAGTAGGTCCCGGTCACATTAGCCCTCGTGTTGCAAAAAGTAGAGAGTAGCATTCCAAAATCAACCAACCAACCAACCTCGGTGTGTTCCACTAAGAGGGTTAAACGCGTAAAAAGCATTGTATTGCATGGTGTGCTGTCCGACTTTACGCGACAATCTTAGAGCTACTGAAAATCCTTTTTAATATAGCGGTTACTTTAGGAGTATAATTTAGTTTAAACCCGTTAATATATGAATTATCAAAACAAATTTTGTTTACTGTAAGCACAGCGTCCGTCTCTGTCGGGGGTCAAGAAGAGCGTTGGTTAAAGCGAACTTTTCTTCATTATAAGGAGCCGAACAATTGAAAACGGCAGTATTGTACCAGTAATGAACTGTTTGACGCACGGACAATTGGAAGTGTCAAACGTGCCGTTTATCAACTCCCCGACAGAGAAAAGAAATTGTGCTTTGTGTGACCGCGTCGGCCGTGAACCAAAGGGTGTTTCAACTACCCCAAGGATAAAGGTCAAAGGGGGAGGGGGTGTCAACCTCCCCTAAAACCGAGGTTTCCTGCTTGGAAAAGAGAGAAGCGGGAGAGACTCCCAGCTGAACTTCTAAGAGAGCAGGTTGATCTAGAGTGATCTCCTCTCTGGATGATAGGTTGCATCTGCATTGAGTTTTTTTAAACGTTTCCTTTTTGTTAAATAAAGGAACAGTTGTTAGGTTTTAATCACCTACTGCTGGTTATTTAGTATCCATGGCTGCTTCATTGCAAGGGACCCATGCGAAGTTATATCCAAAATGACTAGGGTGTGACGTACTAACCGGATATAGAGACAGCGCGACCGCCCGACGTTTACATTTACAATATGGATGTTTTATTTTCTTTGGTTACAATTGCGATAAAATCTTTTCTTATTAAATGTGAATAAAATGTTATGAAGGGCAACCTGTATTACATGCTTACCTAATGGTGGGTCAAATTTATCAGCATCATCTATAGAAGTGCTTGGAATTGTAGCTGCAATAGCACGAAATCTGTTTTCGATTTCAGAAAGGTTTTGATCATATTCTTTTCTTCCGCATCCTGCAAGAAAATAAGCAATGTAATATTGACACATATCAGATGTTTAGTTTGGTTTGATTTAGAATCAATAGTCAGTTTTTAATAGTATGAACGCTAATTAGACCTGAACACACTGTTTGTTGGGAAATTAAAAATATATATATTTCTTCTTGTAGCGTTGGTGTTCTTCCGACTGGGAAACTCGTATATCAAAAATCACTTTACCAAAGTCAACCATCCAACTCCTTTTTCTTTTTTTAATGTTTTTATTTAGACGACACAGCAAGCAGTATGTGCAGCAACACATATAGAATAGTAATCACACACACAAAATTATATAGCATAGGCGTGTCCCTGACTCGGACAAAAGAAACCACACGCCGTTCCTCTCTACTCTCCCTTTCTGAACAAGCATATCTCCGCAACCGTTCTACCCATAGAGGGCGCCAGGCACTACACTTCTTTACAACCAGACGTCATTGTTAGTTAATGATATTCCTCCGATGCGTTTAACTTTCAGTCAGATTTTTTAACCGTGACTGAAAACCATATGTAAATTACCTACCGCATGTGTATATTTAAGCCTGTTCAGCGTTGTTGGCGGGGGGCACTTCTGACTTCTGCTGCTGTTCAGTAGGTTGCCTAATTTACATGTATTATTTTATGCAAAAAGTCAATGCATGTATTATTTTTATTAATAAAATTTTAACTAAAAGCATTCGAAGTGGAAGTGTTATGAAACCCGAATACTTCATCAATTCTCTGACGCCTCTGCAAATTTAAAAGTGTTGGAAAATTACATGAGACTTGACTAATTTTCCATCACTGTTAAATACTGATTCTAAACTGCTACGTACATCAATGCCAGGAGAGCTATTCAAACTTATGAACTCAAGTTTAGAAGAGGCCCTAGGCATTCAGCTTCTATTGCATTATGTTCTATTAATTTTCAGCAGGATTTGAAACTGTCGACTCTAAAAGACTTTATAAATCTGCAGTCCTCCATCTGATCACATCACAGGAAGTTTTAGGGGTTAAATTTCTACAGATGGAAAATTGTTATTATTAATGTTATTATTTATACTAGAAAATTACGTTGAAATGAAGGCTGGAAAAAAAACCTTCGGTTTATACATAATTTCTATGTTGTAATTGCGACTAGTAGTAGTTTGATCAGGGCTCCCTAGCTGAAAGCTGAATCCCCCGTCGTGAGAGTGAATTAGATCAATCAGGGTGAGTATCAGCATTTGCCAGTTCAGTTAGGGTAATACAATAATTAAAATAAAAATTACATTAAAAGAAATAACAACTTGGTCCTAGATAGCAATATGAATAGTAAAGTGGTAAAGTAAAAAGTTATTAATAGAGAGTAGGAAGTTTAAAAAGGGATAGATAATTTTTATGATGCTATTAAACCATGGTTGGTCTAAAAATAAATTGGTATTTATACCTTCCCCCTCGACATATATTGTCTCGAAATGGTCTACAAATCAACGTGCTGGGCCACTTTCTGGTGCTGCCGTTTTCGAAACAGGCAGGAGCACTAAACTTTTTGTTTATGAAAAGCAACATAGAAATTGAATGTAATTATAACTTGGATACTTTAAGCAAAGTACTAGGAAAAATTCCTATGTAATGCCAAAAATGGCATTTTTATACTCAAATTATTTATGATTAAAATAGCCAGCAAAAAAGCTAAAAAAACACCCGGGTAGCGTCTCTAATTATGTACACCCAGACTGAAGTCTGGGAGTACTAATTAATTAATAAGCGTCTAGTTTAATATGAAGTGAAGTCTTTAAAACATTATATAATAAAAATCAGCGATAAAAAGAAAACACAAGAAATATTAATCCGTGTAGTTCGCACAATCTTTTAAAAATGTATCAATTGTAATGTAGCCTTCACACGATGGCCAAATGTTCACCACTCCAGTACTGGTCTTGATGGCAATCTTGATGGTTTTCGGATTGTGTCGACACACTGGGCCACTAAATGAGCAGCGCTCGTGGATGTGTCCATAGACTCTAATGCGCACTTTGGTAGCGCATGCTGGTCATTTGTTACCAAATACACGGATCCCATTCCTTGTAATTCGCTAAACTTTTAATTATAATTTAATCTTTCTGACACTAAGCAAGTGTATTTAAGTTAAGTGGGTTAAGTTGGTTTCTGATAAAGGTTAACATAAATCACGGGAATTTAACTCTAACTATTTTTAATCTTGGTTACTTTATCTAGTTTTATTTTTCATGTCTGAAGTCCATGTGAGAGCAGTTTAGTTAGTAATTTGGAAATCGTTTTTTGTATGCACCGTGGTCTTTTTCTTCAGCATGTGAATAATTGTAAAGTTTACAAAATCAAGAAGGAGTATAAAAGGGGGCACTTTACGTTCAGCCTTTGCCTGTTGTTACCTGGTGATGCCTGTTGCTTGTCGCGTTTTTGCTTCGTCGATATAGTTTTTTTTTCCATCGGTAAGTTACATAAATTAGTCACTTGCCAGAATGTTTAATTTGCAACTTAGTTTTGTATTATCGGCCAACTGTTTTGGATGTTCTGTTTAACTGTTTTTTATTTACGTTGTTTTGAGAAACAAAAAATAAACTTTGATGATTTTATATTTTTGTGCAACTTCTTTAAAGAAACCCAGTCTTCATTTAGGCCGTGCTACTGTGCTAAACATCAGTGGAAACTTGCTGTTCGTTACTGTCCAAACATCTTTGATCTTTGGAGAAAAATCGCTTCCGAAGCCATCCTCCGCCAAGGCTATTTTATCGTCTGCCATCGTCGACCTCGATAAGCCATACCCGGCTTGCAGTAGACTATAGTGTGGAGGTGCCTTAACAAATAGAAGGTTATCCCCCTAGTGACCCTAGACAAAAACACTCAGTCAGCCACTAAGATTCAGAGATGTAGCATCGTCGTTATTTTGTCTTGTTAATTGTTATATGTTAGAATTGTTTTGTATCTAACTGCTTGTTTTGCAGCTCAGTAGATTTTAAATATAATATTATTCGAGCTAGTTGCTGTTTGTCATTATTTAAAATCTCTCTCACACAGTTACTATTTCCTAGAAACCATAACAAGGAGCAAAAATGACAGTACTTAGTTTAGAGAGTGACTAAGTACTAATGTAAAAGATTACTGACTAATTTCTTTTCCATTTCTGTGTCGAATATTGTCGTAGAAAATAATTTTTTACTGAAACTAAATCAAACTGGAATAAAATTTGAAGCGCAAAAGATGAAAAAATAGCTAAAAAGAGAAGAGTAAAGATTCTCTAGCTCCTACCTTCTACACATGATCAATTGTGTTGACGCAAGGAACTCCAAAGAGTTTCACCTCTATTGCAGTAAAATTACGAATTATATATATAAAAAAATGAAGCACTTACTTCTTTTTCTGGCTTTTTCTTCTGCCACTTTCTTGGCAAGCTTAACTCCGAGAACCAATGGTAATCCGCAGCATACCTTTGGAACACCTTTTCCGACCCAGCCACATAGGGTGGGCCATCCGCCAATGATTAAAGAAGCCGTCGCTTCGCTACACAGCCTGATATCTTGACATGGATTACTTCTTACACCCGAGTGGGAGCAGTTCGGATTCACGTGTGTGTAAGTCCAAGTCACGCGACTCCACAGTGGTGCGTTGGGATCTGCAACTGTGAAAGGGATTTCAATTACACGAGGCAAAGAAGTAGAATGTCAGTGTCTATCAGGTTACCGTCAAGGTTAAGGGATTTATGAAGTGTCTCAGTCACAGAATAAAGGTCAAAAGCATCTCCAATACAAGCAACTCTAATAGCAGTGGAAGGGTAGCGTCTGTCTCTGTCGTTGTTTAAGACGAGTGTTTGAAGAAGCGAACTACAGGACATTGTAAAACGCAGAACATTGTAAACGCTGAGCAATTAGAAAAAGCATTATTGTTCCAATAATAGTCTTCTTGACACCCGAACTTTTGGAATGTGTCAAGTGGGGGGTTTGTGGACACACCGACAAAGAAAGGAAAGATGCTTTGAGAGCCCTTGTCGGACAAGGGCTGTTTGGTAACCCTAAGGACGAAGATCAAAAGGGGGGTAGTGGATCTTCCCTAAACCCGAAGTTTCCTAATGGGAAAAGAAGTGGGAGTGACGCTGGTCTGAACTCTGAGCCGAAAAGACAGTTTCTCTTGAAGAGATATCCTCCGACTTTACCGGAGTGGTTTGATTTCTTTTCTTTGCATTGAATGAAAGAAACATCCACAACATAATTTTCATTAATGGTTTTTCTTTGTAAATAAATCAACTTTTTTTAAATACTTAAAACATCAACGGACATCTCATTCTTGCATCATCTAGGTTGCTTTATTCCTCCGAACCCATGCTATGTCATACCCAAAATGACTAGGGAATGACAAGACAACAGAATTAGGACATCGCGACCGCTCGGCGAGCTAACAAACAGTAAACCAATGAAGAAATTCTGCGTTGACGTATTAAACTCCGGATCACAACTGGCCTGGTTACAGTTCGTTATCCCTTATATAATAATAGCCTAAGCTATCTGTCCTCGAATTTTTGAAGCGGTTGGACCTGGAATGGATAGAGACATCCATATTGGATTCTTGATGAGTTAGGGTTAGCAAAATTCAAAGCGAGTTCAAAAACGTTCGAAATTTACCCCTTTTCCCTTTTTGATCCTTTAATGCCATTATCTCCAACCCTATTTTCCCCGGTTAAGAGCAGGCGGTGATTAAATTCATCAATTTATCCCATTATATTATTTTTGTTGCAATGAAAATTTTATCACCGGTATTAACAACAAATTCTTTTCATAAAAGTCTAGGAGTCTATTTCACGGAGTAATAAATATCTAGCGCTTAAGGTATATATCTTTGAACATTAAGAAATTTGCCCGTTTGTGTGTGTGTTTTTTATTACATAACCACACGGTTTGAAATCGATTCGCTAAATTTTGGACATCATTCATATACACCGCCAAATAATTGCTGTCAATATTAAAACCTCTACTGTCCATCCTATCACGTAATATGGCTAGATAAATTATAGTTGACAAGTAACATGCGGTCAGTAAAGATAAACAAACTTCTAAGCGTGTGCCAAATAATTCTCAGCCAAAAAACAAACCATTTTTTTACCTGCCTCATAGGGTACTTTACAATTCTGGAAAATTAAAAGTTTTAATGATACCGTCATATGACGGGCTATATGCTATGGATAAATATTTCTCTTGTCAAAGCTCGGAGTAAAAGAATGTATTGCTCCGAAGAGCAAATACCTTGACGATGACACTAATAAAATCAGCTCAGAGTGATAAAACAATAGTTCTTATCTGTGAAGAAAAAAATCTGATAAGGATCACCATAAGACATTCTTGATCTCCTATTAAATTACAAGCCGAATGGTAGAGCGCCGCTCCTCGGCACCGTAGTTCGCAGGTTCAAATCCCGCTGCTGGCATGGATGTTCGTATCCGTTAGCAATCGGCTTTAGCTGTAGATCCCGGTTTCGTTAACCCTTGTAAGCAAAAGAGTAGACCGTAGTATTCCAAACCAAACCTATCAAATTACACAATAAATTTTAAAATTTTGACTGTATGATGCGTCATCAGAATTATCATTTTCACATTCCCTTAAGAGTTTAAAGTTCGTTTCGTTTCCCATGCTAATAGTTTTGTATGATACGAGCACAAGTAATGCCATCTGGTGGTGATCGACAGCGTTAACGTCCGTTACAGTGAGTATTTACTAAACTCCTCGGTGCAACAGCCCCTAGGGGGCCAGGGCCTACGGTGCCAATCTCTGTTCACGTGACCAAGGGCCCTAGGGCGCGAAGCATATGTTCCGGTTAGGCGATCAATTTTACGCGGAACCCCCAGTGTTTAGTTCTCAAACACGCTTGGTCCTCAGCTCTTCTACCCACTGAAGGGATGAAAGGCTGAGTCAACCTTGCCCAGCCCGGGGATCGAACCTTGGACCTGTGTCGTGGGAGCGCGGAGCTCTACCCCCAACGCCACTGGGCTTCAAGTGAGTTTTTTATTATATAAATATTTCAGTATAAATCGGAAATTTTAGCTGTGAAAATACCCACTTTATTCCGTACAAGAAAGTAATAAAACAGTAAAAATTTAAAACTATTCTCTTCAAGGAATAACATTTTTTTTTAAAAAATTTTTAAAAAAGGGACTCGTTTTCTGCAGTAAAGGGATTTGGAAAAATAGTATCATTTCAATTGAGTCGATATCTTTCTGTTGTATTACTGAAGACCTCAAGCGCTGCCATTTGGATATGATCGACAGCATTAATGCTTGTTATGCAGAAAGTTTTCGTTATACTAAGTGCGGATTGCAGTCAAAAACGAGATGTAACTACAGTCCTAAAATCCAAATTTTAGTCTTCGGCTAGATTGTGAGGCTAGTTACGCTATATACAGAGTAGATTTCACGCCAAATTATGATACGCCAAAAATGGATATTTCCGGCAAAATACAAAAAAACTTTTATTTTTGCGATTTTAATTCTTTCTTCACTCTGTATAAGAAAAGAAGTAAAAAAATGATCGAGAAATTTACAAGGAAGCCCGAAAATAAATCTTATAGGATGTTTACACATTTATCGCTTTTTGAGGATTTTTAAAATCTTCAACATTAAAAATATACTTCATAATTAAACTTGTTAAAACATAAATACCATTGTCTGTTTTAAATATTTCACAGTGTGGTGACGTTATCTGAAGGAAATTAACTTAAACGGATGGCTGACGCTACAAAGTGTTTTTGCAGATTATAATTTAGAGTTATGAGACTTGTGGAAATATAACTAGTATATAGCCGGTCATATGACGGAATCAGTAAGATTTTTAAATTTCCAGAATTGTAAAGTACCTTATGAGGCAGGTTAAAAAAAATGGTTTATTTTTTGGCTGAGAATTATCTGGAACACGCTCAATAAGTTGTCTGTCTTCATACTCCTCTAAAGTCTTCCAATATTGTGAATGCAGTTTAGAATCACGTTGAATTCATTTAGAAAGATAATGCAAAGTCTTCTTAGCTACGTCGAAATTATCGACGTAGCTAAGAAGAATATATATGTACATATACATACATATACACACACGCTCACACACATATGTGTGTATGTGTGACCCAAAATATAAGTGTACCCTGTGCACTCCGGAAAAAATATTTAATGTCTTTATTCTTTCTTATATTATTTGAATATTTTGTACTGCCTGAAGTGAAACTCAAGTTTTGTCATTTTATCTTGACTAGTTCATTACTGAAGATTTTAGCCTTTGTTAAATTAAGGCATAATTATACCTCGCCGTCAACCCTTGAAATGTAAAAATGTTTTATAGACCAGCATATGGGCCGTCATACGACTGGATCAGTAAAATTTTTAATTTTCCAGTATTGTAAAGTGCCCTATGAGGAAGGTAAAAAAATTGGTTTGTTTTTTGGCTGAGAATTATCTGGTACACGCTCAATAATTTGTTTATCTTCACACTCCTCTAAAGTCTCCCGATACTGTGAATGCAGTTTAGAATCACGTTGAATTCATTTAGAAGGATAATTCAAAGTTTTCGTACCTACGTCGAAATTATCGTTGAGTACTTCCCAATTTTTTTGCCACAATAAATAATGGAAGTAAAGGAACGAAACTATATTTTCCACTACACACTGGACGTAGATAGAATTTGTTGTTAACACTGGCGATAAAAATTTCATTGCAACAAAAGATAATTGTTGATTAAATTTAAAATTATTACATGTGTACCTAATCTATTATTTAAGCCAAATATAAAAGAAAAAGATTTACGTAATATCTAAGTTCATTGATAAAACGTATGAAAATAATGCAGACGATATTTAAATAATTTAAAATAAGAAATGATTAAAAGAAATGGTGTAATGAATGACGTCATAATGGTAAAAAATAATGTTATTTTTACCTATTTAATATTTAATAAATTGATAAATTCAATGGATTGGTTTAGATCGCTACAGTCTACTTTTTTGCAACACGAGGGTATATTCGATTTATAAAAATGGTTACAATTGGTTATTGTTATCAAAATCACGGTGTCCCAAACTGATCACATTGAGCGGAGTCCACTGTATTATGATTAATTTCCAGACGTAAGAACTAGAGTTGGATGATATCTGAATTTTAATATTGGGATATATCGTTTACCAAATACTGATATATCAATATGTTCTAATATATATCCCCTGATTATAGGGTTGCAAATATAAGAGTGTTCTGTATAAAATAATACAAACCCTCATACATCAATGTGTGTGTTGATTTTTTAGGAAACAAAATTTCAATTTCTTAATCGTGATACATAAATTTAAATTTCAACATATTTATTTTAAAAGAAGGATCGTTTCCCTACTTATTTGATCTAAAAGGCATATTATTCAAAATTAAAAGAAATTAATCAGATGAAACAGAATATATATGTATATTTTCTTATTTCATTTCAGTCATATCATATATTTATTTTCTAAGAGAAGAAATATATTAAGAAAAAAGGTATGCACTTCTTTTTGCCGAAAATTCTTTTCGAATTTTCGGGAAAATAAATCTGTTCTTTATAATTTTCGGAACAAACCCACATAAATTTTCGGAACTATCGCAAAATTTCGGTTCAGAATCACCCCTGCGTATTACTCTCAACAATAATTTTAGTTCAACTACAAGAAAACATCATTATATTAAAATACTGAAAATTTTGAGCCAAAATATAAATAAGTTTTGAGAAATCTTAAAGTCAACAATAAAAATTTGCTTTCCGAGAAAAATCAACTTAGAGTAATAAGCAGGGTTGAAATTTTGACCCGTCAAAACTGATTTTGACAAAGACACTGGATAAAAGAGGTTTTAACCGTCCAAAACTGGTTAAAAGTGGTCAGAATTGTTAAAAATAGTTTTAAATGGTCTTAATTTTTAATATATAATATCTTTTGTAGTTAGATGTGACTTCTAATAAGCAATAAAAATAGTAGTGCAGTTAAACAAAACATTACACTAACAAGTTCGTGAGATTTAACATGCTTATACAGTATAATAAGAATGTTTGAATTTTTAAAATGAACCATGCACAGGCAATTGGAAAAATGTAATCCAGTTGCAGTAAAAAACATAAAGTATGAGTTACAGTTAAAAAATAAAACATGAGTTGAAGTTAAAAGCATAAATTTTAAAATTAAAACAAATAACATGACATTTTACAATTAAAATTGTTATTAATTTTATTATCTTTTTAACTGCAATCACCATAATTAGTGGGCAGCAATGAAGAAGGTTAAAGGCATTAACATAAAATTTGTTGATTTTACAATACATCTAATGAACAGTTGTGCTAGCTCTCCATCTATAGAAAGATTATTTTCAAAGTTTGGAGTAATCCAAAATAAATTATGAAATCGTTTAAATTTAGAGACAACTACAAAGCTTGTTACTTGTAACCGTTTTTTTAATTCAATATAAATTACAGTACCGGGTGACCGAGCTCCGCTCGGAGAAAACAGGTATCGAAGCTAACTCGAAGATTTAAATTTTCAATTGTGATTTATCAAAACAATACATGGCATAAGAAAATTTGTGAAACCATTAGTGAAAAGATAACCGGTTAAAGTGCACCATTGTAAACTATTCTAAACAAAGTTGTTTGGAAAGGGAACTATTCTATACAAAGGTAAAGTTTGAAAAGTCATAGGAAATAAAATGTAATTGATAACAAAAAATTATACAATTAAAGAAATGGTACAAAGTGAGCAGTGTAAAGATTGAAGTGTGTTGAATGGAGAAGCATTCTGACAATGACGGTATCTTCTAGTTGTCCATTTGTGGGATTTGTATAATTGAGCTGATCGCTTGTTGTTCCAAAATTCCGGCTCCTTGAAACATTTCATGTAGAGGTGCGTTCTGCATGTTGAAAATGTAGCTTGAAATCTAATGAATGTTGAAATGTCGAACTTTGTTGACGGTTATTTGAAATCGAAATCAGTTCCTTAACACGTTCCTGGCCACCGACGCACTGGCGCGTCAGAGCGGCACCTCTGGTATGCCGACGACGCACTAACGCTGCGACGGACTTTGATAAGTTATATGCTCTGTGTTTAGTGTGGCTTTGGAAATTGAACGACGAGGTTGTTTCGGCACGTTAGTGAAGCATTATTTTTTAATTTTTTGTGGTTGGTTTTCAAAATTTTTGCTTGCATTATTTTTTTTTTACTATATCGTTTATGTGTTATATATACTTTGCTACATTAATTTAATATTTAGAGTTGATAGAAAATAAAAATGGAAACCGATATCAAGGAATAAAGACTTTTATTATTATTATTAATTCGTCAGAACTACAGCCAATCGATTCCTCGTGGTCGAAAACCCCCGGGTACCAATTTTCACTTGGTTTGGATGCATGAGAAAAAAGTTTGCCCGCACCGGGGTTCGAACCCGGCCCTATCTGTAGCGCCGAACTACGTGACCTTAGCGCGTCAAAACCGATGCCAATCGATTCCTCGTGGCCAAAAACCCCAGATCCCCAAGTTTACTACAGTTTATTAATTCTGGGGCGATTTTCGACGTGACAACCATTCCTCGTATTATAGTATAGGATATAAAACAGCTTGTATAAAAAAAAAATAATTTTTTTTTATCTTGGTGTTATGTTATATTTGTTTTTTGCTGGTGTTATTTAAATTATGACAATTTTAACAAATGTAACTTGCCTTTATCACATGCTAATAAACTATGTTCGATTAGTATTAAATATATTGAAAAGTGAATGTCAGTGGTCAAAACTGGTCAAAATTGATATTGACCAGTTAAAACCACTGGTTTAAACCCCCATGGTTAAAACCGATACAACCCTGGTAATAAATAAACAACTGCCAAGTACAGAAATCCCTAGAGTGTCTTTTATGTTTTTAATAATAAACATTAAACTAAGAGGAATTTTTTACGCCATTTTTTAAATGTATAGGACATCTCAATCTATAACATATAGCTTCATTTAGAAAAATCAAAAATTCTGAAGATTTGAGGATTTAGACACCCCTTAAGTAAAATTCAAAGAGCCTTAATAAGAGGCTTTAATGGCTAAAAGATTCGGGAGGGGGGGAAAACAAAGTTTAAAAAAAAAATTGTATTCAAATCGAATTTTTGATTCTGCGATTCTGAGAACTCAATAAAATTGGAAGACACGTGGATTAGATGTATAAAAGATTTTACTGAAAGTATAAAATATTACCGAAAAAAATATTTTAAGCTACTTTTTATCACAGGAGCCTAATATGAGGTACAGATAAGTGAGAGGATTATCAGATTAATTAGAATTAAGGGGTAAATGTCGAAAAAATTTAAAATGATTATCATTTTCGACTTGTCATACTTTGAAAACTATCAGTTTTACAAACATAATTTTTTAAAATACAGAACAAATTATCACCTTTACACACATATCTCATTCATTTTTAAACTTAAAAAATTTTTTATGAGAAAGCTTTAAATAAGAGACACTTATTGTTAACAATTATATCAAGGCTAACGTGCATGATTACAAAAATGTAATTAAGTCGAAGACAAACATATTGTTTTAAAACATACTACAATATCTCAAAATTACTTACAACCTAAATTTGTATATATCTAAGATACATATATATTTTTTAAAAAAGATATGAAAAAGTGAGTTTTTTTTAACTTAAAATAAAAAAAAAATCAACATAAAAAAATAAAATAAAATTGAGAATTATACACGAAAATTTAGATTCAATCGGATGCAAAATATATTGTATACAACCTGTAACAATTTCATGAAAATATATTAAAAACTTTTTGAGATAACATGCGCGTTACATGAAAAAAAAAAAAACACAATTTGAGAAATATCAAGCTAGACTTTTATAAGTTTAAATTTGTTTACAATACACAGTTGACACGTTTTCATTCATAACTCCTCTAAATATTGGAATTTTTTTAAGCGGATTATTTTAAAATGTTAAGAACTGAATTCGTTTTCATATATATATATATATATATATATATATATATATATATATATATATATATATATATATATGTATATATACATATATATGTATATATATATATATGTATATATGTATGTATATATATGTATATATATGTATGTATGTATATATATATATATATATATATATATATATATATATATATATATATATATATATATATATTCTGAATAATCGAATATTTTTGTTAATTTAACAGTCGTATGATCCCTTATAACGCGAAGGTCAAGTGGGAGAGAGTGTTAAATAAATTACATTACCTGTTTCCCCATCTGCGCAATGGCTTCCGAAAAATCCGATCCATATATAGAGAGCAACTAGGATCGTCCGTATTGTTAACATTTTTTGGTAAGGATCTCCTCCTGTCATTTTTTTACACGTTATATTTCCTCCTAAGGCGGGGACCTTGAACAAGACAGAAACGTCAAACCAGTCCTGTTAAAAAGGAAAACCGGATTCTTTACTTTCAATTTTGCCGACTGTGACAAGAGAGAGATGAAATGGTTAATTCCCACTCATCCTCTATGTAGATTACACAATATACTTTTTTTTATAAGAAAATATGTTTCCAGGAAATTTGTTTTAGGTAGCTAAAAAGAAAGAGGAAACTCGAAAGAAAGTAATATTGCTGCATTTCTTTTTTCATATACGGAAATTTCAAAACGTAATCGCTCGTCTCTTACCGTCTATGAAAATATCTCAAAAAAGAGTGACTTGAAATTCATGCAATATATATATTTAAATGTATATATGTATATATATATATATATATACATATATATACATATATATATACATATATATATACATATATATATATGTATATATGTGTATATATATGTATATATGTAAGGAAAATTCTCAGGGGTTTTCAAAACTTAAATCAAGGGTAAAATTTCTCGCGTCATTTTCCATTCCCCCTTATAACCCCTAACCTAAATTGTCCGCTAGGGCCATGTAGGATTATAATTGGTCAGGCCCCTTCTCCGAGGGCTTAAACTGTAGCCCCAGTGGTCAATTTGAATTTTTACCCTTGATTTAAGTTTTGAAACCCCGAGAATTTTCCTCACTCACACACACACACACACACACACACACACATATACTATATATATATATATATATATATATATATATATATATATATATATATATATACACACAATATATATATATATACATATATATATTGTAACGAATTCTCGTTACACTAAATTTCCAGATACAGACTTATCTACGATCGTGAGAAAAACCTTCATAACGTGGAAATAGCGAACGTGCCTTTTGTGAGCACTTGAACTGAGCTCATCTTTACCTGGTGAAAGGACGTTGTTTCGCGCAGAATAGGATGCTGAATCGAGGATTGTTAACACCGAGGACCATCTCAATCATTCTGTCTGAGAAATTAGGATGAAGTGTTTCCAGTGTTAGTTTCAATGGCATCGCGAAGAAAGAGTCTCACACGACAGAAATCCTCTACATTGTAAGGGAAGCAGCAATACTTTCCTATCTTGTTCTCCAAAGGTTTGTCCAGAGACATCGATTAATGATCTGCGAGATTGATCCCGATTACTGCATACTTCACTTGGAACCGGGCTTGCAGCTGTCCGGCTCATCAGTTCTACAAGCGGTTTCCCCACCACGTCATCTACCAGATGTCTGGTCAGCTTAGATGAAAATTTGCAGTCAGACGACGATATAAAAAGACCGGATTTCGAGGCCCAGAGAGAATTTTTGATCGATCGAGTCTCCTGGGAATTCATCGGCCGAGAGCTTCGAGGCGAGCGACTGAGAGTGTCCCCTCTTTTTTCTCTCCAAACGATTAGGAAGCTGACTCCCGTAACGATCATCATTTTCATTTGTAGATATTCATTGTGTTCATCTGTCTTCATAACTTCAGCATTGTTTCTAATAAAGATCTTTAGTCTGTACGTAGGCTTCCGCTATCCCTTTTCTAGCTCAATTAGAGCCGAAAACGCTACTATATATATATATATATATATATATATATATATATATATATATATATATATATACACATATATATATATATACATATACATATATATATATATATACATATACATATATATATATATATATATATATATATACCTGACCATCCGACAGGCGTTGTCCTGTTTTAAATCTGTAAATCACAAAATTGTAAAATGATTTTAAATAAATTATAAATTGGACCGTTTTGAGGGAAAAGTAAGATAAAACTTATTTAAAAAAGGCTTGACTCCACCAGGCGTACAGTCATCTCAAACTTAATTAGTTTAAATTAAAATTCCCACATCGCCTGTGAAGCCCGCTGCGCTGACCACTGAGCCACAGATACGTTGGCAGTGAAGGGTTTCAAGAGGCATTATAACAATCTCAACAAGCGCACAATTCTGGATTTTTAATTTTAAAAACTTTTTGAAACACGAGGCTCAGACCGGGACCTACTGCTTAAAGCCGATTCCGAACGGCTACGAACATCCATAACACAGTGGGATAGCTTGAAATTTATAGTGACCTAGCAGATAAGTTAGAAAATTCTTGAACAAAAAGGAGATACATGCTATAGGAGATAGATTTTTCCCAAAGATTTTTTTTTTCTCATTTGTGTGTTCTCTTGACCTTTCAGATATTTGTTCTTAGATATTTCGTATGATATAAAACTCTTTTCTATTTTTGAACTGTAAGAAAAAAAGACACAACAAAACACAGAAAATCAACAAGCTATTTATTTCAACACATTTATCACAGATTATGAAATATAGGCATCACAATTGCATACATGATCTGTGTTAAAAGCACAAAATATTTTCAAGAACTAATATTTTAAATAATTTGACAGATAGAACTGTTACAACAGTATTTTTTTAATTACCTCAATTGTTACACTAAACTAATTGTGCTACACAGTAATAAAGTGAATTTAGAGTCTCATGTATGCCAATTTGTACAAAGTATATCACTTATAAGATAGATGATTTGTAACTTCTTGAATTAAACAACACAGCACAAAACATAATGTGACAATGCTTATATATTTTTTATTTCTTATTATATGATATGTACTAATAACCAAAACATTATTATTTTTTTTCTCTTTTTATACTAAACAAACTGAATATTATTCTACTTTGAAAAGTAATACTTAAGTTCTATAAAACTAAGTTAAAAGTGCTGAATTATTTCATCATTATCCATGTTAGGTAATATTGAAACAACCTTTAACTAACACACAGGGTTTTTCATGAAGTACTGATTACTACATTTAACAAAAAATAAGTCCTTGAAAGATATAGATCATTATTCCAACTAGATGATGAATACTGACGGCATTTTTTTTTATAAAAAGTCAAAATATCACAACGTTCACAGAAAATTCTAATTTAAGAAAGATTTATAATACAGTTTGAAATATTTAATTTTCAATATAAAATAAATAAAATAGCCAATTCATATAGCAATGTATTACACAAATAGAAATCGGCTTTCAGACAAATTAAAATAAAACATGTATACAAATTCAAGTTAATAAAATTAAAAAATAATTGTAAACAAATAATAAACACTAGGAGCTAAGATCAGAATTCACAAAATGATTATTTTAAGAAATGGGAGAGATGCAATTTCTTGAATTTCCTGCTGTAAATATATCTTTTTTGAAATTTTCATTTCATCCCATTTCAGCTTCTGAAATATGTATCTTTAGCAATCAATTATTAACCAAAACATTAAAAAAAACAATGAAATGCAATGCTTTTAAAACAAAGATACAGCAAGTAATATGGTTTCTAATACCACAGTTATTTCATCTCTTTCTCTATGTCTAATTTCCCCTTATGAATAATAATCACAATACTCATAGATCACTTGATGTCCTACTGAACAATATATAAATTTTAATTAAGGGCTTTTTTAAAATTTTTACCACAGGGTAAAGAGTTTTAGCTAACACACAGGGTTTTTCATGGCTATCTGCAAATGCATTTATTTATTTTTTTAATTTTTACAAGAGGGTAATGGGTGCAAAACCTTGACACTACATCTTCACTATTATTTGCAATACTCATAGTAAACGTTAAACATGTTCAATAATTTTTAGATTATTGGTATTTAGATGAGGGTTTGCCAAATAAATGTGTATCAATTTAATTTTTAGAATATCATAGTAGTAAGATTAAGTGTCTCTTATGAATGAGTAGTCAAGGAATATTGCTTCCCCCCACCTTCCCCTAAAACTCCAGAAAAGAGTGCAGACAACTTCTAGACATGCAATTGAATCATTTACACGCTGTTTGTCATTGAAATTTCATATTCCTAGTTTAACTGGGAGTATAAATATCAAGGAGGAAAAACCATGTGCTTTTAATGTTTAATACAAAGAAATTAGAAAGTTATTATTTCATTCATAATTTTTGGACTCCAGTGACTGTTTTATAAAACTTTGTTTAAAGTTCAATGGTAAATATGTCATTCAAGCAATATTGTGCTTATTACAAAAAGCAAATTACAAAGTTCATACAAACTTTTGAAATCACTGATAAAACTTTTTATAGAAAATCTTTTCCAGAATTTCAGGATGATTTTAACTCCCTACTTCCATCATATACTAGATTTTAAAACAAATAGAACAATAACAAAACTAATATTGCTATAATTACTAATAGAAATAATTCCTTTAAATCATTATCGTACAATATACATAGCTGCCAACAATTTATGATACAAATACAAAATAATAAATCAATATTAAAAGAGCTTAAATTATTTTATTGGAAGCAAATTATTTGCTTTCAATTGTCTTTAACCAAATAATTTATACCCATATACTGCATCATTGCAGTAGATATAGACATACTAACCAATATTTCAGTAAGGATTTTTTTTTTTTAAATCAGCAGTTGTACCACAAAATTATTTATATTCATAATTGTGCTTTTAAAAAGAAAGGATTTAACCAAGAAAGAAATTTTATCTTATTTTCCCAAGGCTATGTAACATAGAAATTGGTTACTTTTTGGGGCAAAAAATAAAACCTAATCACTCAAAGCACTTAAAATTAATTCTAAGAAATTCTTATTAGTAAAATGTGAAGAAATAGATGAGATGTCAACATTCAGGTTGGTTAATTGATATATTCTTTTAAAATCTGATATCATTAAAATTTATGTTGAAAATAAATGCAAAGTAACTAACATGAATAAAACATTATGTTTAATATAAAAGTAAAATATTTTTAACAAGAATTAAGAGAAAACAAGAAAAAATGGCCAAGTTACTATAGGGAAAATATAGGACTATTGCCAAGCATACAAAAAATTAACTAGAATTACTGCAACTGAAGAAATGATAAACTTAATTACAATTGTTTGAGCAATATTAATATTAGGTAAGCACAAGATATTAAAATGTTTATACGACTGTGGTGAGTTCAGAATTATCTAGTATTATCCTCAAATATTTAGTACCCATGGCTACAAATAATAATGCGTCCCCCCTTATTAAGAATACATTTTTGGTGCCACTCTTAAGTCATCAGTACTAAAAACATTTTTAATAAGATAAAGAAAAAAAGCTAAATTGTCATGATTAAGATAGAAATCACAACATATGCCAATCTGTATTGACATATAAGATAGATGTTCGGTGAAAAATCACAAAAAACATTTGTGCTTCATATCAAATTAATGTACTAAAAACTTTTAACCTTGAAGAACAAAGAGAGAAGGCTATGTTACTACAAACCAATAAAGAATATTATCTTCACTTTATTATTCTACAAGAGTAAGACTACAAAATTTAAATTAAAAAAAAAATTATATTTATACAGTGGATTCCAATGTTTTGTGTGCATCTGAAAAACTTGGTACTAATTTGTCTTCCTCCTGCTTTTGCCTTTGGTCTGTGCATCAGTCCTCTATTAGCTATTATGATACTAATCCACTGGTGGTCTAAAAAAGCCTCTGGTGAATCGGAAATAATTTTGCCATCTACACAATACTGAAACATTCTCACCAACAAGTAGGGGAAAAAATCCTTTTCTTCAGTTCTTAATTCCACAAAACTGTTATTTCTGAGAAAATGAAGTGGCTTGACTTAAATTTTCAATGATAGATGCAGGAAATCAAATAACCCAGAATTAATGATTTTCAAGAAAAAATAACATTGGTTCTATGAAGATAAATTTGGTACCAAATGAATCAAACAATCAATGTCGGAAAATGAATAATATAGGAATGAGAGATCAAGGTTCCACTATGTGAACAGAGAAAAAAAGTCACTGTTCTTAATCAGAAAATAAATTCATTTATTTAGCATTTTACAATAAAAATTTAAAATGACTTTCATTTTACTATTCAAAGGTAATGTAACTTGCATACTTATTTACATTACAGCTCTTCCTGTACAGTAATAAAATTGGTGATACTGATAAGTCAGCATTTTGTTACAAGAAAAATGTCCATTAAATCTCAAATTAAACTGAGACTCAAATACTCCCCCCCTTTTTTTACTAGCCCTAGAGGGTATTTAATACTAAATATATACATATATATATATATATATATATATATATATATATATACATACAATTGACAGAGATATATTGGATTTCCCAATACTGACATCAGTACTTCTACTGCTTATGAACATTAGTTACAATAAGAATTTTATTTTATATCCTTCCCATACTTTTCACTGGACTTCTCTGAAATATTTGGAATGCTATTCTTTAGTATGACCAACACAGAGCTTATCTAGCACATAAATTTTATAATCTTATGAAAATTCTTAAGTTATTTGACATCTTCCTTAATAGAACTTATGTTAAGTGATCAGATTTATCTAAATTCCTTGTTTAAATCTGGTTGTAAGAGTTAACTTAAACCAAAGTTTAAAGCATTATTATGCTGACTATAGAATAACATACTTGATATACCATATTACAGGAGAAAATAAAAATTTTCTGATGTTTTGGGACCAAGGAACCTACAGACTAAAGGGGAAAAGGGAGATAGTAGGCCTCAAATATTAAAATTCTGGAGACTCACATGGAAAATTGCTTTCAAAAAGTTGCTTGTTTGTTATACATATAATTGCTTGCTTCAAAAATCAGCTCGATGGTTTCCAGACCCATAAATTTCTTTTCTTTTCTTTTAAAATGACAAATCCTCTTATGAGAAAAGTGGTTCTTCAACAAAGCAGCAGTCTGAGGAATTTTTTTTTTTTTTTTCTTACCTCTCATTTTAACCATTGTCAACTAACTGAATTGTTAGATTTCTTAGGCTATAAATATTTTAATTGTATTTTTAATACTTTAAATTGGTTAAAGTCTCTTGTAAAACCAAGAGAAGCATACTGCTGTAGAATTTGTTTGAATTCTTTAGGTCTAAACAGTCTACTAATGCTATTTTTGTACTATTTTGATGTTTGGCATAAAATATTGAGAGTTGAGATAGAGTTGAGAAGATTAGTGATTATCTAAATCTTCCTAAACCACTAAGTAATCTTAATAATTTTACCATCTTGTGATCCTTATGTGGACTTATTCAGACAACATCTGTACAATGTTTAGTGAGTATATATAATTTCAAGTCAAGCAAAGGAGAGTAATCAATCAGCAGTCTGTAATGCCAAATACATCAAAAATGGCTTTCAGATAAAGAAATGTCAACCCAGACCATTTTTTTTCCTCTCCCAATTTTACATCTATATATGACTAGATATGAAAAAGAAACATGTATAAAATGATTAACAATGAATGCTATTCACGACACTATGTTTCAAGTGTAATTCCTTATAGCTCTTAGAATTTTTATAGTTAAACAGCCAAATTAATTTTCATTCACTGTCAAGCTATAAACTGATTTGTCCATAGTTAAATCCATGGTAGTACCTATTATAACATCATAATTAATGACCTAGTAAGCAAATTACAATAGTTCATTGTAAAAAGCGTTACTTTAAGCAGGAATGGCTATCACTATCAATGATTGCAATGCTCAAAGGTTTGGTTACAAAAAGATGAAAAATGCCTTGAATTCAGGACAAATAGTGTGATGAAACATAATGGAGGTCAACATTTAAAGATATTACTTGGACTGAATCAATGATGCCTATCTTGGAGTATTCATTCACTTGAAGATCTAGAGAAAACAATCAACAGGACAACTCCTAAAGGTACTATTAGATTAAAAATACCAAAAAAGCTTTTAGCCACATTAAAACACCATTAGGTTTTTCTCATTTTCTGAATAGCATGATTAATTAATTTCTACCTAGACACAAACAGCCTGTAGCATTCTATCAAGAGTTAAGAATGAATTAATCTTACTACTTAATATTTAAAAATAAACTGATGCAACAGCTGACAAATCTGATATTAGTGAGTGTCAACTATGAATAATGGATGAACCACCAATATAATTTTAACAAACTTAAGTAAAATAACTGTCTCAGAAAAATGAAAATCTTTTGTGAAAATTTTCCCTTAATCTGAATCATAAGGAATATAACATAAAAATGAGAAGTTTTACACCAAACTAAAAATAAATCCTTTTCTTCCAGACAAATCATTATGGAGATACGCTTTCTAATTTAATGACATCAGAGATGCTTTGGGCAAACTATTCATTGTCACTAACAGATTACAATGTAAAAAATGCATAAAAAAACGCAGAAAATAAAATAAATCTTAAGTCCCTTTTGGAATGATAATAGTTTAAGTAACTGTATCTCTTAAGATTCTGTTAATATTTATTGATCTTTCCAAGATTTAAAAATTTTGCCATTTCATGACTTTTTGACTGGACTATTACAACATATCAGTGTCATCAGTGCTTCTACATCTCGGGTTCTTAGACTATATAAATTTTACACATTTGATAAGATGCACTAACTCAATTTTTTTAATTATGTATTTGACAACTTTCAGAACAAGCCTAATTTTTATTGGGTTGCTAGAAGGCTTATGAACAGTTTATGGATGCAGTTATTGCCTGACATAAGGAGAAAAATTATGTCTCTTCAGGACAAGATGGTATATGATAATTTCCTTATGAATAAACAGACCTATGCAAAAGTGCTTTTAATCATTTTTAAATTTAAAGTATATTGCATTCATTTATTGAAAATAAGCCCTAATCACACTGAAGTGAAGTAAAAGTCCTGACTTTTTAATAACTTATACCAATCTCACTAGATAAAACAATGAAAAGAATGACAAATATGAATTTTAAATCATACCCTGAAGAACTCATTTATACTTACATGAATAAGCCAGTGTTTAGAAAATCATTCAACTGCCAATTAGGTGACTTACTTCAAGCAAATAATTCATGATGCTCTTAATATCTAATATCTTAAACATTATGACAATTGCATGTGTTGAATTTAAATCCCAATCAACATCAGAAGTTTGCCTGTAAAGAATATTCTTCCAGAAACTTTCAGACCTGGGTGTTAAAATCAAATATAGGTCATTTTTTCCCTTCCCCTATTTCTGCACTCAACAAGCCGCGAAATTAAATATAGTAATGGTTATTTAAAAGCTGCAATTTCCACACTGGTAGTTTTTCTGGTACTGCAAAAGTTGTATCCTTTTTACTGTCTACATAAATGTAATCTACATTATAAGATTTATACATAATATTCAGCGATTCATAACACTTTTAGAAAAACATCACCAGGATGCTAAAACTTAAATAGAATTCAATATTAAGAAAACAATTAAATTCCTCATTAGATGATGTAAGGAAAATGTTATAGTCATACAGCTGAATAAATCAGCTACATTTTTCTCATCTGCACTTTAAACACCAGATATATATTGTAAAAGTGTTATAGATATTAAAAAACAAAAATTTTGTACTTTTTTTTCCCTTAACCTAAGAACTATATAAAATATCCATTTGATTATGTATCACAATTCTCCAAGTTGAAACAAATTGCTGTTCATATAATAAATCTAAACAACTGTCATCTATACCTAGGAAAAAGTTTTTTAGTATTCCTGTTATGAAACTTTTTGTACTATTCCTGAATTTTAATAGAAAAACTGGCAGTTTTACAAATTTATCCTCATAACTGATGCTATCAAAAACAACTTGATTTAATATATTTACATATTTGTCCCCATGTAATTCTCATAAAAAAGAAAGCTATTGTACTGTCTTAAAAAATTAGCATTGATCATTGCTCAAGGTTAAACTAAAATCAGAATATTATTTGAAATTTACATATACAGCAAGATTGTATCCAATATGTCTTTGATCGGGCAATAGGATTTAATCGTTTTATCAACCTGGAAAAATATCCCATAATTTTCCAGTACATTAAAATTTTTTTAATCTTTATAAATTTTGTGTCTTGAAAAAAAAAAAAAAAAAAAGTATCTGTTTATTTATTTTAACATGGAAAAATTTGCATCCATTACCCTAAATCTCACTGAGTCTTCATTGATAAGTCATTGATAGTCTTTACTTCTGATAGCCTACTTGTAATACTGGAATTTTCTGCAACTATTTGCTTTTTATACATATATCTGTAGGTAACAAAAGTACTGTACTGTTATGGGTGAAATAATCACTATTTATGTTACTCTTGAAAACCTTAACCATTTAAATAATACAGTTGCAAACGTTGTTAAATTTTCTGATTCAGAGTTGCTGTGCAGCTTTAATAATAAAGTACCATTCTTATAATAACAAAAATTATAAGAAAAAAAATCTAGTTGAAATCAAAAGTCTGGTCTCTAAACATTCCAAACTGTCTAAATTGTGACAATTTTGTACTTTTTCCTAACTAACTTCTGGCCCTAAATCAATCAATACAACATTGGTTTGTTTCTTAAGTCGCAATATTTCTTTGGAATTTTAATTTCTCATAGATAATCACTATTTGGTAAACTGCAGTACTCTTTGTGGGTCTTTTCTAACTCTGCACTACTGTGAATTGAAATTGATATCTTTGTGTCTGTGAGACATTTATTAATTTATCTCTCTCTTTTGTTGGTGAGAGACCTTGGACAAGGAATAAATATTAAAAATAAAAATACTGATGTTGAAATATTGTTTACCAATAAATACCAAGTCAACATGAAACATTAGACAATGTGCATTCTGACAATTTAGCTTAAAGTGGTTGTACACATCTTTCCCTTTCTGATTGTAGTATTAATAAACGGCAAACTGGTGAAATGGATATAACTTAACATAAACTGAAAGCCATAAGCAAAGCTGTAAGACTTTGAAAAAACTTTTAATTTACTCTGCATATTACAAAATCTTCCAACACTCTTACTACTACAAATTTTAGAATTGTAATACCTCATAATTTTTTGATGAGGACATTTACTCCCCATTGTTACAATTATCTACTGTGTTGAGAACTTTTGTATTTTATTAATATTTTATCATAATCTGCCATATCTAACATACAACTAATTTTAACAACTAGACTGCTGAGTGGGTTAACTATAGGAAATTGTGGTCCCAAGACTTCTTTGTCATAATACAAAAACAAGTCATAAAAAAAGATTTTAAAAGATTTATAGGAAATCTATTTTAAGATGCTACAAGAATACTACATGACTAACATTGTTAGTAGAAAATAAGTATTTAACTTTGAAATTACAAATATAAAAACTTAATTTCCATTAACAGTATAAGTATTTTTAATAATTTCATCAGAGAAAATTCATTCAAATATTATACACATTTAGATGTTTCTGAAAGCACAAGGAAAGCATAAATTTTATACAACAGCCCGATAAAAATAATGAATGAAATGTTTAATAACTGACATTTCTTTGTCTTGCATTCATAGGCTATTACTAGTTAAGTATAAAAAGACTATATCCAATAGAAAAATAATGAGTATATAAATACTACAGTTAATATATTGATTACCTTAAACTCTTTAAAAAAGGATGAAGAGCTAAACTAGTTATGTTCTCTTTCTCTCTCACACACACACATAAAAAAGCAATTTATTTTTAATAAATATAAATAGTTTTAAATAATTTATCTGATACATGAATAACTGTGTGGAATTTACAGTAGTTAAAGCAATGTAACAGAAGCAAAAGACAAAAATTCAGAGAGGAGAAATTTTTAAAAAATTCTATATGAGATACTAAATCTATATCCATAATAGTTAAAGGTTAGTAGTGTATCCACATGTCTTAACAACAGGAGTATGTTTTAAAAAATCTTTCAAGTCTTTTTAAAAACTAAACACATGCTTTCTAAATATGAGACTCTACAATTTAACAAATTTAATTATACACACACACATAAAATACAATAATTACTTGTTTAAATAATTTAAATAAAATGAGCAAACAATCTGGTTTTCCATTTTGAATTGCTCTTTCAATCAGTTTTTAAAAGTTAACATTGCAGTTTTACATATAAAACTAAACATTTTTAATTAGATTTCCCTAAAAGTCTTTTAAGTCTAATCTATCATATAGTTTTCCAAAGCAAACAAAAGTACCAACTGCATTGAACTTTACATATTTAAATCAGTTCTGAGGATTATTTGAAGAACTTGATGAAAAAAAAATAATAAAATAACTCTGGGGTACATTTACATTATAATCCTACATATATATTTTTCTTTCAAAGAGACATCCTATATTTTGGGTTTTATTTCATTATCAAGTCTTGTCATCTTTATTTCTGAATTTTACCTATTGATTCAAGCTATTTTTTCATAAATTTTTCATATAAAGTACATGCTTACTTAGAGCTCACACAAGAACTTTCCCTATGCTCACAGACAATCATTTATAATAAAACTATTTTAAATGCTTTTCACAATTTTTTAACTGGAATAATTTTCTTAATATCTTTTGTTCAATCATGCAGTGAAAAAATATCAGGTAATAGTTCTTCTAAACTAATATATCAGCTAACTAAATGTTAGCCCCATTGAAATATATTTCAGAATTCTTTATTTAACAGTATGCTTATTTCCTTCCAATAAAATACTAGCAACTGATTAAACAATGTAAGATAATTCAATATTTTTTTTCTATATTATGAAATCTCATTTTATTGTATAAGATTAAATTATGATATATTTAAGTTGACAGAAAAATAGTTAAAATTAATAAAGAAACATAATTACAATAAATAACTTTAATATTTTAAAAGAAATCACTTTAATATTTTGAAAGACTTACATTTAATGGAAAAACATTTTTCATGAAACATATGTAAAATCATAGACTGCCAAGCACTTTATTAAATATTACTACTGCACCAAGGGAACAAGACATATAAACTTAAATGCAAAAATTGAAAGTTTTCGGGCAAAAAATAAGTGTTAATGAATAAAATAAGAATTCTTAAAATTTATATCTAACTATACTGTATGATATAAATTTTAATAATTAAAAAGCATATAATCTTGTGCTTTTTCTAACATTTGTATCTATCCATGTAATTAACTGCAACAGTTTAAATATCTTTTAAGATCTAGGCTGATTTAAAAAAAATAAAAAAAAACTCAATTTGCAGATTAACAAGTTTAATTTAATCCAGACCTAAACAAAATTTATTATGAATTATCTTATTTCAACATTTGAATTAAAAAAAAAAAAGTGCATGTACGTGTATGTACACACACGTACACAAGAATTTTACAGTATTATATCAAGCGACATAAGGAAAACTTTTATTACCAACAAAACCAAAATAAAAGAATGAGGAATCTTTTTTTAGGCTTTCAATTTCTGCTAAGAGAAAATTTTAAAATATGAACTTTCTATACTTTTAAAGTAACAGTATTTTCATAAATTTTTAGTAATGTTGCTTTTAATCAAGGAGCAATCACAGAAAAGCATCCAGAACATATTCACATTTAGACCTTTTGAGGAATTAAAATCAAAGTTTTGTATGTACTACAAAATGTATATCACTAGATGAATCTGCCATGATAAGATTATCTTATAAACAGTACATTCTATCAAAAAGAAGTACAATTAGTATAAAATTGCACATACTGTGAGAAAGAAAATTATGATACCTATAGAATTAATATATACAGGGCAGAATGTGAAATATTGTCTTAACTATCTGTAAGAAAAGGCAGCAAATTGTATTGTGCTCCAAATTTGTCACAATCTGATGGGTGAGGGCCATGAAGCTTATTTGCATAAATGGTATATTTGGTTATTAATTTAATGGAAAATTTATTTAAAATTGAAACTTATGTTAATAGAAAACTGAAATACCATCCGATGTAACAACAAATTTGAAGAAAGTTAATATATTTCTACAAAGAAATACAAAACAATGTTTATGAAGAGGAATGAATGACATTTAAAAATAATTTTATGCAGAATATAATTAAAAACAAAATAGAGGATCTTAATTTTACTAGTAGAAACTAAAAACACCAAGTAACAAAATATAAAGTACAAAAACTACATAAGACTCACATAACATCATGTTGAATGTGTTGTTGGAAGATTATTATCTTCTGGATAAACTACATTTATTATCAAAACAGTTGTAATAAGAGATACAGATCTCAGGTAGCAAGAGTATGATCTATCTTTCATGTTCAAACAGGCTATATTTATTAAAAGACAGTTGGTCAATTCTATTCTTTTGTTAAGTCTCCAAGACCAAAAAAAAAACTGAAAGTGTAACTTCTATTATTCAAAGAGGCATAGAGGAAAAATTACAATTTTGATGCCTGCCTCTTGTGGTGTTTATGCATGCCAGGGGTGATTGTGCTTTTAAGTAAAAAACCCTGAAATTTATATAATTTGTAATCAAAAACCCAGAACTAAAAAAATTAATTACATAAAACAAATAACTGCACGTTACTAATATTAGATTTAATGCATTGTTTTAATTTCAACTGTTAATAAATTCAAGAGGTGACTGCTTTAATTTTACCAATTAAAATGAAAAACTTACCAAACTTCTTTTGATCTCTTAGATGTTAAACAAATTAGCTTTCTTAAAATTGGATTTTTAAGTCTTGAATATCAAATATATTTTAATAGTGATAAATCTGTCTTCTGGTACAACAAGCAATACATTAAACTATCACCAAACACAGAAGTAAACTATTATCCCCCCCTAAAAAAAACCTCCACAAGAGTCACAAGAATGCATCCTCACAATGCTATGCTTACGCAAATCAATCAACACCTATTCGTAGGTCAAAGCTTATAGTTCATCAAATCCTCTTTTCCATCTACCCCCTCCCCCCAATGACCGGTAATGCAGACTGTAGTAGAAACACTCTGCAGCTGAAAAACAAAACACAAGCAATAGTAAAAGTTTGATGAGAAGTCTTTTTAATTTATTTTAAAATTTCTTTTGCTTTATTGAATTTAAACTACCCTGAAGGAAACTTCCAGTTCAGCAGATATTATTTCAAAACCCAAAAGGATAATTAAAAAAATCCGAAATTCTGGGGGTACCACCAGAGCACAATCACCCCTGGTATACTTCAATATTTCACACCATGAAATATTTCATTTCAGCTTTCCTTCTTTTGTATTTTGTTTTTTATAATTAATTTAGACTTACATAGAATTTAAATATATACTATTTTAAAATATTTTCTCAAACATTAAAAAAATACAAAAGTGCTTTTCTTTAATAGTGTGGTATTTTAATATAACTTTTCATGGTAAAAGGAAGAACCCTTTGCAAAATGTGTCTTTTTTTGCAAACAAAAGTTAAATGCCCTGCTAAGAGTCATAGAAGGAGAAAATCATGTACTTTTAAATCATTTTCATCACAAGAAAAAAAATTTCTTAACACCAAGGGAAAGGTAGTATGAACTATACATTGACTTTGAAAAATATACTCTTTACCATTATAGCTTTTTATGACTTATCTTTTCTTACTTAATTTACTTTTGAACTTTATAAACTGCAATAACTATTCATGCCTTAACATATTTTATTTTTTAAGGCAGCAACTTACATGATTCCTTGATCACAAAGAAATAATATGAGAAGTAAAGGTAAGTTTTCTTTGTGATCAGAATCAATTCTCATGATCCAATTGCTACAACTGTTCAGCAGAACAAGGAGCAATTATACAGTGTATATTATATTTTACTCTGCTAAGAAATGTTTTTACCTTTTTATTCACTAACATACTTTATTATTCCTAAAAGAATAAACTAGTCAGACTTATTTTTTTTTCAAACTAGTTTGAAATTATAATTTATTATAGAGTTCCAATAAAAACCATAGATTGAAAACATTTTCTAATTAAAAAAAAAAAAATCACATCTGATATAAAATTAGCTTTTTTCAGCATATTTAACTGTTGAAGGGATTAAGTACTAAAAGGAGAGAGGTCACACTTCATAAAACTCATTTTAGCATAAAATTAAATATATAAACACACATATATGACTGCATAAGTGCATACATTATAGTATGTATTGGAATGAAGGTTATAGAATAAATTTGAAATGTTCGTTGAAAAACTGCTCAAATTATATTATTTTCTTTTCAGAATTTGTCAAGCAGCATAACAAGACAAGAAAAATACTAATTAGGATATTTATAATGATTTTAAGAGTTGTGAAAAAAGGGAAAAAAAGAGAAAGAGTGAATACTGAAGTGTTGGAAGAAAATTAACTTCTGTCTTGCTTGCTCTTTATTAATTTCTTCCTTTATTCAAAGCAATTGCTCTTCAGTGATTTATAAAACATTAATCAATTAAAAATTTTAATTTATATTATCTGTTAGTAATGGCAAAACTGTTTACGTTTTAATAAATATGAACACTTAGTGGTTTTGTAGGGGAAAATAATGAGATTAAACATTTTTAAACTTTAAAAATAATAATAATAATAACAAGTTTGAAAATTGAAAAAGGTGAGAATAATTCATTTTAACAATTAAAATACAATTTGTTTTAAATATTTAGAATTAATAAATCTGTAATTCACATAAGAACATTTATGCAAAATGACAAAAAATATATATAAATTATGTACTTAAAATCATTCTATAAATTATATCACATTTTAGCTTCAAGTGAACATAAAGATTTTTTGTTTCATTTTGAATACTTAAGATTAAATCTGTCTACAAATTTTTAGCATTGATTGATGGTTTTACTTAACTCTTAAGTTAAGTAAAACCATCAATCAATGCTAAAAATTATCATAAATTCTTTAAAGTTTTAACATAAAAGCATTTGTTTTTCTTTGCACAGGACATTATTTTATGTAACACAGAAGAGTTGGAGATATATGGTCCCAACAAAGGAAGTGTGATCCATACGACATACTGCAACATAGTACTTTTAACACCATGTACCATCCACAAAAAAAATTTTGCAAGAGGAACAAATGTTTTATATATATATATATATATATATATATATATATATATAAACAGAAGAAACATATTCAAGAAATAAAAACTAACAAATATACACCCAAGAAACAAAGATTATTATTTAAATACAATTATTTTCAGTATATTCTTTTCCATTTGCTAATATATTCATTTTGATTTCCTCACTCCTATAAAAAAAATTTAAGATTAAATTTTCTAAAATAACCATTAAAGAAATATCTGAAAAACTATTTTTGAAACATCACTGCCAATAAAAGCTCAAAGGATAATGCAAAAGCGGAAAAAAAAAAAGATAATTTAAATAATAAATTTCGTATAAAAACTGGAGAGTGGAAAACTATTAAAATGACATGTCTAGGGACATAAAGGTATCTGAAACCCTAGTAAAATTAAAATCATAATTTTGCAATGTCACTAGGATGTTAAATCCAAAAAGAGAATAGGAAGTTACAAAAAAATTACCTTTTAAATATCAGACACAGAAGTAAAATATTCATGAAAAAAAGGAAATAAACTATTAAAAGTCTACTTAATACAAAAACAAATACTTAAATTTTATACAAGAAACTGAATTTTTTTTTAACTGATAAAAAAAGGTATCCAAGTTTCCTAATCAAAGATGTTAAGAACACAGATTTGAATCCCAACAGTTTCTATAATTCAGAATGTACAGAGGTTTCTATCTGAAATCACATATATATGAAGGTAAAATTATTGTTTCTGAATATAGTAATAAATGCAGAACCAACATAAGTAAGGCAAGGCACAAAGGGAACAAATAATTTTTATTTGCACCTTAAGTTGCCTTTGCATTTATTGTTATTTATAATTTTTTTTAAATATCCACAAATACACCAATAATTTAAGACCAATGAAAAAAATTAATTAAACGCATTTCTAAAATAAAAAAGAAAATTGCAAAGACTGAAATTAAGAATATTATGTTTTATATTATTTAGGTATTATTTTATATTATAATATATAAAGATAAACTTCATGTGATAAAGGGTGATCCAATATATAATTTGGTTCAGTTTATTAAAAATTAAAACTGTTTTATATGAAAAACTACTTAAGCCTGGAATAGTAGTCTGTTTTCAAATATGCAGTCCTGGATAAGTCCTTCTTTCTTCTCTCTCTGGCCCTTAATACATTAAACATGCATAACAGAGAGGCATTTTTTAACCTAAATGAGGTATAAAGTTTAAGGTCCCCATTAATTTTGATATTTTACTGATAGTTCTTCACTCATTACTTTCCTGAAAGTGCATCTTTCTAATGCTGCACCACCAGAAGGGGAGGGGGAGAAGCTGAACATCCCACCAAAAGAAGATGTAGAAAAAAAGTGTTATCAGAATATAGGAAAGAGGGTGTTTAAAACAAGTGGAAAAGGAAATAATTGTGCCCACCTGTATGATTTGTTATGCTATCACTCTAACTCTGATCAGATTGGAAAAGAGAAAAAGGTAATAAAAAGAAAAAACAGTCAGGGAAATGCTGTAAAATAAGAAGAAAGGAGACATTTTTAAAAAATAAGTCTGATTATATGCATAAATGTATCTTCTTAACTTCAAAAATCCCATGGTACAATACACAGAATGTATTTAAACTTTTGATACTGTGTATAGCTTGCCCGGTTACATTCTCAGACTCTGTTAAATATTACGTAATTCTCAAGTGCAATTTTTCACAATGCTATTATTTATAGTAAAATGTCCCACTTCAAATAAATATATCTGTTCAACTAGATATAGATAATATTAGAAAATTAATTTCTTACTTCCATTCAGATTTCTCCTGAGCATCAGCTTGAGGGACTTCAAGAAAGCCACTATGAAAAAAAAGAAAGAAAAAGAAAAGAAATACAGTTTAAATAATTCCTTCACTTTATATTTCTTTTGATAAAAATGGCAAAAATTAGTTGGATACTGTGAAATTTACAGTAGCTGTACAAAATCTCATTTACTGTTCAAAGTGATTCCACAAAATCATTTTCTGTTGCTATAATTTGACTTACAATAAAAACATCTGTTACAGGACTTTAGTAAGTCAAACCAAAATTTAAAAGACAGATCATTTGACTTGAATGACTTATTAATTATCTTTTGCTAGCTTCATCTGTTTTAGACAAAAACCTCTAGAACACTAGAAACAATTTTAATATATAATTTTTAAAATTAGATTTTCTAAGTATTCTGTGAATACTTAGTTTTTTTACTTCCATGTTTTGCATTTCAGAGTTTTGATTCACTCTATATTATTTTAAAAAGTATATATTTCTTAGGTTATACTTAGATACAAAGAATAACTAAAAGAAAAAAGAAATAATCCTTAATGAAGCTAGAAGTAAACTTTGTTTTCAGATTACACATATAAGATTAAATAAGTGTATGCGTATATATTTATATAATATATCAAAATTATTACACTTAAAATATCTATCAAAATTCTTTTTCCCCTTCTCATTCTTTAATACCTAATTTCACAGCCATAAAATGTCAGATTTAAAGTTGTTCGCCAAATTAAATTCTTTTTACCTGTCTCCCAAAACTAAAGCTAGAATAAATGCTAATTTTCTGTCCAAAAGCCACAATTTTCCAGCTTCCCCAGGAGAATAGTTTCACTTTCTCCAGAGTCTAAATTGCTACATATATGATTTTCCAGCTAACCCAAATGATCTAAATTCATTTCTGGCTGCCAATAATGCTGGTTAACCTCTTGTTCTCTTGGAGAAAAATCCATGTAATCACTAGTTGTTTGGGAAAATTTATGAAAGAAGTGTGCTGTCATGAGTATTCGATGCAAAGGTCTTGTTTTGTAAATATGTTCCCTTTTTAATGTCAATAAGTTCAAAAGAGTGGAGTTTACAATATTTTTAAATGCAGCCACAACTGCAAATCACGTAGGCTTTTTCTCATTGTCCAGTAAGCCTGGGCAATATAAATAATACGGACTAAAATTTACCATTGTAACAGCAAGAATAATTTCTCCCGTTACACACACATACACACATATTTAGGTAACAAACAAAGAAGGTGCATTCTAAGATTAAAACCCATTTGATCTCCACCTCTTCTGCAAGGAAAATCTCTTACAGGAGTCATTATTCAACCCACAGCCGGTTTTCTAGCATAGTGGCATCACAGCATGAAAAATTAGCTTTTTTTCATCAGCAAGCAAATTGTAAACACACCACTTAGTTGCTGGGTAAGGATCTTAGCATATTTAATTAATGAATGATAAGACTGTATTTTTGTTATGTGATTTATGTAATTAAATAATTTGAATAATTATAAAGTTTGTATTTTAACTTATTTGCACATAATCTAATCATACATTTACGTGTAAAATTCAACCTTTATTACCTCTGTTTTTAAAACTCAAAGTGGATTTTAAGTTACTTTGACTGTAAAAGGAGTTTAAAGAAAAACATTAAAAATAGTGTAAGTTTATTATAAAATCGATGTTTCTCATTTTAACCACATAAAATATTATAGTTTATAAAATATCTGGTTGATTTTAAGCTTACTATTTTAAAATATTTTAATGAATTATTTTCTTTTCTCTCAAACAGAGCATTTAATTATATTAGAAAAATTAAATGAGGAAATTTGAGGATTTTGATTTGTGATCATAATTTAAACTGTAAAGCTTTGGTTATTCTAAGCATTCAAATATGATATATTGTCTTCTTATAAATTCTAAACTTAGCATATAATCAATACTTTTAGTTAAATGAAAGCATTTAATGGTTAATTAATACCAATTATAGAACTGTTTTAATGCTCGACTTTTGGACTAAATTTTGTTCACCAATTACATTTCTAACTGCATTGAGCCAACAAAAATTTTATATTTTCAAATGCTTTTTCTATATTTTTTGTACATTGAGAATTTATTTCTTAAATTTGTTATACTATAGAAATGTATTACATTTGTCAAACAAGAAATGTGTCTTCTGTGGATTTAATGTATCATTCCTTTCCTATTTTGGATTTAACATACATAGGAGTGAAAGAGATGATTCTTACAAAATGTGGTTCCATCAATAATTGAAAACAATACAAGTGTTTTTATATTTAAATGTCTTACATTACATTCATAATATTACAGTACGACATATCTGTATTTTTGCTTTGATATGTTTTCGATAACATCATTTTAAAATAACTTTAAAATCACAGTTATAAGTATAATATAAAATTTAGTTCTAAAACATACAGTTAGAAAAAAAACTTTTTTATTAGATTAAATAGCTTAGCTATATGAGTTTAATATCTATACACTTTTAACATCTACAAAAATCTTTTTATGTTTAAAAATATTATAAATTGCTTGAATGAGATTAAATTTCTTATTTTGTTATTATTTGAATAATAATTCATTTATTGCATTTATTGCTTTGGAATTTCATGTGTTTTTAAATGAATATCAAAATTACAATTTTTTTTCTAAGGCGTTTATGTGTCCCCAATTAACGAATCTTTGAAATTTAACTGAGGCAAATGAATGATATTGCTGTTTCAGTTTTAGTGAAGATAACTTTGTAATAAAGTTCAAGATATTCCACGATATATATGTAATGAACTTGAAAATTTGCACTATTTGAATTCTGCTGCACATGTAGCAAAATATTTGGCTAAAAATATATTAAGAAAAATGTAATTTTTAATCATATCTAGAGTATTTTTATTATTATCTTACTGTATAATACTTAGTTTCTAATATTTTAGATTTATAATAGCATGTTCAGGATCTATACAAATGCTTTGATTGTCTCTGTTTTTCAACTTTTTTGAGTCCAGTTATTTTTATGTAATTTTTGTGTCTATATTCTCTGCAGGCAGATTTTATTTATTCAGTTACAAATAAACTAAGTCAATTTTATTAAGCCTATGGAAAATTTTAAGGAAAATTAATCAATGGAAATTATATTATTAAAAAATATTAGGAAAAAAGTAATTATAAATTTCATACTCTGTTAACTTTCAGAGTTTTTAAAGTTTTAATTTATCTTAAATATGGATAACAGAGTGATAAAATCTGGTAAGTTCTAAAATTTACTGGAACAGTTAGTCAAACTGTTAGGAGATTGGAAGTAAAGTGCCCTTACTACATGCCAACAGACTTATAGAAAGGAAAATTTCTCAAACTAAAATATGAAAGGGAAATGAAAATATAAATGACAAAGATTACTAAATATAAAAATAACTTGCTTGTTTAATTTAATTCAGAATTAGACTTTTTGTCTTTAATAGCTATGCTCTTGTGATCTATGTATTTTATCCATGTTCTATTTCATATTTTGAACCATTTCTTGAACTCATTGTCTCCAAAACTAATTTCATGATGCTGCTGAACATATTTTAACAAAAGTTTATATGCAGTTTCCTGATCCTGAACATTAAAATCCTTTTTTTTTTTTAAACCATTTTCACTAAAATTGTAAATTGTTTATGGAGATTAAATACAAGTCAAAATGTTTTTAGAATAGCAAACATACTAAATATTTGGCAATCACTGAGAATTAAAATAATTCTATTAAAAATTATTAGGTACGAGGCTTACTTTCCAAGCTGTTCTGCCTCACAAATTGTATCTGGCAAACACTGGTTATAGGTCTCAGGGAGTAATGCAATCAGAACGGCTGCCACAAATGAAAGAGATCCATACACAATAGCAGGTACAGCTGGATGTGTAGCATTACCCTAAAGGATTGAAACAAATGAATCATATTAGAAAAGACAGATTTCAGCAGCAAATGATTATGAAAAATTCTAAAAAACTAAAATAAAATGTGAGTGAGATGAAAGACAAAACATTTGTATGTGAATGAACAAATACTTAATATGTAAAAGATTATTTGTATGTACTATGGCTAAAGTCAAATGCTCTACCATACAATAAAAATAAATAACCAAACTTTAATCTGTTAATACACAGTCTGACCTAACATAAACACCCTATTTCATAACATAATAATACTGTGAAACAATTTAATTTTAACAATTAATTTAAATAATTTCCTTCTGTACATTGCAAATAAGGAGACAGCATAAATATAGAAAATTAAAATTCCTTACATTCAGAAAATAATTGTTTTGGGCTTGTTAATTAACACCCCAGCTTAAGCATCACACGGCTGATTGTGCCTTTAATTAAAAAACTCTGAAATTTATATTCGCAATCAAAAACTCTGAACTAAAAAAAGTGATTTACATATAACAAATAATTACATATTAGTATTAGATTTAATGTACTGTTAGTAAATTTCAAGCAGTGATTTTAATTGTTAAAAAATTAAAGCAGTGACTGCTTAAATTTTAACAATTAAAATGAAAAACTTTCATTACTTTTTTTGATGAATCTTACTCTTATATTTAGTAAATTAGCCTTCTTAGAATTGGATTTTTAAACCTTGAATATCAAATACATTTTATTTATGATAAATCTGTTTTCTGGAGCAATAAACAATAGCTTAAACTATAACCAAACACAAAAGTTAAATATTTGAAAAGAAACAAGGAGAAAAAAGGAGGACAATGAAGAAAAGAGGGGGAAGAAAATAAAGAATTATTAAATGTATTATTTAGATTTATATAGTGCAAAAACAAGTACCTAAATAGAAAATATACAAGACAATAAATAATTTTTATTAATATAAACAAGTACTAAAGTTTCCTAATCAAAAAAATGTTTACTGCAGTTAAACATGAAACACAAGCAACAATGAAAGTTCAACAAAAATCCTTTTAAATTTACTTAATTTTTTTTTTTTTTTTTTTTTTGCTTCTTTGAATTCAAACTACCATGGTGGAAAATTTCAACTTGGAAGAAATGATGATTTCCAAACCCAGAATTCTGGGGTATCCCCACAACAGAATCATTCGTTATAATACAATAAAAGAAAAATTATGGATTACCAGTTCTTTAATAAATGGAGCTGTCATAGCTCCAATGCGACCCATCATCAAACTGGTACCAGAACCTACTGTTCTAACAACAGTTGGGAAAATTTCAGCAGCATGTATGGCAAGAATAATGAATGCACCACTGATACACAGCTTCCCAATCAAAGCAGCAGTTATTTGTAGCCACATATAATCTGAAACAAAACAATAAATTATATATACTTACTCTTTAATGGCACATAATTAAATCAATTTTAAAAATTATTGCAATTACTTTACCTTGTATTCTACCTATATAAAAACTTCTGAAATATAAAACCATTAACAGTTCAACTAACAGAAATTTTTTTTTAATTTTGACAATCCAAGTTACAAATTTCTGCTTTTAATGAAGAAAAGGGGGGGGGGAGAGAAAAGCTGGGATGAAAAATTTGATTGTTTGTTAATAGAAAAATAAACTCCTTGTTACTTATAAGCATTTGACAAATTGCCTTTACAATATAAATTTTGGCACAAAAGTTTTATAAACTATGAAAATGTGTAAACAGAAAATACACAGGATCAAATAAAAAGCATTATAAAGAAATTGTTCATAAGCACATTTTCAGTGTGTGCATGTCCAAGCACAATATTTTAAAACATTAATCATTCACTTCAGATAAATTTAAAAATTATAGTTATTTGAAATTTTATTTCAGTTAGAAATAATTTTTAAACATCTAAATATTCTTTGCAATAAATTGTAGCTCACTACAATAAATACTCCTGAAATTAAAATATTAACCTAAAAAAAGTCAATGACCAAAAAGTATATATGAGATTTACCTGATGGTACCATGAAAAAGCAAGCTAGCCCACCAATGATGTCAAATATTAAAAATGATGGTTTTCGACGTAAGTAGCGAATGAACAGCATGCACAAAACATAAGCAGGGAGTTCCACAGCAGAGCCAATGAAAAAATTTAGGAATGGATTACCCCCAAGAGTTGTTTGTCCCAGAGAAAGTCCATAGAACACAAAAGCAACAGAAAAGCTGGAAGAAAAAATATTAGCAAAAATTAAATAGTAGAACAATGTATGTATCAAAAATAAGAACTATTAAAACAATATTGTGCGATTAAATTACTTTCCCTTCTATTATAAAATAAAAATATTTATCTTTTCAATAATCAAATGTACTTCATAGAAAACAATTTATTACCTATTATATTGAGTTAAATTTACTCAACAAAGAGGGGCTCTAAAGTTCTTTAATTTTCTATATTTGAATAAACTATGTGTGGAATCGTATCAATATAAACATTCTTTACTTCTTTAAGTACATACAGTAAATTATAGAAAATGTAGTTTACTTTGCCAATTAAAAAAAATATGGTGATTTTTGGTAGAGCATCTAAAGTTATGTTTTATCAATATCACAAGCCTCTTTCATTGATGAAGAGTTTGTTCTCAGCAGAACGAATCGAATGAGCTCCATGGGTTTTCTCCTAGTGTGTGCAACAGAAATATGACCTCTATACCTCCAAGGAGGCAACCTATATGTACACAAAAAGACATGCCAAAGGGCACCTCTCACAAGTCATCAAAAACAACAAAATGGTACACAATCCTGGTCTTCCCAGGAAAATAAGGGAATCCCAGAACCCTAACCCATTAAGAAGCAATAAAAAGAATTCTAAAACCCTTTTAAAACCATTTTATACAATGCTATAAAAATATATAAAAAGAGAAATAAATCCTTTTACACCACAACTCCTAAAATTAGCTTTTGATAGTTACACTTCTAAATTTTTAAAAAATTTACATTTAAAATATTTTAAATGATCTACAAAGGTATCTAAATTGTGAAGTTCTCTTATTAAATTGATGATAAAAATGAATTACCACTAAACTGCATGCAAATTTAAAATACAAGCTAAAAATTTCTGTTTAAAGAAAATGCTTGTTAAAATAATACAGTTCCAATAATAGTTTAAAAAAAAAGTACTGAATTCTAAAGTAAGATTATAAAATACACAATTTTATTATTAAATGTAAGAGTTAAAACTAGAAATGCACAAGTTTTAGCACTTATAACATAGAATACCTTTAAAATACCTGAAATATATACTAATACAAAGGTCCATTTTAATGAAAAAAATTTAGATATAGAAAAAATGATGCAGATAAAGCAGTACTCTTTAAACTTCTAAGATTTACAACACCCCTAAAACTATACAACCCTGTGGCAGAACCCTAAATTCAAGTTAGATGTTCAAAAGTGCTGATAGTAATAATAAAAGTATTGAAAAGTAATGCAACTGTATTTAAAATTTGCAAAATATTGTTCTTATTTAAATAATAGTATAACTCATGCTACTAATCTCACTCTTACATAATTTAATTAAATCACTGGATTGGGCTTTAACTTTTTTTACATAGACAATCAAGGCTTAGATCTGTAGAGGCACATTTCAAATTCTGCATTAAAGTTTCTAATATTTAATTAATCACATAATCTGTGTTGTTTTAAATGCTCTTAAAATAGTAATGGCTATGCTGGTAATATCATAAATACAATGTTAGAACAAGCATAATATGTTAGCCACGGACACAAAACCTTGTTTCACAGAGATCGACATAAATGCATGTAGCTTATGGATATAATATTTAACTACAGTTTGTTTTGCATTGGTTTACATTTTTTAAAACCATTTATGGCATCCCTAGGGACATCTTGCAGCACTCAGTTTGAAGATAGCTGATACATAAGAACAAATTTGCATGTTCCTAAATGGGAATACTACTGTCTTTCATAGCATAAAATTACTTTATTCTTTAAAATTGCACTGGAATTGTACAAAAAATGTTTAAACTTCTACAAAAATATTGTGTTTCTAAACCTCATATATATATATAAATTACAATCTTTGAGAAAATCGAATGCAGAGTTTCCTTGGGGAAATTGTATTGCATACAAAAGACACAAGAAAAGATAGCACTGCTTAAAAAAAAAAATGATTACACAAAAAATAAGTTTTCTTTTAATGCAAAAACATTGAATAAAATTACTGTCTTTCATTTTGTTATATATTAATCCTTATATACTATTCTGAATTGGCTCTGTAACTCGCATAATTGGATATTTCATTCCTATTTTCTTTTATAAGTATATTTATAGTCTAATAACAATTATGGATGAAATAAGCTTAATCTTTTTTCTATCAAATCTGCACATATACAAAATCATTCAAAGCCACCTTTGTTAAAATATAAGGAGGGCTCCTAATTTGTGATATTAACTTACAACAAACAAAGATTTTTGTTTTTACTTTAGAACTCCAATATCCCCTGCTCAGTTAGTCACAAGAAGAAAGTTAATGTGATTAGTGTAATTAAAAAGGCTATTGAGCTTCTCTTTTGTCTCAGATTTCAACAGTTGTCAGATGATGAGCATGTTAACAAGTGTCATGTTAACACATTTTAAAACTTTATTCAGAGCTGCATAAAAATTGTTTTCATATTTTTCTATTCCTATTTTCTTTTATAATACATTAAAAAAATAAAATTATACTACAGCTTTTTAAAAGCCTTGTATTTCCAGGATCTTTCAAACAAATGCTAAATTAAATAGACTTGCTACTGTACTTAATAATATATAAAACTATACAATAACAAATAGACCAAAAATAAAAAATAAATTAGTTAAAAGTTAATTACACTGGAAGAAAAATATTGTTTAAAAAATTTCCCCTCCCATTATAAAGTTTGTAGAGCTCAATTTTAGAAGTTAAAATCGATTCTTCGCAAACTTTCTAACTAAAAAAAAGCTTTATTTGTCTCACATTATATATAGGTATGTATGCAAGATGCATATTAACAATATGTTTCTCACTTTAAAAAAGAAACCCTGTTTTTTAAATTTAGTCTTATAAATTTCTATTGCATCCATTTTAAAAACTAAAGAAATAATTTAATCATTGTGAGAAATTAATAAAAATTATAAATCTTTAGAGCAGTTGAAACTCAAATTGAATTTGATTGGTTTTAATAATAGGCTTTAGGTATTCTAGACGAAAGTCACATTAGCAACTTAATAAATAAATAAATGAATTTAATAAAGTTTATTCAAATTCTAGAAACAGTATATTCGAGTACATTTACAATTATTTTTTTATTCTTCTACATTGGCCTCACAGCTGCACTGGTTATACACCTGGACACTGGGTGCAATTATTTATTAGCAATTAGAATTAACAGTTATAATTGACAGAAGGATCATAAATTATGCAGATAAAAGTCACCCTTTTTGATAATAAAACTACATTTTCGAAACTCAAATTGTTTAACATTATTAGGCCTTTTAAAACTACAAGAAACAGTTTTATAGTCCTGTTTCTCATTCAAACGATAAAATAAATTTGATTATTTGCGAAAATCTTATTCACCAGTAACAAAATTTTCCCTAGATGAGGGCTAAAGAGCTACCCAAGTTCAGTAGGAATGAGCTAAGGGTGGCCATTGGTCTGTTGACTGATCACTGTTGCCTCAAGAGGCACCTTAACATTATTGGCATCAAGGATAGCCTGGTATATAGAGGGTGCCATATGGCAGAGGAGAGTTTCTTACACATCTTGTGTGACTGTGACTACTACTCTGCTAAGAGATTTGAATTTCTTGGTTATCACTTCATTGAACCATGGGAGTTGGGCAACTTCCTGGTTAAACTGCTGCTAAGATTTATCTCAGCTATGGGTCTCTCTGTGACTTAATTGTTAATATTTTTATCTTATCGCTAGGACTTTTTTGTTCCAGTAAATGGGGGGGGGCAGTACAATAGGCCTTGGGTTGCAGTGCTGGTGCTCTTATGAGCTGCCCCACCCTAAATCTAAATACAATTTTACGGGACAATAAAAAATCTACAAATGAAATACATTATTTCTCACATTTTTATCCTTTCAATTCTTTCTAATTATAGTTTTAAGTTTTAATGTATGAAAAATAATCCAAAATTGATTTTTATCCTGAATTAAGCATAAATAAAAAGTGAATTTTTTGAAAGTCAGTATATCTTTTTTTCAAGAACTACTAAATTCAAGTTTAGAGTAATTTATATAGGTCATAAAACTACAACTTCATACTTTAAAAAACATAATACTCATACATCTCTAAATATTTAATATATTTTTTTAAATTTCTATTCATACTTAACATTTTGAAAATGGGTACATGGGGACAGAATTTTTCAAGTTGTTTTGCACAGTAATGTAATTCTCCAAAAAAGTAATTAAAAATGTTGTATTTATCAACCAACAAGCAGTAATTAAGAATTTATTCCTATTCATATACTTTTTAATTGACTAAGATAAAATGTATACGACAGGTAACCACATTAAATAAAGAATTAATAGGTAGCAATTATTTAAGGAAACAATACAAAAAATTTCTTAACTGAATTTATTTTAAATAACTAACAAAAAGAATCTAAAGCAAAAATTTAAGAGAAAAATACTATAGAAAAAACTCATTACTTACTATGAAAGGTATACAAAAATAGTATTTTTCCTTAAATTGGATGTCTTGAAAAGTTCAATTACACTTGGATTTTTCTTTCTTTCTTCCTATAAACGTAAAAATAATATCCAATAAAATCTCAAAATTTAAAAAACACTAACATTTTGATTTTTCAATACCTGTTATGGTATGCTTTCTGGAGCAAAATCATTTTCTCACAAGTAGTTTTTATCCATGAATTTTGAAAATATGATCTATTCAAAGTAATCTAATTTTAAAGTTTACATATTTGAATATAAAAATTAAAAGCTGCAGTAAATTTTAAACCATGAACTGAGTGTTTGTTAGACTCTATAAATAGCTGAAAGCTATAATTTTTTTTCTAAATGACTTTGGTTATTTAATGAAATTTTTTTATTAAATGTTTAAGAGGCTTCAGAAAGAAATCACTTTCTGTGAATAATAAATTACTTTTAAGCTTTATTACAATTCTACAAATATAACTTTTAAAAGGTATTTTATGTTAGTAATATTTATCTGAATATGTAACAAAAAATATTTTAAATAAACTTATTACCAATTTTCACAATTATTTATTAATTTTCCTGTATAAAATATATAGTCATACACTGACATGAAATCAAAAATTTTGGAAACAACTATATTTGGATATAGTGCATACTTACTTAAAACTTAATAATTACAAGAACAATAACACAATGCAAGCAGAATGAAAAATATTGAGTAAAAATTGTAGTTTATATGCACATAAAGAGGAATTTTTTTGGTAATAACTGCTATTACATGAAAGACATTCCTGATAAGACTTCAGAATTTAAATATTTAAAGAGCACAAAATTAGTTCCCCCAGCCAAAAGCATATACACAAACAAATGGACCCAAAATCTTTAAGTACATTCTAAAAGCAAAATTCTAAAACTTTCCACATAAAACTGAGGAATGCAATCTCCCTTAATATTTTATATATTAAAGGGATTATTATCTTGCTTTACATTTTATTGCTGATATTAAATTATGATAAAATTGACAACTATTGTATGAAGCATTAAGTAAATTATAGAAGAAAATAAAGGGAACGGAATAATTCACCAGTATTAAGAACTCATGAAAACAAATAAATGAAAAAAAATGGTTATTATTCTTGTTGAGAGAATACATTATTTAAGCTGGAGACACAGAACCTATATTTATTATATAAACTCCAGTCATTTAAAGATATACACTACAAAACTTTGATTATTTTGGTTTCTTGTCATGTATTATTGTCCAATTAATTTTCTTTGTATTCTACTGATAGTACTCAAAAACACAAATTGGCCTAGCAATTATATTAACTTATTTACAATACAAGATACACTTTCATAATGCATAATGCAAGTTATTCTGAACAATTTAAGTTTTATTTGAACAGATTTACACTAAAATGTAAAAGTCATCTAATCTCTCAAAGCAAAAAATATAATCCAAATAGAGGATGTATTTTTTTTAAAACTGAAATGGTACATAACAATTATTTTAAGAATTTTAGCCAATTTTTAGTCCTAAAGTTTCTGAAAAGTAACATTAAAGGAAAGTGTTTCTTTATTTGTCAGTTTGTAAATATTTACATCCATTCTGAATTGTGTTACCTTTTGTGTTTGCATGTAAATCTGTGAATGTGAGACCAAAATTGTAATAGCTTGTTACTATAAACAAAAAAAGCAATTATAAAACAACAAAAATTCAATCAGTTTTTTTTAAACTTCCCTATACGAATTTTAAAATGTTGAGGGGTACAAGAAGGAAAAAAACCTTTAATGTTACTAATTTTTTAAAGTTTTTTACCTTCCTTTAAACTTTCAAGAATTGTACAATTTATTACCTTTCCTCATTTTCTTATTTTATGTTTATTCATAATACAATTGGTTAAAGGAATTTCAATACAGATATCAAGATTTATTTTCAGAAAAGTAAACTAGTTTATATAAAAAAAGAAAAAATATCAAGTGACTACCTTCTCAATCCTTTCTTTCAGCTGCTTCATTGCTGCTGGCATGTTAGGAATAGGCAAATTATTTCTCTTTGCAGCAGATATCATTATCTTTTCTGCATTCTCATATTGCCCTTGAGTCATTAACCAGCGAGGAGATTCAGGCATAAAGCTGAGGAAAAAAAGTAATTAAATATAGAAACTACACACTCAAAGTAAGATATTAAACACACAAATTGTTTAATATGAGGTGCTGCTGAAAAGACAGGATCAATGGAAAAACAGCTTTTGTTTGAACTTTCCTAATATTGGCGAATATCCCTTTGAATATAGCCATGTTGTGAATATATATATATGACAATCTCATTGCTTTTTTGCATTTCTGAAATCATTGTCTAAAAAGCTGTCAAGGATTGCTGCAACTCACGTTGAATACCAGACAAATGCAAAAATAGTCCTTTCATTTTCAATTTTGAGAAAAGGGGACGGACAAAGGGAGATAGATCTAGTGAATAAGATATGCTCGGAACAACAATCATGCTGTTATGAGCTTAAAATTGTATGCTGTCTTTAGAAAGTTATGAGCTGATGCATTGCCTTGATATAGAAACAAGTTCAAGTATTTTTAGTATAACATCTTACAAATGCTTTAGAACATAGATTGGGGCAGCCAGTAGAATTAATATCTATAAAAATATACATGATATATATAAAAATAATCAAATTAATTGAATAATATTGTATTTATCATAAATACAATTTTTTTGTCAATAATAAATTTCATGAATTACACCATTTGGTAACCTCTGTCTATAGTACAGAAATTCTGATAGTGTTTCCTTCATTGTATTTGGCTGAACATGGGCTCAGTGCAATAGCTAGTTGATCAATTAAGAAAAAGAACATCACTGGGTGTGAAAATTTTTGTATGGCAGTAAGAAATTAAAACAAGATAACAAACTATTAAAACTCTACAAGGCTCAAGCATATCAATTTTGTTTTTATTTCTTATTGATTTTTATGCTTATTCTTAAGTTTTTAAGAAACAATTTTTATTACAATTGATGGCCGTTTTAATTAGTTTCTGATTTGTGACTCTTAATAGATATAGGCAGATAAAAGATATGCAGATAATATGCAACAGTATTTTAATACAGTGAAGCTTTACAGAGCAGCCACCCTTCTAAACGGCCAATTTTTAATGGCACAGATTTATCAACTCATAGACATAATGGTAAAATAACCTGTATCAGCACCACCCTACCTCCTCTAAACAGCCACCAAGTGAGATTGCCCCTTTCATTTTTCAGGAAATTTACTCACTTCAAACTTCAATTTTGAGCAAAAAAACTCAGTCAGGTTTATGGTCAGATATAAGACAAAAGAATAACTTGAGAAGTCCATTCCCATGCCCCCCCCTTTCTAAGAAAGATTAAATCTGTTATCTCTTTTGTATTCTCCCCACACCCTTCAGATAGGGAATCCCTATTGCACCATCCACAGAAACTGAGGGAGGAACTGGACAATCAAGCATTGAATGTGTCCCAGGGCCTTTGTTTGGAATTCATTCGGTAAAGTTAAAGAAGAATTGCACTTCTGTCAGCAAAAATGTCATTCACACCAGTTTTATTTCATTAGTTGGTCAGTGATCTGAGTGGCAATGATGTTGAAATGCATTTTCTAAACCTCGAGCAGAGCACTGAAGTTCTGCATGAATATGAGAATGGCAAATCGGCCAGCTGAATTATTTAACTGCGGAAGAATGGAAATCCACAAAGTCATTAAAGAAAAGAATTTGATTTTGAAGGGTACAAAGACTACAGAACAAACGGAAACAAATTAATTTAGCCTTTTTAAAAAAAAAGTGTAAAGAAGCATGAAATAAAGTACTGTTTTCTCTTTACATAAGTTTTAAATTTCATTTGCATATGGAATATATGTCAGATTTGTTTATATTACACATTATAGTAATTATCTTATAACAGTAAATAAAAACCTTCAGAGCAGCCAACCCCTCGAAGCGGCCAAATACTCTTGGTACAGAGGAATGGACACTAAGAGAGGGTTCACTGTATTTTGTATAATGCACTATTATGGATGAAGGGGCATTCAAATATTTTTTCTTTTAAAGGGAGGGGGGGTGCTGGTCCAGAAAAGTTTAGAAACTTCTGCCTTAAAACATCAATGTAATAGTCAGAATTAACTGTAACATTAGAGGGAAAAATCCAAATAATTTTTTTTCATTTATTTCCCTTTTCATCTGTTTTTGTAGTACTGAGTTGTCCTGAACACTTATCTTAATACGAATGATGACTTGCCTTGCAAATGTCATTCAAAGAACTTGATCACAAAGAACTATACAAAGTATTTCAAGAATTACAGTTGCAGATTTACTAAGCACCAAGCTTCACACAAAGCTTGACTATTTACACATGATACTCAATTTTTTTTGTCTATTGGTAAATTGTAGACTGTCTAAAACATAAACCTAAAAAAAATTGCTGAAATTTTGCATGATTACAACTTGAAGTCAAGCAAAGAAATGAGATAATGAGAGTTACAGGAATGTGTCCTTTTCTTTCTTTTAACCTCATTTTACAGGGAGAGTTGAAGTAATAGTAATCCAGGAGCATTCAATAACATACAAGTTCTTAATATTGTAGCATATAACAAGTAATAACAATATTATTATTTAACAACACCAAAGAATGCTGTAACCAGCACAATGTTATTTAGCCCTTTTACTAACAGCCCATTTTATTAAATGGGATGTATGGAAACAGCTAAAACAATTTTCGAAAAGCTTGCAGGATCTTATATTAATTATTTTTAATCCTTAATTTTAATTAGAACACTTAAGTTTTTCTTCCATTTTTTAATTTTCAAGGTTGAAAATACATTTGGGGCATAGCATCATGGAAGAACTTATGATAATTTTAATTTACTAGAGTTCACTTTAATTTTTCGAAAGGAGAAAAGTAACAAAAAGTTAGTCAATATATCAGGTTACTGGCAGAAAGAGTTAAAATGAACTACAATGAAGGCATTATGGCATGCAGAACAAATTTTTTTAAACAATATAAATCAATATAAATTATGTAAAGAAAGATTCAGATGAGTCTCATGAATGGTAAAAGATTTTAATAAAGATCATTAGCATTATGGTACATTATTAAAATATATGGACCTGAGAACTGATTATAGTGCTTATTCTTTGGATATAAATGAAGATAAAGCTAAACTCATTGAAACTGAATATTTGTTATATATAATACATTTAAACTATTAAGTGCAATAAATAAATAAGATAACAGAAGAAGTTTTTAAATATTTAAATCACTCACCACCAATAGCTAAGTAAAATGGAAGACACAAGAGCACATGCCAATTGCTGATATACCCAATCTCGAATCATGTAAGTCATTCCAGGAAGCAATAATAGTCCAAAGGCCCAGCCAAAGGAGAAAGCAAATGTCACTCGAGTACGATATACAGGGCCAAGAACTTCCATCACTAATGAATAAAATCTAACTTCAGAAAACATTACCAGAATAATAAATATTCTAAAAATTAAATTATTTTTAATATTAACAAACTTTAAAACAAATTGGTTTGGTTTGGTTTGGTTTTGGAGTGCTACGGTCTACTTTTTGCAACACAAGGGCTAATGAGACCGGGACCTACAGCTTAAAGCCGATTCCAAACGGCTACAAACATCCATGCCACTGTGGGATTCGAACCCACGAACTCCGGTACCAAAGGCCAGCACCCTAACCAATCGGCCATCATTCAGCTAAAAAACAAATTGGACACAATTATATAAAAACCATAAAAATATTTTTTTTCTATTTGTACAATAAATTTAATTGAAAAATTCAAACTACTTCTTTACTATTTCTATCAAGATTTCAATTCTAATTTAAAAAAAAAAAAATTAAAGACATGCTTACGAAAAAATTCAGCATTCTTAGCAGATCGTTAAAAATACATTATCACATTCAGACTGTTGTCTTTAACTGGTCTTGAAAAATAATATCTACAGGTCAACTGTCTTCAGCCCTTCTTTCAAGTAACAAATATGGTTTGAAACACTACAGTATAATTTTTTATACAAAAAGAATCATATGTTATTATGTTGTTTTATTGTTTTGATTGTGTAGCCAGTTAGCAAATGATGATGAATCTGGTGGCTCGTTATAGTTGGCATATTGTGTTCAGACATGTTCGCCACAATGGACTTGATGTGTTGTGTTCTGCATTTACACTAGATTTACTGAACCTGTGAAAATGACTGGTTTTGGAATTTCAATTCAATGCATAGTTAAATTGCCAGTAAATCTAGTGTTAACAAATTTTTGCAATTTCCACTTATGTCAGCTAATACTCAGAGCTTTAGATGCTCAACATAAAGCCCAATTAAAAAGAGCTACAATCATCCATACCAAAAATGGAATTCAAATACACAGACTCTGGTTCTGAAAGTCAGCACCCTAGTTGTTTAGCCATCATCCAATAGCAGTAACAACAAGAATAATCCTTTAAGAACAATTTTTGTACATGGTTAATTTTTTTTTTCTAAAGCAACATTATACAATAAAAGATTCCAAATGTGTCATAAATATTTTGGAAAGCCAAAGCATTATCAATATAGGTTTTTAATAAAGTGCATTATTTAAATAAAAAGAAATTTGATTGAATGCCAGCTAAAGGCTACAAATTGAAAGAAAGCTTTACACTTGATTTTTAAGTATAAAAATTTCGTAAATTATGTATTTTAAATTCTACAAATGAAATGTACTTTGCATTAAGAAGATATGAAAATTAATCAGTGAGAATAATAATTGGAATATTTCATGAATCTTAGTAATAATTTGTTTACTATATTTATTTCTTAAAACAACCTTAATTATGTTCAATATCATACAATCTACAAATGAATGAACATAAAAATTAATGTTTTAATTAATGCTTAAAAATCACAGACTACAATTAATAATCTTCAGAAGTCTATGTTATCTTGTTAATTTAGTTTTATAAAGACTTTATAAAAGTCTATGAAAGTCTTTAAAATAATTTTTTAATGTAATGCATGAGCAAGAAAGCAAATTTTATGTACTCACAAAGACAAAAAGATGTATTTTGAGTTCCAGCAACACCAAGAGCTAAACAAAATCGTGATATGCTAAAAAATGTGAAGTTTGGAGCAAAGGCAGTGATGATACTGGCAAACAACATCAGTGTCACAGACAGATTCAGAATGATTTGCCTCCCAAACCTAAAAAAAAAAATATTCTTTATGATATTTGAAAATCTTAAAAATAAGGGTTAAAAGTAATTGTAATAAATTTGTGTACTTTTCAATAACAAAGTAAACGACTAAACTGAATTTACAATATAAACCACATAAAAATAGCTATAAGAAATATTTTTGAACATAAAACTTTTATACACTTCATTATTCATCACAACATAAGAAATATTTTAGTCAGGCATTAAAATAATAACTGAAATTTTAAATTTGTATAAAAAATTAAAATTACTATTGATGTAACTTAAAGGTAAATTATCTTTAAAAATAAAAATACAAAAACTTATTAAATTCCTTTAGAGCCTTTTTAAAGGACTGAAACAGGAAGATCAAATATTAATAATACTTTAAAATTTCAGTTTGAAAATAAAATTCAAGAACTATAAAATAAACTTTCATGAATAAGCTGCAACATCAAGCAGAATGTACCAAAGATTTTAAAATCCTGATAGACAGCTTAGCATAGTTAGAAGAAAAGATTAAAAAAAAAAATTCGAATGAAGACAGAAAAAAGGGTTAAAATCTGTTTTAGATTTAGGAGAAAATTTACAGGTATTTGAAAAAAATTGGTGTCTTAAATATATGGGCTTTTAAACTACAGAAAGTAATGCCCTATTACTATTATTCAGCTACTACGACAAATTAACTTTGATTTCAATAGTTATTAAATTAAAAGTGTAGAAAACAGTCTTCAAACTCATAATGGTATAAAGCTATGTATGTATCTTGGATAATTGATAAAATAACCAGAGATAAGTTATACATATACATAATTGGAAAATTAAAACCCAGAGCAAGAAATGAAGGGCTATTCATAATAATCTATGATCCTAAAAGTTATAACTGTAGTTGAAATTGTAGTTATTATAGTAATATTTTGAACAACAAGTTTATTAACAACAAAAGCAAGGCATAAGCAGACTAACTATTAAAAGCCATTATAAATTAGTAAAATCTTAATATTTTATGAAGATACTATCCCATAGGAAAATGATGAATATTAAGATTACATACCTAAGTTTAACTGCTATCTTAATTAATCTATAATATTCAATACTTTTTGTAAAAGTGTGTACAAATAGAATATGCCCAGCAAAGTAATCTTAAAACAGCCCACATCTGCAATATTTTATGACCGTATTTAACTTCTGCAACAAATCATTAAAAATTCATGAACAAATATCTTCTCAAGCACCAGAGGAAACCAATAATGAAATACTTTAGTAACATGTCAGCATTTGTAATCTTTCCATATGTTAAACAAAATGGCTTAGCTAGAAAATTTCTGTGCTTCTCAAAAAAGTCTGGTATTTTGTGTTTTACTTCTAAGGTGGGCAGTAATACTGAGCTCTAAATTTTGTTTAACTAGATGTTCATTTTATATATATATATATATATATATATATATATATATATATATATATATATAAAGCTGGTCTTTGACTGTAATACTCTTATATCTGACTAAGTCAATCTCAGCCAATTAAATAAAAACTATTTACTGCTTAAAATTAAACTGCATGTGATCTGAAAATCTAGATTACAGACGCAGCCTATATGTATGTAATGTTTTGAAAATTACTTAAAGATGGTTTAATACATTGAAACTACTACCAACAGTCATATTTATTTACCCCCCCCCCCAAAAAAAAAAAAAAAAAAAAAAAAAAAATCAACTCAAAACTGCAACAGTAGAGAATTTTTATACTTTCATAGAAGGAACAGATATTGTACCAAAAAGAAAGCCCTAAAATATTGTAGTGCAGGTATTTTGGCTGTACAGCTATGTTTTCTTCCATTCTGTATTTGTATACTCATCTGTATCCTTGCTTACTTGTTTGGGATAAAAGAAACATGTGATTTCTAAAAAGGAAGTTGTTTTTCTCCTGAGATGGGACATAAAAGTTGTTGACAGAATGATAATTTCTTGCCTAATTAATTTTACAGTAAAAATAATAAAATTAAGTTTTCAACCATATATAACTAAACAAACAGCCTGAACTGGTCAATGTCTTAGAAGAAAAAAAATGCTCTTTGAACAGAAAGAGCAGGCAGAAATAAAACCAAATGATGAACATTTCATTAGTAGTTTATGAAGCTTGTACCAGATCACCACTAGCAATAATGGGGCCCAGTACTACCGGTAATCGCCCCTTCCCTTATACACACACTCTAAAATTGATTCTTTCAAACTGTATACATGCAGTGATGTTAAGGATTTATATTACTTAGCTTTTGAAGTTTTAATTTGAATACAATTTTATTTAGTAGTTTAAAGTTTGTACAAAAATTATACTTAAGAGGCATTATAATTATTTCTATACAATAGGAATTGGATAATTTATTGCATCTGGCAATAAGCATACAAAGCAGAACTTATCACATTTTTTTTTCTATATTCAAGGAGCAGAATTTGCAAGAGGTAAGCATGATAACAACAAAATGATATCTTAAGTAGTCATAGGGTGGGTATGCAGGCAATCCTTTCATAATGGCATTTAGGGCATAAAGAATGAAAAAAGAAAGTTTGTTTTCAAGAAATTTTTTTTGGCAAAATAAACATTTTTGTTGAGTTAAAAAGTTTAAAAAACAGCTTTACAGCCACACAGGCTCTCTAAAATTCCAAGCCTAGGTACAATGATAGTGGTATTCCTCTTAAAACAGCAGCCATGGCTGGTACTGATGCACTTACCAATATTATCATTCATGTCACATAAAATTTAAATGTCTATTGCAATTGCTGACTGTAATTAACTCGGTCTGGGAAAAAATATTTTTTGACCATTCATATAAGGAAACATTAGATTTGGTTTATGATAGTGTACTATAAACAAAATTGATTAGCAATATACAATAAGGGTAAACATGACTTAATTTATAGAGCATAAATTTTTCATATTGATTGGAAAAAAAAATAAAAAATTACCTGTCTGCTAGATGTCCAAAGATAAAGACACCACACATCATACCAGCCATGTAGTTGAATTGAGTGAAGGAGATGAGCCAATCTCTGCCACACACCAAGTCATACTGGAACAATCAAGGACATAAAGCCTCCATCTGGTACGAAAACAGTCAAATTCTAGAATCAGTACATCAAAAAAAGTTATGGATAAAAGTACTACAAGAGAAGCTCTCCAGGACCAGCAAATAGACTTCTAGACTCAGTGCAGAAAATCTGGGACTAACATGATTGAGATTAATCAGCAAAAAGCATTTGAGTAAAGATACATTAAAATGAGCAAAAGAAAAGTAAAGATGATGTACATAAGTTTAAAAAAAAAAAAAAAAAAATGTGGGTTGTGAATGAAATGTAGGTGTGAAAAATGTGGTGCCATCATGGCTAGGTAGACCTTTTAGGAAGTGTAATTTGCTGCCAAACATTATAGCAAAAATACCCTGAAATAACTGGAAATGATAACAATTCTGTCTTAGCATATGCTTTGGGTTTTGATCACTTCTAAGATCCTGTTTTCATCAAGTGTCATAAATTTTTCAGAAATTTTAACAAAAAAAGAAAAATTAATTTATGTTCTATAAAATTGTAGAAAAGTAAGAGCATTAGCAAGGAAACTATTGTTAAATGCAATGTTAGTAGTTGTGCTAAGGCCTTTAGGCATTAAGATTGGTTCAACCAATTACTGATGTACCAAAGACTACGCTAACCACTATGAGTATCCAATTGGTTCAACTGTCTTACAGTGTTTTCTAATATCATACTGACTTATGTATTGAAGAACTTTCCAGATGGTATGACAGGAAATTAAAACATGAAGAAAATTGTGATGACACATTAATATGATTACAAAAAGTCTCTTCAAGTTTCAAATGTCTTATAAACAAAATAGAGAGATCAAATAAAATTCAGTCATTTGGAAAATGTCTTTTCATGAAATAGAAGAATAAACTGAGTACTCATACAACAATGGGTATTGGGTAATATTTCTTCATACCTTTACATGGTTAAAACACAATTAACACAGTTTTAGAAACTACTAAAAGTCAAAGTATGTGTAATGATATCTCTAATAGTTAGCATTTAAGGATTAAACTGCAGAATACAAAATAATATAAAATATTAAAAAATAAATTTATAGCATGAACTGGAAATTTATTTCTCTACCTCAAAATGATTTCATAAAAGCTAATCAAAAATTTTGTTGCGTGTAACAACTGAATACAAGAAATGTGTGCTGAGTAAGAAAGTAAAGGTTAAAAGATTTTTCAGTAACATAAATCGCTCTAATTTAAAACTTACATAAATAAGGATGTTTTGTAATCTTATCAACCTTCAAAAATTACATACTAACATGTATATTTTTTAGACGAGCAATTTTTTACAAGGAACTAACCAGCCTTTATTGGGTTTGCAAGGGCTATACTCAGCAGTTTAATGCAGTCTCAACCCTTCATTAATTTCACCCGAAAAACTCAAGAAACTATCATGACCAAAAATTTATAAAACATTCATTTATTTTATAAAACTCAAAACTCAGGCAACATTCACTCTGTACATCCCTACATCACTGGATCTGCCATGCAAGTAAAACTACAATGTCCCAAAGAGCGAAATTATACTACTTCATGTGGAATTATTTCAAGTCAGTTTTTGGGTGCTACGGAAATGCTAGAGAGTCTGTAAGAAGTGATTTTAACATGATTATAAGCTGAATGAATCACCAAGATTTCACACAAATTGCTCTTAAATATGGAAAGAATTGCTAGTTAATGATTTTATTCTTGAGAAACAGAAATAATTGCATTCTTTGGACTGAGACTATTTTTTTTAATACAACTTGTAATTCAAATTAGGGGAAATAAGTTACTTAATAAGATAACTTTTTAATATATATTACACATACATACACACACACCAGTTTACTCTAAAAGTTTTAGTAATAGACTAAGTAATTAATTTGTTAGGTGTAATTCATAGTGTCTTGATCGCCAGCAGTAAAATCAATTTATCAATCTTCTTTTAATCTGCATATAAGTGATAAATTCAAAAGTTTATATGTTTTAATGATTACCTACATTAACGATACTATCATATACAAAACATAAAACATACAAACTAGAAATAACTATTTTATAATTCTGTCTAGATAATTTTAAATTTAAAAATAAAATTATAAATATTACTGCTGCTTTTCTGTTCAGTAAATTTAAAGGATAATTTTTCTGCTTCAAAGTAATCACTTTAATTAAATATACTTATGAATTATAATTTAATTTACAATCCTTTAGAAAGAGAAAACAAAGATGAAAAACAGACTAGCACTTTTAAAAAAAAAACTTTACAAATCAAATATTATATTATCTAGTAAAACATATAAATTTCAAATTATAATTCTAACCTTCCCAAATTCTTGGATGAGAGAGGAAACAAAATAAAGAAATAAAGTACAACCTCAACAGGGAGAAGCATAGGGATGTAAGGGGCATAAGCAAAATTTTATGCAAAACTACTGCAAAGCTAGGATAATACATGCACAGATATTTTATAATAAAGTTTTAATGCATGTGTTAGTTTAAAAAGGAAATTGGATTTCTCCTATCATTAGCAATATTTATCTGCAAATTTTTACTTTTGTCATTTACACCCCACTGCCACAATTTTTAAGCATACTTTAGACTGAACAATACATTAGTTTGAATAAACATTTTTTGCACATCTGGATTTCCCCTTTCTTTATTAAAAGAATATGAATTATAAGCAATATAAATATTAAATTTAAAATATTTTTAAATAATTAGTTTAAATGAAACAACTCATTAACAGCATTAAAAATTTGTAAGTTTCCATAAATACTTAATAAATTTTAATCAACATACTTCTTTTGTGAGAGTATTAATGTAAAATGATGAATCATACTCCCAATCTTTACATGGAATAGTCTTATTCTTATTGATGATTGCATCTCCTTCAAAGACAAATGTTTCATACATGCTACAACGACTAGGCTCAGAATTCTCCAAAGGAATAGCTGCATTTCGCCACTGGCTTACAGACCAGTTTAAACCATCTGGGCGGGCACACCATACATCTTGTTTAGGAGCAAAAAATGGAGTACTCAGGTTATAAAATGCAGTTGGTGTACCACGTAAACAAGTTAATATAAAAATTAATCTTTGCCAAGGACCATATTTGCCAATGACATCTGTCACATCATGAACAACCAATGCCTAAAAAGAAAAAGAAATTGCATAACTATACAGGAAGGCAACAATAAATCACACTACCAATAGATGTTTTAAACAAGACATATCCATCAATCTCAAAGATAATTCATAAATTTATTTTATATATTATACTGTATATTACATCTAACTAACATAAATCATTATAGAATTCTATTTTGTATTAACAGAAATTTCATTTAACTTTCCAGCAAGTTTTGTTTATAAGTTTGAAATTTCTAATAATTACTCATGGAGGGCTGGAAGTAATTTATACTTTTTAATCCATCCCTAACCTTTTGGAAAAAACAATAGGTTTAAAAATTATAATAATAAAAATTATATGCAATCACAGCTTTCAAAGCATTCAAAGTATTGATGTTTTACCACTTGGAGAAATAAATAAATAGCTATGACTATAAAAACATAGAATTTTAGATTTGTCAGAGAAAAACAAGAAATGTCAGCATACTGGAAATGATGCTCATATGAAAAATAATGTATAAGATGTAACTATAAATCAATATGAATAAATTTTTCATTTAAAACTGAAACTAAAAGAAACTTTTGTGTCCTAAAATGAATGAAATAATCTGATTGTGCAAAAAAGTAAAGCACACGTACTAAGTATAAATAAAGTACAATTTTTAAAAATGAAAAAAAAATGAAAACAAAACAATAAAGGATAAATAGCATCACTTTTTAAATTTCAGAGTTCAAATTTCAACCAAAATATTTATTTTGACTATGACTGACTGAATTTTGAATATTTTAGGTGTTATGTCTGTTTGTATGCATAAGGTTGGTTGGTTGGTTAACTGGGAGCACTACTGTCTACTTTTTTGCAACACGAGGGCTAATGAGACCGGAACCTACTGCTTAAAGCCGATTCCAAATGGCTACAAACATCTATGCCTCAGTGGGACTCAAACCCATGAACTCCGGTTCCAAAGGTCAGTGCCCTAACCATTCGGAGATAGTTTGGCTTGTATGCATAAGGAAACTAATTCTCAAACCTTAAATATCCATTTTGGCCATCCCTGAACTAGTTTTGACTAGTTTTCTCTTTATGTCTTTATATCTAGCATAACTCAAAAACTATTAGCTATAGAAACTCAAAAATCCTTATGTACAACTGTTATAATGGATTATTATAATGTCTAGTTATGCACATATTCTTTTGGTTGCTTTCTGAACTCAATATAACAAGTAATTATGGTGTGGGGCTTAACAGAAGAATTGTTAACTATTAAAGGTTAAAATCTTGTATTTAAAACTATAATATCAATTTACCTCTCATGTCCTAATTTAAACCACATATGTTAGTAAGTATATGATAAGGAATAAACATTAGATTATAATTTTCAATAGCAGTTAAGTTATTTAACATACATGATTACTGTATTTAATTTTCTACAGCTCATTTCCCTTGCATTCTCAGCGATGATTATTATTTTTATTTTTATTTTTTACTTATTTAATAATTATTTGAGTGGTACTTTTCTTCTAACTATTCAACAAGCTGTGTTCTGTTTTGAAGTTAATATTATTTTGTGTATCTATATTCCTTTTTACAAAATTTAATACCAGCTATTTATTTAATATTATATTTTTAAATGATTCCAAGTAAAATAGAACATCATCTGACTTAATTTTAGAGATCCTTTTAAAACTCCTGCCAAAATATTGCTCAATTGGTCTCTTAAACTATTTTTTTTTCTTCCCTTCCTTTTGCTTAAGTAAATGATTTTCGTTTTTACATTTAATAAATTTTTTAGCAGTATTTTCCCAATTATTCAACACTTTTTAGATGTAAACTGTAGGCTTCAACATACATTTTAAAAAAGTAAATGATTCCAAAAAGTATTAAAAAAACATGGCTTTTAATGTCTTAATTTTAGCGATCTTTTCAAAACTCCAAACTATAACTAATTTGTCCATTTAACTCATATTACCTTATTCAAACAAATATTCATTCTTGATCAAGTTTTACATCCTGGAAAAGCACCCTCTTTACTCTTTTCAACTAACTTAGAAAATTGGAATTTTAAAAAAATTGTTTTAAACAGTTTTTCAAAATTTACTCATGACTTTAAACGTTTAATAAATTAATAATCGCACAACATGTTTTTTTCTGTGTCTGGTTCCATTACCGGTACTTAAACCTAATTTAAACCTTAAAATCTTAAAACCTCAAAGAGTCCATCATCTCCAGGAACCCAAAAATTTCTCTTTATTTATTAGAAGAGAATATTGTTAAAGTGTCATGTGTCTTCATTTTTCTCCAAGAATCTGGTGAACGAGGATCGAATGGTATGATGCTGCTCTTCAGTACCAGAGTTTTCAAGTTCAAATCGCACTGGCTGAACGATAGCCAAATGGTTAGAGTGCTGGCCTTCGGAAATGGAGTTTGTAGGTTCGAATCTCACTACGGCATGGATGTTCGTAGCCATTTGGAATCGGCTTTAAGCAGTAGGTCCCTCATGTTACAAAAAGTAGACTGTAGCACTCCAAACCAAACCAAAAAATCAAATCCCACTGCTGGCATGAATGTTCATAGATGTCTGGAACCTGCTTTAAGCAGTGAGACCCAAACTTATAAGCCCTTGTGAACAAAACAGTAGACTATAATGCTCTAAACCAACCAGGAGGGAATCATGTATTATTATGAGATAATCCAAAAATTTAGCTAAGCACAAATAATTGCACTAAATTAATGTTCAATTATTTTTTTATGAGATAGTGTTAGTATATCTGTATGAAAATAGGCATGAATATATATTATCAGATCGATTCATTTTGCTAAGTAAAAAAAATTATGTAAACCCTAAATAATAAAACTTTAAAATCATATTGTAATATTAAGAGAAAGTGTGATACAAATTAATTTCTAAAACTTTAAAATCATATTTAAATATTAAGAGAAAGTGTGATACAAATTAATTTCTAAAACTTTAAAATCATATTGTAATATTAAGAGAAAGTGTGATACAAATTAATTTCTAAAACTTTACAATCATATTGTAATATTAATAGAAAGTGTGATACAAATTAATTTCTAACTATTATATGCTTTAAAAAATTAACTATAGCAGTGACTTTATTAATATAGAAAGTTTAAAATCCTGAGTAATATTTTGAAAACAAATAAGTATGTTTAACATTACTTTTTTAACTGTAGCTCCAGGATTTCTATATTGTAGACATTTTTGGTGAAAGCATATGTTCTTTAAAGTTCCTATGGTTTAATGTAAAATTTACCAAATTAGATCTGAACCTTAAACAAATTCTTAAAAATAAATAACCTGAGTCATTTGAAATAGACTAACTGGAAAAAAACTTTCTAGCAAAATATTTTTTTTCTAGAATTTACTGTAGTAATTGATAATTTTTGTTTCAGAAACAAAATGACTTCTAATAATTATTGTCATTTCCAGAGCCTCAATTTTGATGACATTTCTTTTTGTATAGTTTTGACATTTTAGGTGATATTTTAGATATTAAAAGTTTTTTCAAATTTCATTAAAATTATGATTTTGATATTGCCAATTGGAATAAAATACCTCAACTGACAAAAGACACAAGGAAAACTTTTAGATACTGTTGTTCAACATGTAGATATGAGGCTGGGACAATGAAATCAGAATTGTAGTTTAACACTAATACCATTATATAAGTAATCAAGTGTTAAAATTGATTGTATTCAAGCTGTCACTTTCTATATTGCAATTGGACATTTTTTTTAAATTTCTATTCAGCATCTACATCTATGATAATTAAGGTACTACTCTACTTTTGGATTACTGTGCAAGTGACCTGCATAATCATTTATGAGTTAATAGAGCAAAATGAAACACTCAGAAATTCAATGATCAAACTATTACTTCCCTCAGTTTCAGATTGACTAGTGCCTCATTGACTGTGATATTTTTTCTGAGTGAGTTACTATTTTAATAAAAGTGCTAAAGAGAGTCTGTCTTCATTTAGTGATATCAGCAACATTTTAATTAAAGCTTTTATAGAATAAAACATGCAGTCATGCTTAAATTTTAGAACCCTTTAAACAAAATTTTATATCATTGATTAATTAGGGTGACTGGTGAACTGCTTAAAATCCATTAGCTGGCTTTTTTTAAAATACTTTAGGAACACTTTTGAAGAATCTTCCAAAGATATAATATTTAAAAAATCTTAGGGAAAATTACATTATGATATATATAGGTGTGTTACAGTAACAATGACCTAATTTCATTTTAATTTTTAAAAAGATCTCAAAAGATTCAACCTATCTAAAGTTAAAAAATAAATAAATTTTAATAATTTCAAATGATATTATGATGTCTTTCATTGTTGAAAATTCTGCTGATAATACAACACAAAAAGTAAGTCAGAGCAGTACATTATCAATACTTATATTTACTCTTTCTTTAATATATCTTTAATTTTTTTATTTTTAATTATTAAATAGAGTTTCACTTAATTATAGGGGGGAAATTACAAAATTGTTTAGAAGGAAAAAAAACTATTGTATACAACTAATTTTCCTGACTTTCTTGATACACTTGCTATTTTCTTGAATTACATACTCTTTAGAATTCAGGAAAAAAAATGGCTATGGTGATACCTTTACACTGTGAATCATTCAGAAAATAAAAGAAGAGTAAACATAAAAAATGTCTGCCCTTAAATTAAAAAGCAGAAAGTGATGCATGAACCTCAAGGAAAACATGGAAAACAAGTCCTCTTTAAATCAAGTAAAGTATTCTTGTTAAATGTCTAGAGATGTTTTGTTTGGTTGTATTTATTATATTGTTTCTTTTGTAGTATTTTTTTTACATTCTAGAAGTAGTAGTATTCTAGAAGAGAAGTAAATAAATCTACACGATTATAATATATATGGATCGATAAAGTGCATCTAATAAGTGATATTCACTATACATTTTTTCATTTAAATCTAGATAGTCTGTATATAGTTATTAAGCCCTTAACTTTCTAATTTGATTTAAATTCAATAGAACTGCAAAAAGAATTAATTTTGGTATGACAATTTACAAAAAAAAAAAAAAAAAAAATTTAAGTTTCCTGCAAGTGTTTCAAAATTAAAAAAAAAAAAATAAGTTTATTAAAAACCTTTAACGATAAATGAGCAGACAATACGAATAACCAATTTTTTTTTTTTTACTTTTCAAACTAAGGAAAGAACTTTAGGTAAGAAATTTCTGACAGCAATGGCAGGTGAACTTGGCAACTGCATTTTGTTTTTCAGAGAACATTTTAATATTAACCAAAAGAAATTAAGAAAGAATGCCTGTTTGAAAAACAAAATAATTTTTTTTTCTTGCAAAATTTGAAAAGAAAATTAAAGAACTTCCCAATTTTGTTATCATTGAAATTTAATAATTTGTAAAAAAATAAAGAAATAAATAAAAAGGACGATTTGAATTATTTGAATTTTTTATTTGACAAATGAACAGTTTAACTTCTGAGGAAAAAAACTAAAAATTAAAGAAACTAAACAAACTAAAACTGCAAGATGGCCGTTGTGCTACAATATTTTACCTACACAATTAAGATGTTTATTTTCTTTAATGTATATATATGTACTTAATTTTTTTATAACGAGTTTTTTAAGTTGACCTTATTCAGACTAAACGATACTGTTCAGTTACTTTAAGCATTTTTATACTTTTATACGCGATTTTCCGACATCTTTTAAAAATCGTAGAATCACAAATCAATAAAAACAGTTGTAAATAACTGAACGTCACAGAACTTTTTTCACACACTGCGCTATTTTGGCGAGCATTTAAAAAGTCGCCAAAAATCCCATTTTAGATATTAAAGATAAAATACAGCTGATAAAAGCATCAACCTCTAAAGAAAGAATCGTGTTGACTCATTATACATCATATGGGTATACATTATAAAATTTAGTTTTGTTCATAATTTTGTAACAAAAATTTTGAAATAACATTTCTAACTAAGATACGGAGGATAATATATAATATTTATAAATCTTATTACACAAAATTGCTAATTTTTTTTTTACAAATTGTCGCAAAAGATAAATTAAGGAAAATATTAATGTGGATTATAATAATTTAATGAAAATTTAATCAAAGAATTTAATTACTAACAAAATCTAGCATGTATTAATACAGTATAAATATATATACATACAGATGTGTGTGTATGTGTACATAATACAAAAATGCTATAAGATAATTTCGTACCTCATTCTCTGTATTAATTGGTCCACTTCCAGAATATTCTTTCTTGGATTCCATTTGTAAACTAATTTTAAGAAACGAAACTCATACCATTATGTACAGAAAAAAATTGGAAATGTAAGAGCATGTTAAAAGAAGCTTTCAGCGGAGTTTGATCACAAACATAATGACTAAATAGATTCTATTTAAATTGAAAAAAAAAAACAAAAAATTTGGAAATTTTATACAAGAGCGAGAGTGAAAGATTGCTCTTGAAGAAAATAAAAATCAACACTGTAAGGTGCCTGTAATGACAGCAACGCGCATAAAGATCACAGCCGGTAGTTATGTAAATAGGAAAAAAAGGGAGAGAGAGATTGTTGCGCATGCGTTCGAAGTCGCGCTCCATTCCATTGCTGACATTAGTCATGGTTTCTGCCCTCATTTCGAGGTTACATAACTAATAAAAGAATTACAGACATGAAAAAGACAGAGTCATGAGAGATTAATTTTATCAAAGAAATAAGGGGGATAGTTTTTTGCTTTATTCTTTTTCTCAAAAAGACAGCATAGGAAGATTATCATCTCATTATATTTAACAAGAAACTCCGTGTACCTAGCTAGTTCATGTATGCAATTTTGCGAATCGTGACAAGAGAAAAAAATCCTTTGTTGTTAAAGTTTTCTTGTGATTGTTGTAGATATAATCATAGTGTGTTTAAAAAAAGGAAAAGAAACCGGTTAAAAGGGTGTATGAATAGCGACCCCTTCAGTTTAATTCATTGTCTAAACACAGTATATCCCTTGATATATTTCTTTGGAAACTAGTGTATTTATCTGAGGCATCTAAAGTTAAAAAGCAGCTCTTAAGTTTTAAATTCCTATCCTTTTATAAAGTTACATATTCATAGATTAAGCATTTAATTTACAACTCAAAGAAACAGACATTTTCGCCTTGAACTTAAGCAAGGGGTGTTCAGAGCGTGTGCCTTATATTTTAAATAAAAATAAAAAATATCCTTTTCTTAATGATTAGGTTTAAAAAATACTTATCACAAAGTACCACTTATGTACGTACATGTAGAAAAAAAAGACAATGTGTTACATTTAGTAATTATAAATGCTTTGCATGTTTCTGTGTAGCAACACCATGAGTTTAGGCTTTAACTACATTAAGGAATATATTTCGCCTTCAAAAGTGATCTGTAAATGTTTTTATTGACATATATTAATGTGTGCGATCCCATCGACTTCTTCTTCTATACTCTCACACAAAGATGTCACTTATAACGGGAAAATTTTGGCAGTGATTACTTAATAATATAACTGAATACCTAAAGCTGTAACAAATTGAACAATTTTATATACTGCTCAAAATTACAGGATATTGAGGTTGTGGGTGGATCTTGCGGCTGAACTATTGTTTAGATGATTGATACACGATCGATAACCGTAGTAGGCTGTATGCTATAGGAGAAAAAAAAATTACACAAATTTTCTCCAGTGTTTACCACAAAGAAATGCATTTAATTGAGCATTCGGGTACAAAAGAAAAAACACAATCTGCGCATATGAAGAAAAATGAATTGAAAAACGGTGTCTCCTTCAAATAAAATCGTTTTTATTATGTGCTATGGTTTCCCTGGACTGTCAACAACATTCAACACCTCTGAAGAATGGAGTGAATAAGTTTATTACAAAGGAATTGGGTTATTCTGAGCCACTCCTCAAGTAGATCTCTTTCCAGTTCTTGGAGAGTTTGTTTGGGTGATCGGTAACCCACAACACATCTGCATAGCATGTTCTAAACATGCTGTATTGGCTTTATATCCGGAGAACACGCTGGCCATTTCATTCGCTTGATTCCTGTCTCAAAGAGGAAATCATTCACAAAATTAGCACTTTATGGTCTGAAATTGTCTTCCTTTAATACGAAGTCATCTTCGAATGCTGCAGTATAAGGGTCTACAATAGGTCTGGAAATATCTTCCCTATATCGGCAACCGATCACAGTTCTATTTAGAATGATGGGGAGATCGGTGCGTCCCTCAATGGAGATACGAGCACAAACCATCATTTCCCTACAGCAGAATATGAAACTTCTGTGTACAACGCAGAACTGTCGCTAATGCCACGTTTTCTCCAGATAAAAATACGCCTATTAAGAAAATGAACTCGTCAGAGAAGAGAATATTATGCCATTCATTTCTCCTTCAGTCCACGTACTCTGTTGTCCATATGGGTGCAACGGTACCTTTTCTTGACGTAATGGATATCATTGGTAGGTGAGCATTCAGATCTACAACTTGGAGCTGGTTTCGGACAATCTGATTCGCAATTGTGGTGCAAGTAGCCAAACGAAGGTGTCATTGAAGAAGAGTAGCATTCTTATTTCGGTATCTCAGAGTCGTTAGCGTAAATATCGATTTTCATTGATCGTTGTTGTACATCTACGACCTTATCCTGATTTTCGACCTGCATATCCAGTTTCCAAACAGCGGTTCCAAATCTTGGAAATTACACTTTAGGAGACTCTATCGACTTTTGCAACTTCAGCTTGTGCTTGGCTCCTCTCTAACAGATAAATCAACAACCAATCTCCAAACTTCTGAATCGGTCAAATAACTTAGTTTTGGCACTTATCGGAACAACGCAATTATTACACGTCGATCTTTTTCTGTCTTTCGTTAAGTTTGATTAAATTGCTTCGTCTTTAATTAAGTTGAAAGTCAAATTTCAATCGATACCACTAAAGCGTGGTTTTTCACGTCAAGCTCAAAATTTGTATATTCCGAAGTTTGAAAATAAAAATAATTTGCATTTAAGAGTCTTCTATTTTCTGCAAAAGATATTTCGCTTATACCTTTTTTTTAATTAAACTTACAAGATATATATATATATATATATATATATATATATATATATATATATATATATATATATATATATATATGTGTGTGTGTGTGTGTGTGTGTGTGTGTCAGGGGTTTAAAGGCAGAAAACGCAGAGCACTCTTTAATGCAGGCGTACGAATCACTAATAACTCCATATAAAAGCACTTGAAGCGTAATAATTGAAGGATAGAGCGTCTTCAGATTGAGTTGCTGATGGACGCACGCCAAGTATCTGTCCTTTGTTAAAAGGTAGAAGCTAGGCACTCACCACCATGTTTGATGGTTGACTGTTAGAATGTACAAAAGTTATGAATAAAGATGTTATGAAGGACTATTCGGCTCTCTGACTAAATAGTTGACGGCAAGGCATGACGCACACACACACACACACACACACACACATATATATATATGTGTGTGTGTGTGTGTGTCAGGTCTAAAAAAAGGGATAGTCTGAAATTACGTGAGTTATAAGCGATTTTAAAAAGGGAACTCTTTTATAATAAAAAAATAAATGAAAAAGACCACGCTCGCGTAAGCTTTTTTTGATGAGTTTGCAAACAGATAAGATCAGTTAGCGCGTGGATATGGAGCTGTCAACACCTATTCCACGCTTAGCTCCGCCACGGAAAATGAAAATGGCGCAAGTTGCTTTCAAATAGAACTATGAGTTAATAAACTTATTATTATCAAGACTGTTTTCTATTCGCCTTAACACTGGATCACGATATATATATATATATATATATATATATATATATATATATATATATATATATATATATATCGTAAACCTGTCTACTCAGCTGTTTTATATATACTACCAATATATTACGCAACCAACAATCTTATAAAATCCCTTTAGTAATGAAACTCATTTCGTTTTTGTGTTACCTTGTTCACATGCGGAGAGACACGCGAGCACAAAAATAGATTTTTGTGATTGAACTGTGTAACAGGGCCGGAAGTCGATCCTTTATCTCCCGTGGAGAGAAACGGGCTTATACCCCTACCACCAAATGTAGAGGGGGAAATATATAAACATGCTTCCTCAATATGTAATGTAGAGAGAATGAATTTACAGCTGACAAATCCAGAAGCTGATAACTTTCTATTCTTATGTATTGCTTAAAAGGAAAAGGTCTTTACAAAATTTATTTTCCTAAATTTAATATCCATGAATGAATCTATAACTTCATCGTACTTCAAGATGTTTGTGGTTTCCTCTTCGATGTACACAATTTCGGCATATTCCTTAGTCGTTCCTGTGCTAACGGGGAGCGTAGATACGATTTTATCTTTTTCAGCTTAATGGAGGGAAAAAAGAGAGAGAGAGAGAGGAAACTTTCACACTCAACCGTGTTAGGAACAGGCACAGAACGATTCTCATTGCAGTTGCTAAATTTAAATAGATATTCTGAAGTTCTAGCTGATGAAATTCCTTCTATAGTTTTTATAGACATTCTTAGTTTTAGGATCATTAAAATCTATTCTGATATGCATAAATGTATATATCTACACCTATTTTTTTTTAATAATTTTAATTCCTTGACTTTTGATCCTAACCTTTAACAAGAGTCATGAATTTTATATAAAAATATATTTTTTATGAAATTATATAAAAAATATAATATTTTTATGGAGTTATATAAAAATATAATATTTTTATGGAATTATATAAAAATATAATATTTTATATAAATATAAAAATTTTGTTTAAATACATACAAGCACACACACATACATTACACATATACATAAGGATATTTTAACCTAAAACTAACCAACTTATCATAATTGTATTTTAAAATACAATTATAATTAAGTTGGTTAGTGATAAGTGAAAATATTATTACACACGCACGCACACGCACACACACGCGCGCACACACACACACACACACACACACACACACACACACACACACACACATATATATATATATATATATATATATATATGTCAGGATTTAAAATATAGAGTAATTTAAGAGATTTTAATTAGGGATTATTTTAATGGGAGTAACGCGCCTCGCGTTACTAGTCACATAAATACGGCTCACGCACAGGGGTAACAGCAGAGAGCGATAAGCAATTACTAAGGACAGACCTGTGGCTCCTCGAATAATGAATAAGGCCTTTTGTGTTCAGTTGGGCGCCAAGATGAGACGCCATGTTGATTAGCGTGTGAAATGGAGTAATAAAGAGAAGAAAATAATGACTTAAGTGTGGACTGATTTATATATTGACCAGTGGATACTCGGACCACGACAGTAGTCGGCAGGATATACATTCTACTTTTGCGGGAAAATCCTTTTCGTTATTGACTTAGGCTGAACTGAATTTCGCTGACCTGTTAATTTTGAATTTACAACTCTAGACGACCAATGACTACGATTATCAAACGTGAATCAATGAGTAAATTTCGTATCAAGCAAACTCAGACTTATAATCAGCCAGGACCATGGCTTCCATCCGCCGTCGGCAGAAAGAGTTTCGAAAACTTTGTGTTCGAGAGATCCGGCCTGCTGGCCTGGCAAGGCCACGTCGAGATTCCGATGTGCTCATTTCATCGAAGCTCCATACAACGAGCCTTCCCCATCGAATTGACCGTTTTCCCTTTAAAGCCACGCAAGAACTCTTCAAGACGAGAGCAAAATTAAATTTCAGCAAATTAGTGAAAGAAAAATTTCTACAAAAACTTCGTGTTTGACTTTTGTATTTTCGGCGCATAAAGGTAAAATTAAGTTTTTTTTTACAGAGCATTTAAAAAAAAAATTGTCAATTATGATTTCAGTATAAAAAAATATAAGACTTTTTATGAACGAAACTTTTTTCAAATAATTGTGTATTTGTATTTCTAGAATTTATAGTTTGAAATTTCTGTTCTTGTAAATATATCTAAATTTGTTTAAATTAATAACATTTCTAGACATGATAATTCTTTAAAAAAATTGATTATGGTTATTTTCCTTTTTATTTTTAATATTGAAGAAATTGTTATAATTTTACTTATTTGATCTTTTTTGAATAGTGATGTTTGGTAAAATTTTGATTAATGAAATGAAAGGATTGAAATATTGTGTACTATAAAACTTAATCATTTAAGAATAATTTTTGGCTTTTATATTAACAGAGTAAAATTTAATAATTTGCTTAGGGATTTTAAAATTTTGATCTCAGAGAAATTTGATAATTCTATGATTTTATCACTTAGAAGAGGCCATCTACATGGGCAAAACTTTTGACCGACGAGAAAAAATTATTTTATTTTCAGCGCGCGTGATTAAAAATTCCATTATTTTATCGATAAAAATGTGAATCGTCTGTGACCTTGGTCGGAAGCTAACGAAACTGTATGAGTTATAACTTCGAATCCCTGTAATCTAAAACTGCACCTTTTTTGCGGCTTGAGCGCATAAATTACTGCTTCCGATAACGTAAAATCTTTTATTTCCTTGTTATGACAATTGCAAGAAACTGTGAATTCTTAATTCTAATGACGTGGCATTTTCGGTCTGAAGTGAATTGCAATCGAACTGAGATGATGTTTTGAAAACTTTTGCTGAGTAAGGTTTTGTTTTTTAAAGAAATGATCTACTGATTACGAATTTTAACTAGAGATATTCTGATATTTATGTGCTATTTTATATTCATTTCTTATATTTAACTAGATTTGTATTTAGTCGTTTTTTTTTAAATTTTTGCTTTTTATTGAGTGACATGTAAAGAAAAATTTTAAAGTGTTATTTGGAAAATTGTTTATATTTTATGATGTAAAAACTGAATTTTTTCTCATTGTGAGGGGGGGAATATACTGGGGATTTATAGAATGTTGTTGAAATTTTTGAAATTGTGTTTTGATTTAATTATGATATTAGTATTACATAAATTTTTTTTTTTTTAACTGAAGATGTTTTGATGCACCATGAAGATGTATAACTATTTTTGTTCATCTATGGAGTCAATTTTATTGCTGATTTTGACACAAGAACTGATGATGTCATAATGTTTTGAATTTTGTTGTATTTTAATTAATTAAGGAAGGTTTTTGATGTTGCTGTTTTTATAATTAGTTAAGTTGATTTTTGCTATTATTATATTTTTGATAATTAATTTTTAATTGCCCAGGAAGACAAAAAACCCCTACACAAACAGACACAAACAAGAATCACACACCTGTTTTTAAACAAAAATGTATACACTATTGTAAACACTATATTGTTTTTTCTTACTTTTGCCACATAATGAGTGATAATCATTATGACACCTTTTTTACTTTTGAGATTATAAGTTACTGAATAATTTTTGAGAGAATTACCATGATGAAATTTTGTTATAATATTACTTTTGGAATATATTGAAGTTGTCGACATGTGATATATTTTGTATTTTGATGAACCAATGAAGAATAACAAATGAAGTGAAATTTTGTAATTAAATCAGATTATGATGTTTTCTGACAAGAGATCTCAATACAGTGTACATTGTTATCAAACCTAGGTTCCTTTTTTTTTATTTTATTTACTTTTTTTACTGTATTACATATTATACTACTACTGATTGTTTTAAGAACTCAAGGACATTACCCAATACTGTTGGACTGTGCTATAAGAGAAACTATATTTTAAACTCATCTGTTTTGTTTTCACCATATATTAGTGATATTTTGATATTGTGTTTTTTTATCTCTTATTATACTCATACAGTTAATGTTATTTTTGGGAGCTCCTAAGATTGTTTAACCCAAGGTGTTTTCTATAACAAAAATATTATTATTAGTAACATATGTTATTCATATTCAACCATATATTCCTAAGTTCCTGTCTTTTTATAATTGTTGTATAATGTGTTTAATTTTCAGGAAAGATTTTTGTGATTTAGGTAATTGTGTAAAAGACTTTTATCATTTTATAGCACCATCATAGGGTGATTTTTACTACTTTTGAATTTTGTCATTATTATAATAGTGTTATTTTGTGAGGGAGCCACCTGCTCTGACTGAATTAAGTAACTTAAATTTATTATTTTTTGGGAAAATTAATTAGATGTTTTTTTCAAAATTTTAGGGTCCTCTGGGGACTTGCTGGTCCGGAAGGGCCCTCCTGCCTATGCAAGCCTTCAGAGGGAGGGGGAAAGTTGTCAGGATTTAAAATATAGAGTAATTTAAGAGATTTTAATTAGGGATTATTTTAATGGGAGTAACGCGCCTCGCGTTACTAGTCACATAAATACGGCTCACGCGCAGGGGTAACAGCAGAGAGCGATAAGCAATTACTAAGGACAGACCTGTGGCTCCTCGAATAATGAATAAGGCCTTTTGTGTTCAGTTGGGCGCCAAGATGAGACGCCATGTTGATTAGCGTGTGAAATGGAGTAATAAACAGAAGAAAATAATGACTTAAGTGTGGACTGATTTATATATTGACCAGTGGATACTCGGACCACGACATATATATATAATATATATATATATATATATATATATATATATGTACAGAGCCAATTCCAGGCTGTTAGCCTCCTGCAAGTTAATATTTGTCCGCCACCTTATTCCTAAGTGCAAAATAGTAGTTGGACCCCCCCCCCCCATGCTTATAGCTTGTAGAAATTATATTGGCTGCCCCCAGAAACTGGGCCTTAGCCTTGTCCAGAAACATTTTTGACGATATTAAACAGGTTTTGACCTCAAGTTTTAGTAAAAAATCCTTTTGAGTTTATATCGAAGACGATGTTTTGTAATGTTATAACTTCCTTGTACAAAGTGGAAGAACTATTGAATTCATGAAGAATTTTAGTGTTCATACTTCAGCGGAAATACCCATTTTGACAACGTCTGAATGAATTTTGACTAGTTTTGTCTGCACGTAAACGTGCGCACAAGGTAAATTTAAGTTTGAAACTTTAAATATCATTTTGATCAACCCTGAATGAATTTAGACTAGTTTTCAAGGGATGTATGCACGTATGTGCAAGGCCGTAGGCAGGGGAGGGGATTTAGGGGGCCGGTCCCTCCCCGAAATTCCAAAAGACCTTTTGGTAGAAAGAAAATTAACCACATGTGTGGGTGTGTCATCTGCCTAACTGTGGATAGACAGCAGTGTTCTTAGAAAGAGACTGCTTAGGCCATAAATGTCTTGCGTAGCAGCAGGCTTTTAGCAGCAGACACCCCCCATCCCCTAGGGTCATTCGTCTCAAGATCGTTTTCCGCAATCTATTGTATATCGTCTTCCTATTAGAGGTGCTCCATGATGAGTATGTTAACGAAGATTCTATTTTCTAAAATAGCTTCGATTTATTACGTTAGACTAGATTTTGGTATATAGCTAAATGCGAGAGAAATTTAAACAAATAAGTTTAAAAATAGTTTTTAATGTTAATTTTATTATTAAATACTTTAGACAGACACTTCATTACTCATTCTAAGATTTGAATTTGTTCATTATATCATTTTTAATCATTTTGTTACTTTAAAATCACATTGTGTTATGGTACTCATTACGGTATACATACATAAGAAAACCTGTAGCTTTACTGAAGTATTATTCACAAAAACAAAATTTTTCCCTTTGGTCCCCCTCTGAAAATAATTTCTGGCTACGGTCTTGCGTATGTGTATCTCGCATAACTGGACAAATGTAGGAATTCAAATTTTGTATTTAGGATTTTTATAGCATCTAGTTGTGCACTTCTTTTCTTATTATTATAATTTGCACTCTTCAACAAAAAATTTCCATATAAATACTAACAATGCCAGGTATCACCTGAATAAGTAGAAGTGGATAGAATGCAGGAAGAATTCGTCCATTCGACGATGACCATTTTATTATACAAGCACCTTATAGGCTGCTAACTTTATTCACTAAAACAACAAAGTGGGTCTTCATAATTTAGAAGCAGGGACCAATCAGAAGGATCCCTAAGCTTAGCCTGCCACCTCTAGAGGCTTTGTTTGGGAACTTGAAGGACATTACGAGCACAAACTTATTTTACGTGCCCCAGCCGGCATTAATGAACACGGCGGATCTTTGGACGTCTCGAACTCCAAATCTGCAACACTTCAGTTACGAGATCGCTGCCTCTACTGACCTAAGAAAGTTGAAATTTTTTTTAGAACTATTGTTACATTTAACGGTACACTTCCATTTTTGACTGTTTTCCATATTCTATATAACGACAAACCACAATATAATGCAACCTTGAAATGACAGTATTTACGCTCTACTAATTTTTGAACTAATCTGAACTACTCACTGTTAAATACAGTTCTATTCATTGTTGAATTAAAATTGTATAGTTTTATTTATATAATTAAAATCTGATATTTTAGCAGTTGTGTCCATTTTATTATAGAATTGCAGAATCGTGTCTTACATTCAAATAAAATATGCTTAAATGAAGTGCAGCAAAAAATACGTATACTTTAATAGTCGTACAAGTATTATGTGATGTCAGCGTCAGATTTTATTTGGATTGTATTTTTAAAATATTTCTTTCAAACTAACATTGTTGTTTAAATTATTTAAACCCGTCTGATCCAACCCGTTATTAAATTTAGTGAATTGATATACGTTGATACACCTATACATTCACAGACCTATGCAGTCGCATTTATAGGTATATCAACTTATGCGGCCTCCTTTATTATAGCCTAATTTAAATATGGTTTCTAATGGTAAGCCGAACAACGGTCGAGTGGTAAAGCGTTGCTCTTCAGTACTGGAGTTTGAGTCCCGCTGCTGGCATGGATGTTCGTAGCCGTTCGGAATCGACTTTAAGCAGTAGGTCCCGGTCTCATTAACCCTTGTGAGCAAAACAGTAGACCGTAGCACTCCAAACCAAACCAAAACCTCTCATAGTAAAAAGGTTCCCCAAGACTATTCTGTGCTAATGAAGATAACTAGTTTAACTATTAGAATCGTAACAGGGCAATTTACCAATTTTTTGTTACTTGTTCGCTGACAAACTGTTATTAATGCATACAAATTTGTCTAAAACTCTTTTTTTTTTTTTTTTTTCATTTCATTTGAGTTGTGAAAGAAATGATAAAAATCACTTATTAAGTAAGAAAAGTTCCTATTAGGAACGCTAATGCCTTTGCTCCAACGTAAGTAAACCCCCAATAGAGAAAAGTGTATGCGTTCATATACATTTTTACGTCAGTTTCCTCCCATCGGGGTCAAAACTCGAGCTCGATGTTGCCATGGAAACGACTTACCTTTCGAATAAGACACAGTATCCCAGCCACGAAAAGGGGATAGTCTACACCTGTCACACGGTACTGTAACTACGAAATAATCACGCCTGTACACGGAGACATGAAAAATGCACACGTTGATGTGAATCGACATGGCGGATTTCTTAAAAGTGAAACCAGAGTTTGGTAAAGAAGACAACTCGTTACATTTCACCAAATCAGCACTCCGCACATGTACATAGCATTACGACAATGAACTGCATTTACATTACTAATTATGCTGTTGCATTGCGTGCTGACTCGCGACAGGGGCAGCCACATCGTTTATGGCGAAAATTAACTTCTTGAAAAAGTAATCTCATGACCTTTCATATAGAAATCATTGACCGTACTGTCATCGAATGAGAACACGGCAATTATTAGAAAAATAGGTAGATCAAAAAATATGGAGAATATACCTCATCCCAGTTCATATAAAGGAATTTAATCAGGGCTTCGAACCGTAATTTTTTTCGTTCCGGTTAAACTGAATATATATATATATATATATATATCTATATATATATATATTATATAATTTATATATATATATATATATATATATATATATATATATATATATATATATATATATATCAGTTCAGCTCCGGTTTTCATTCCTCGAAAAATCATGGTTTTCGGTTCTGTTCCGAATGAATTATTTTCTTTTGTGTATATTCTTATTTGTACTAAAAATATAACTCTACCACATACAAAAATGTAACTATCCCAGTTTATATAAAAGAATTTAATCAGGGCTTTGAAACGTAATTTTTTCGTTCCGGTTCAACTAAAAAATATATATATCAGTTAAATTCCGGTTTTCGTCCCGCCAAAAATCATGGTTTCCGGTTCTGTTCCGATAAGATTATTTTATTTTATGTCTATTCTTATTTGTACTAAAAATATAATTCTATCATACAAACCAATGTAATTCTATCAAAATTTAGAAGATTTTATTCTTTTTTTAATGGGTACACTATGTGAATGGCTACAAGGAACCAGCATGTACGATACGAGAGGCGAGCAGGAACATTGTTCTCCATTATCAAAATCGCATTTGACAACGGAACGTTCGACTGTATTAAGTAGTTCATGCGAAACTGAAACACAAAAGCATTAGGGAACATCATAACAAGAAATCGAGAAGCAACGTACCTGTAATAACGATAATATTGTTGACTTTAAATTTGAAAATATAGATAAGTTGGTTACAGTAACGAAATGACTGAAAATATATCGAACCAAAATAAATCGATATTTTTTCTTTCGGTTGAGTACCGGTTTTCTTTCCAACTAAAATAAAGTTTTTTTTTCAGGTTTTCGGTTCAAAGCCCTGGAATTAATTCATTCTATTTCCGCCTTTGTAAAACAAACACGCTGGTGCTACCTACTACACACGGTACAGCCAGATTGATAAAAGGGGCATTTTACTCCTTCATAATATTTCGAAGTGATACGAAGAAATATTAATTTTATTTCAAGGGGTAATTTCCCATTTCAAAGAGTTTTTTCTTTTCCCACTAAGATGTGCTTCGTTAAACAGTGCTGCCGTAATAAAGGCCTAAACTAGAATAATTTAAACAAAGTCATTCATTCTCAATTTATAGCCAAAAACATCGCCAAATATACCAAAACAACATAAAAATATGATGTGGAAGCTGCATGACTTCCTTATATCCTTATTAAATTATATATCTTTTTAAAAATATCTGTGATGTGATAACAGAATGATTCTTTTCCTATTCTCTTCAAGGTTCAAAGTAGGTTCCGTTTCTCAAGGTGAGTAGAGTTTCCTCCAACAATCTCTACTCTGCTGCGTTCACTCACCAATGGTGTGACGGGCACTTTGAAGGGGACTGGCCAAGTGGGGGTGGTCCAGTACTTGCGATCTATCCACCACCCATGAGACAAGCTTGGAGAATATGGGCCCAGATTGGTGTTTGAATGTCTGAATAGAACTCAAGTACTGCCATCTGGCAGAAAGTGTTAGCTGTGATGAAATTTTTCTTTGCATAGATGTCCCTTTTTAAGACAAAAATTCCAATATTACTCAAAAAAAAAAAAAAAAAAAAAAAAAAAAGTAATGAAAAGGGAAAATTCAAAAATATTTTTTGTAAGTAACAGATTTTTAATTCCTAAAAATGGATTATAGAACATTGTTTCATATGTTTAAAAGGCATTGTTGTAACTGCATTTAAATATGTCGATATCTTTGAGTTGCATTACTGAAGATCGGTAGCTTTAATGACCATTATATTGAGATTTTTTGTTATATAGAGTGCAGATTGCAATCAAAATTGGAAGTGCACAATAACATACTATAACAGTCCTAATTACAAAATTTCTACGTTACACGGGTAATAGTTTTTGAGTTATGAACTATAGCCTTAATATACATTAGGTTAAAATTTTTCGTTATATAAGGTGCAGATTGCAATGAAAAGGGAAGATGCACAACTAAACATAATAACAACCCTATATATCGGTCTTCCATGTGATTATTTGTTAAGTTGTTGACCATTTTGATATAAACGCACCATATACGGTCAGCACATACCCTAGACAATAAGAACAAACATAGAGGGTCCTCATAATTTAGAAGAAGACCAAGCAGAACACCTTCAGGGTTGGACTTCCACCTCCAGAGTTATAGTTTGAGAAGTTGGAAGACATTAAGACCGCAAACCTATTTTACGTGCCTCAGCCACTAATGAACACGACTGATCTTTGGCCGACTTGAGCTCCCGAACCCGCAAAGCTCACGTTACGAGATCGCTACCTTTGCCGACTGAGCTGATGAATATCATTGTATTACAGGTAATTGCACCAAGGTCAAATTTAAATTTTGAACCCCTCCGTGCATAAGTAAAAAGTGTGTTCCTATGGATTGTGAACGTTCTAAAAAGAATGTATATGATTTTTTTTATATCTTTCTGATCTTCCAAAAAACAACCATGTGAATCAATAAGTGACAAAAACACTAGTAGCTCATTTAAAATACTTGAATACATGTAAAGAGTAACAGGAGCATAATTCAGGTTAATTCATATTAAAACAAAATAAAAATTCACTTTTTTCCATTATTTTTGTCATTCTTACTTTGTCAGATGCTTAAACAGTACTAAGTTATAAATACTAACAAACATGACAATGGGTACTTTGGTAGTGTCTTGAACATAATAAAACTAACTGGTGATTATAAAATATGGTACAGGAAAAAAGTAAATGATATTGCACGATATACACTCAAGAGCTAAAACATTGTGACTACCCCTACATTTTGCAATGAACTGGCCTGGATGACGTGGAAGGCACGTGATCAGGTGGAAGTGCTGCTGGATAGTCTGAAGAATCATTCTTTCACTTACTTTTGTGTGCGATGGGAAAGGCTGCGAATCTAAGCGATTTTGATAGATGGCAGATTATAATGGCTCGGAACAAGTATTTCCGAAACTGCACGACTCGTGGGTTGTTCGAAATCTACAGTTGTTAGTACTTATGCAAAGTGGATGAACGACGGTGAAACCAGCAGTAGACGACATAGTGTTGGACGTCCACATGCTATCAAAGAAAAAGGTCGTCGGTAACTGTCTCGCATGGTGAAGCAAAACAGGAGCCAGACAGTGGCTCAGTTGACAACCCAACACAATGCAGGGCCAAGTAGAATAATATCGGAGCACACTTTTCAGCGGACACTGTTGGATATGGGGCTACTCAACGAACATCCCACTCGTGTGCCTTTGATGACCCAACGTCATCGCCAACTGCGCCTACGTTGGGCCGGGAAACATCACGACTGGTACATGGATCAATGGGAGAGAGTTGCCTGGTCAGATGAATCACGGTTTGCCATTCATTACTCCGTTGGCCGTGTTAGGATACGCCGTCTTTCAGGCGAACAGTTGCTTCCTCAATGTGCAGTAGGTCATACACAGGCCGGTGATGGCGGTATTATGCTTTGGGAGACGTTCTCTTGGAGTCTCTGGGACCCGTGGTTGTGGTAGAGAAGACCATGAATGCTATAGGGTATCTGAACATCATTGCGGACCAGTTGCACCTTTACATGGCCTCTGTTTTTCCAGCTGGAAATGGTATGTTCCAACAGGACAACGCCCCGTGTGACAAGGCTAAAATTGTGTTGGAGTGGTTCTAGGAACATGATGCTGAATTCCAGTTAATATCCTGGTCGCCTAATTCACCGTATCTCAATCCGATAGAACACATTTGGGATGTAATGGTATGGCAGCTCAGAGTTCAAAGACCACCCATTCGCAATATCTCGGAATTGCGTAACCGTTGCTTAAACATCTGGTACAACCTGTATCCGGCCATCTACCAAGGACTTGTGGCATCCATGCCAAGGCGGGTTGAAGCTGTGTTGCGCGCCAAAGGTGAGCCAACTCGTTATAGACAGGTGGCTATAATGCTTTGGTCTTGAGTGTATACAAACGAATGATATTGATAACTAAAAAAGACGAGAAAACAGCAAAAGATTAAGTTATGTATTTAGACTTGGTCATTTAAGTTACAACATGTCCATATTCGAGATATGTGTTTTACAGCCCCTTTCACCCCTTCAGTGATTTAAATAACTTATTTCTTCTATGTATTGACCTATATTTTTACTAACTTTTTATAGTTCGTATTTTTTAAACATTATAATGTATAGCAGTTATTTCCAATTTCAGTTATTCCAATGCAGTTATTCCAAAGCAGTTATTCCAATGCATTTATTCATTACTGGAGTAGAGCCTTGAAAGTTTTTTAGTAATTAGTACCTGAAATTAGATTTTTGTTGTCCTTAGAATATTTTCAGGTTATTTTCTAATTAAGAAACCCCATTGTGATTAATTTTCTCCTTTTGTTCTGCTAATTTTGAGCTATTTTTTATTTCGTGCCGGAGTGGATAGTTCGTTCAGCTCTGATTGTACTTCAGATCTGTTGCACACTGAACGAATAGCAAGTAATGCACTTCATTAATATTTTGCAAAAGACTTATCAGCATATTATTACGTGACAAATGCACATTTTCTTCTTTATTAACATCGATGACAACACAAGAAAAAAAGTGACAAAATAAAATTCTAGAGAGGTTGAAAAATTATGACGCTGCATTTATCACTCGAGAATAATGTTGCAAAGTTACTAAAGTGCTCCGTTTATTCCCAGGAAGAAAAAATAAAGTTTTTTTCCCTGGAAACTTCAAACACATTTTGGAATTTTAAAAATTTACAAAAAAAGAAAATATTTAAGTGATCAATAAGCAAAAAAATTAGTTTTTCAAATATGATAGGGTCTTAAAATTTCATATCACATTAGCTTAACAAATAAGAATTAAAATTTCCTTCTTGCATTCATTTAAATGGCAACCTCTAGAAATAAACTGCGTATCAAGTAAATCTTTTAAGCAATGAAAACTGGTTAATGCTGACTTGCTAAAACCTTTAAAAAAGATATTGTAAACTAGAAGCATTACTGATCAGCATTTTACCGGTCGAAATCAATTTCGTATATTCAAGCTCACAAGCATTAATTTACATTTTTTCGGCTTTTTCTTTACTGTTCATTTCCACGGTGTCAGCATCTGACAAGTTCAACAGCCGATTGAGAAAATTTTTTCACAAATTGTGTTTTTGTGAAAGTATAACCAAACAAGTGAAGGTAAGTTTGAAAGTTAAAACCCGAATGATCTCGAGCTATTCGACAAGGAAACCTTCTCACAGGAGTTACCGTCTGTGGGATCAACACCTGCTGTTGTTTTAATTGTATAGAAATAGTGACGTCACAGCGCAGGAACTACAAATCACCATCTGCTCTAAAGAATGGCAAAGACTCGGTCGAACTAATGTTCAGCGCCATTTGCAGATATCTGTTTAACAAAAAATTTAATCTAGAACATTGTGTACCTATTAGCATATACCTAAAGTATATAATCTACAAAGAATTTTTGAAAATCCTTGTCGGAAATCTACAAAATTGATATTTTAAAAAACAAAATAAAATCCTAACTTAAAAGAGGAATGAAGAAACTGAATCCGAGCAGACGCCTGTAAAGTAGTTTTTTTGTTAAGGCTCTAAGAGATCCACTTCTTTCGCTTGTATGTTTACATTCCCTTCTTCCTGTCTATATTCTTTGGTATAATTTATCGAATGTTTATCGTTTAGGCGGTCAAATGGACAGGTCCGTCAAAGAAGCAACATGCTTGCGAATTTTCCTTTCTAAACAAAGAGGAAGAGATTGAAGTTTCGAATCCCTGTCTTTTAATTTTTCTCTTTTGACTTTCGTTTGCTTTCTATATCTGTTTTCAGCTCTCCAAAAATTTCATATTTTACATCTATTCCATCTCTTCACGTCATTCGGTAATTCTAGCATTGCTAGATTTCTTTTTCCGCGTTGTCTTTAAATGCTTTATACAAAATAGACAAAAATCTATGAAAACTTCTTAAAGATGTCCATAAAAATTTTATAAAATACGGAAAAAAAATTCTTTTGTATAACTGTTTTCTATCTGGAGCATTTTATATCCAATTCTTTACTTGTATCCATTTTTAGTTTTAATTTTTAATACCAGATGGCTACACTATTCCGTTCTTTTAGTTTGTGAATTTGTTCCGCCTTCGTTACTGTTATCAGTATCTTTTCCAGCGTTATTTTTATGTTGTAAATGTGTGTCCTGATGTAGTAGCAGACTACTAGATGGCAGCACAATCTTTAAAGGTGACTACAAACGTGCGAAGCTATTTATTCGTATTTTATGTTGTTCTTACAAACATAAAAATGACTAAAATCTGCCAAAAAGTTTTATACAAATACATTTATATATATATATAAAAAAATGTGATCGTTTTATGCCAAAAGCAATTTTTATTTGCTTCTGGACACAGGAATTATTCTTGTAAGAATAAAATTTCGCGTATAATTATGTTGTAAAATTCATTGACTCTATTTCCTAATATTAAGAGATTTAGGATATTGGAAAAAAAAATCTGAATCAATATGGTCTGAAGTAATAACACCCATTTGGGCATAAAATGCTTTATTTCTACTATTTTCATATGTTTACAGGTACTTTGTCTTTCCTATTACCTTAAAGGTGTTTATAAAGCTTTTCACTTAAAATGTCTGAACTAATATGTGAAAAATTTTTGTTATGCTTTCTTCTAAAATTTTCAGCATAATGCCCTTTACTTCGGATTAACAAATTTTAACTAGTAATTGTTTTTAGTTCACATTTTCAGCTATACATGACTACACTTTGCAAGTAATGTGAGATTCTTAGCTGGCTCTGCCTCGGTCTACAGCTACTCTCTTTTTTTATATTTAAATTTTTATGCTGTATACGCGAATTTTGTATCAATGGCAGTAATTTGCCATACTAATGTGTGCATACAAAAATAAAAAATATAATTGCAATTACATACTTTGTCCTATCTTTTGAAGCAGCAAATAAATAATTATATATAAAAATGTATTTTTTTTCTTATCAGCCCTCTATGACAAAATATTTTCTTATAACAATTATTAACAGTATTGATCTGCAGCAATAAAAATTTATCGGCATATTCATATGTATTTGTAACAATGCTTTTTAAATAGATGAAACTTTAGAGTTTCTAAAACTTTAATTTTTAAAAAGCAATAATAATTTATTAATTGCATAGAGTGATTTTGAAATTTATATGTTTATTACAGCCTGGTATAGAATAAAAGATTATTGTAGTGTCAATTTTTTTAATTTAGAATGAAATATCTATGAAACGAAATGTGTCAAAATGTAATGAATATTAATATTTCTGACCTCTGAATGAAAGTAGTATGAGTTTTACTTACAACGCGGTTGCCTTAAGGTATCTGTCTACGTTCAGAGAACTTTTTTCTTTAAACGTAGTAACTAGTTCATGTTTTTACATCTTTAGATTTATTTTTTATATTATCATAGAGAATTGCACTTAAAAAATTTATTCCTGGGGAAGTTTTCATAAAATTTCTAATAAATAAAGAAAATTTAATTAAAAAAAAAAAAAAAAAAAGGGTTTTTTTTTCAAAAGGTTTAATTTTATAATAAATTAAATTATTGTAATATTTTTTGATGCAACACATTTCTTATACATTGGACGAGTGAATCACCTAAAATCTTTGCTTAATTTACATTTGGTAAAAAATTTTGGTCCCTCAAAATCATATACATTGAATTTTTAACGAATTTTCATTACCTTTATATCTAACTATGAGTGTAACATCATTAAAAATTACCCAAATTTAAAGCTTTTAGGTCATTTACTAGTAAATACTATCAAAAGCATTCATAATAATTTTCAACAAAATATTTTAAGAATTTGAGAAATCACATTTCAAGTTTCAACATTTTATTAAAAATACCATTCTGAGAAAAACGCATTTGAAGTTTATGAAAGCAACTTTAACTATTAAAAAATTAAAATACATGTTTAAAATTCCCCACACCTTTTTGCTTCAAAATTTTCTAATTGTAAAATTAATAATTATTTTAATAATTATACTAGAACATCTCTCAGTTGCTTAAAAGACGATGTCAACATACTTTAACAAGATAATAAACACACTTGTCACTTACACATTTGAGGATTTGCTAACCAAGCTCACTGTCAAGTATTAACTAGTCAGATTTGCTCACAGAAGTTACTCAAACAGAGATTAAGGGAGAAAAAAACAACATCAAAGTCAGTCCAATTAGTTTGAGCATAAGTCTAATAATGTACTGTTTAGTATTTTAATGTTTAGCAAGTGATGAAAGCTCAATTGGCATAGGCAACAGTATTGCAACTGGAGGGTTGCAAGTTCAAGGTTCGATCCAACCTAAGATCTGCAATGTTCATTAATGGTAACTGGGGCCAATAAAATATGCTTGTGGTCACAATGTTCTCCAAGTCCTCAAACAACACCTCAGGGAGTAGCAGGCCAAGCCTGGGGGTCTTTTGCTTGGTCTCTGCTTCTAAATTACCAGGAGCCACAAAGCCAAGTTCTTTTACCCTAGTGGTGCCTGTCAAACAAAAGATGCAACCCTTTGTTTAATTCTAGCCAACATGCTTGGTTCATCCAAGTGACATTGACAACAACAACAAATGTTTAGCATTTAATTTTAAAACAAGTGAAAATTTTACATTAATAATAGTGGATATGTAAGTAAAAAATAAGTCTACATAATACATTATCAAAAAGTGCTTTTAGATTTTTCCAAATATGTATGTTAAATCACACAAATTTCCTATTTTGAACAGTTGCTGTGCTGAAAATATTTGTACAGTGTTAGAAATGATAAAGGTGGTACTTTAATTTCTCATCTTCTTTTACACTCTCTCTATACACCTCTATATATATTCAAAAAGTCGTTCAATTTGTGTGAAATAAACAAATATTAAAATTGAATAAAAATAAGAGAATAAATTATTTATATACTGAACAGAAGCAAACCAAATGAAAATATCTAATTATAACTTAGAAAAATATGCAAGAAATTTGCAACTAATTCAAAAATGTTAAGAAAATTACCTACATTACCTCACTATAGACTAAACCTCTTAATATTTTAATGGGGATACACTACAAAGAGTTTAAATGAAGTTCTTTACTAACCAGAGCTATAGGTAGTATTGTGTGGTAACATACACAATTACAAATGTATGTGCTTGTAATGATCAAACTTTCCCAATTTCCTTCCCCCAGCTACAAAATACAAACATAACTGGAGGAAAATAATACCTTTCTTTTAACAGATATTTGTAAGAAAACCTCAACAATTCCTTTTTTATCAGCAATTAAACAACCTTTACACCAAATTAAAATGGTAATAAGTTATTTTTGCATTTAAATATGTTATTCAACAAAATAAAATTTTAAGATAATGTTTATTAAAACTATTTTATTTTGTACTTAGAATGAAGATTTAGTCTTCAATGCTTTCATTCCACAAGTAGATGTTAATATAAATGAAAAAATAATTTTCACTTAGTACTGATGCATTTTTAATAAGACTATTAAATAACATTTAACAGAAACAATTTACAAACATATCATTTATTTCCACTGTCTTGTATTTTAATATTTTCTATTCCTGGCAAGTTTTCTTTCTCTTCAAGGATTAATGTCTTCCATGACAGAGCAGGGCCAGTCTTCTTTAATTTGATTTCTACTTTGCTTCCAAGGTACGTAACATGACAACCGGATACATCTATGACCTAATGAAGGAAACAGACAGATCAGAATAACTGTTAACAACAGTATCAACTTTTAAAATACAGCATACACATTTTTTTTTCTTTACCTACTTTTTCTTAAAATCAAAACATTTTGTGAATTTCTGCATAAAATAACTTTGAAATAACAAAATAAATTTCCTATTTAAATTTTTTTTTCATGTGATTTATAAAATTAATAATTTATAAAAATGTTTTATAAAAGAAAGCACTTTTTCACACCAAAAATTATCAGCAATTAAATTTAAGGACACATATTGTAATGCAGGCTTAATTTTTTTTAATCATAAATACAATATCATAAAAATGAATTAGTATATTTTAAACTGAAAATAAGTATGTTCCTGGACAATGTTTCACTTTATTCTTGTTTTCCTTGTAAATTTTATTCTGACGAATTAAATATACAAATAGATATTAACTTATGCAGAAAATGTGATTAATCATTTTTTTTAATAATATTTAGACTTTAAAAGGTGAATATCTCAATGAACTTTCCATTAATGAACATTTTTAGTGATTTAACAATTTCATTAAGTAGTAGTCCAACAGCATTAATATGTTCTTAGAAAATGGTGAAAGATGGCTATAATTCTCTAGATATTTTTTTCCAAAAAATAATAAAACTAGACAAAAGGAAAACCCCAAAGAAAAAAATCAGGAACAACTATACATTTTTGTGCTTTAGAATGAATTTAATTATTTACAAGATTTCACAGTTGGACTTTAGGATTATATTCTAAAACATACAGAAATGAGATATTGTTATTCCCGAAACCTATTGTAAAATGACATAATTTGTTTTCATAGGTTTTATAAACAAAAGATACAGAAAGATTCTGGCACTTGTTGTTACATTAAATAAAAAAAATCATAATACATAAATTTGAAAATTAAGTTATATAAATACAGTAATACAAAGATACAATAAGTACTCCAACACACTTAAGTGCTAAAAGAAATGTTATTAGTCATAAAATTCTGTGAATGCTTTCAGATAATTGGCAGGAAAACCTTTTACATTTATAACACATTACAAGCACAGGAAATTACTACACAGGAGCCAAATTAAAAAGTTTTCTAAGGTTTTAAGTGGGAAACAATAAAAATATGCTTATATATATATATATATATATATATATATATATATATATATATATATATATATATATATATATATATATATGAGTGTGGTGTGTGTATTTTCTGTGCCCTCTTGTTTAAACCACAAGTTTGTATTCATGGTCTTTGTATTTTCTCTATTTCCATTTTTTTTTTTAATCTTTAAAGATTATAACAAATTATTGAATATCACATTTTGTTTAATAACAAATGCTGTTAAATGTTCTCATAGGCTTTGCACACTACACATGAGTTAAATGGTAATTATTTTCTTTTCTCTCTCTCTTTTTAAAATTTTTTTTAACAGTTTCTGATCAATAGAATAAAGCCTTATGCTTTAATCCTTGACATGTCTAAAATATTATTTAGTTTAAATCAGCCTTTAGGAAGTCCAGAATGTAAACTAATAAATAAAAAAAAATCTTTGCTGAAGTACATATGCTTTAGGGACCAGTAATATGATGATTTAATGACCAAAAGTTTCATGCTTTCAGACTACACACACAGAGTTAAAAGTTATGAAAAATTGATCTTTAAATAATTCTAACATACAATAGAAGAAATCAATTTCAGACTACTAAAATGGAATGTCCTGGAGATAACACAACAAAAAGGGTCTTTTAGTGTGAAAATGCACTCTTTTAAATATGCATTCAGGAATAAGAAGTTTCTAGTTGCTTATCACAGAAGAAATTGAAAGGTGGATGGGGTTAATTTTAATTGGGAAGACCCTTTTTCTACATAAATTTTATGTCCTGCCGGTGTACCTTAGATCCACTTCCCAGGGACCTTCCTTTCTTAAATGTTAATGAAAATGAGAAATCAGCATATGGTTTTTGAAGTAACCCAAGAATTGTTTTTTATTGCTCAATTCCATGAACAATGTTTCCACAAGTATGTTTATCTGCACCCTTTGATATTTTTTATTTATGGATATAGGGAAAACTGTTTCAGTCGCTCAAAAATTAGCTTTGCAATAAATTTGAATTAAAGGTTTGGAGGAGAAAACCTTCTAAAATGAGAAAGTGTTTTGCAAAAATCTTCTTAAACTTGGAATTCACAAGTAATAATATAGGGTTAAAATTGGGAGCAAATAATTAAAACATCATAAATGGGAGCTTTGTTAGCTGGTTCCACTATATGTTAATAAAATTAAATGTTTGACTATGTGTGACATGTCATGATGATAAGATAAATCTATTACATGTAAGGATCTGTAAATTAAAATAGACAGATCCCTACATTTGGCTACAAGATATTGAAGCCAAAATTTTAAATTATAATTCAATTTATTCAATGTATTGTGTATTTGAGTAACAAAACAAAAAAGGTTTATAGTTTGGGTCAAAACAACATTTGAAAGGTCACAGACAAACAGAGCTTAATTACACTGCTTAAGAGAATGTCTCTAAAAGAGTTTAAAAAAATAATAAATAAGGTAAAAATTAAAGTTATAAAATAAAGTTCTCATAAAAATAATAATAAATAAAAAATAAAATTTATTAAAAAATTATAAAAATAGTGCTAAGCAGAAGAAAGTAATTCTTTCTAAACTGAGCACAACTTACACCATATAGGATCATTTCTTCATCAAATATACTCTTCTTCTCTCCAAATGTAATATGAATATGCAGTTTAACAGGGTTTGCATCTATATAAGAGAGTGTAGGTAGAGGGCATTTTGAGTAGATGGATATTACAACAGAGTTTCCTGTTTGATGCCAATCATAACGACATTTTGTTTTTAGTTCATTTTCCTGCAAAAAGAAAAAAAAAATGTATATGTAGGCATGCCAACATTTAGGCACCTCTGTCAAGAGCAACAGCGTGGTTTTAAAATTTAACATGCTACCCACAAATTACATGGGTATGCAATTTACATACATAATAAATAAAACAAAATAAGCCAAACAAATTATACATAATTACATATTTTATTGGTTTCTAAATCAAAGTTGAGCAAACTAAAAATAAACACACAGTAGTAAATTATAAAGGAAAATAAAAATGTATACATTTAACAATAAGTAGTTTTATAGCTTTAACAGCTAACGTTTCTTTTTTTTTTTTTCTAGCAACATTGACACTGATTAAATATTTATTTTCCCACCATCAGGGATTCTAGGAATTTGTCTACTCAAATTTGACCTAAATTTAGTTTGATTTTTCTTCCCAGTATTGAAAACTCTATCATATGCAACATTACTGTGAGGAAAGAGTAATATATTCAGCATTATTTCTGGCAAGACTTTGCATTTGATTGCTGAGTTGTGATCTTTTAGTTATTCAAAATTTTCGTTATTTTCCAGAGCAATTTGAGGACTTTCCAAAGTTAGCAATTTCTCTCATTTCTCTGGAGCAACTCCAGAAAATCTGGAGTAGTTGACATATCTGTATACGTAAATATATTGGAAATCAACTGTAATCTGAAAACGATTCTAAATAATCTTTATTTGCAATGAAAAAAGACTATCAATGAGATAAACTAATAAATAAATAAAACAAAACCAACCATTTAAAAATGATTCATATCAGTAAATGCACTTACTATAACAATAGTTTGTTCTCTTCACTAAATCAATCAGACATTTTATTATTACTCTCCTTTAATTAAGGCCGAACGATGGCCGAATGGTTAGGGCACTGACCTTCGAACCGAAGTTCGTGGGTTCGAGTCCCCGCTGAGGCATGGATGTTCGTAGCCGTTCGGAATCGGCTTTAAACAGTAGGTCCCGATCTCATTAGCCCTTGTGTAGCAAAAAGTAGACCGTAGTGCTCCAAACCAATCAACCTTTAATTAAGACATTTTGTGGCTGAGGAAATAGATTTGAAGGAATAAGAATGGAAAAGTGGTTTGGTTTGGTTTAGAGTGCTATGGCCTACTGTTTTGCAAACAAGAGCTAATGAGACCAAGACCTACTGCTTAAACCCGATTCTGAATGGCTATGAACATCCATGCCTATAGCAGGATTCAAAACAGTGAATTTCATTTCCGAAGAGCACCACTCTACTTTTTGGCCATCATTCAGCATAGGGAAGAAGGAAATTTTATAGAGATAGTTTACGTATAATACTTTTGATATATTACACACACACACATAAATGTATATACAGTGAAACCTCTCTGAGCAGCCACCCCTCTGTACTGAGAATATTTGGCCGCTCTGAAGGGTTTTATTTACTATTATAAGATAATTACTATAATGCGTAATATAAACAAGTCTGACATATATTCCTTATGTAAATGAAATTTAAAACTTATCTAAAGAGAAAATAGTACTTTATTTCATGCTTCTTTACATTTTTTTTAAAAAAAGGCTACAATTTGTTTCTGTTTGTTCTGTAGTCTTCGTACTCCTTCAAAATCAAATTCTTTTCTTTAATGACTTTGTTGATTTCTTTTTTTCTGCAGTTAAATAATTCAGCTAACTTTCTTTTCCGAATTGCCATTATTCTCATATTCACATAGAACTTCCATGCTCTGCTCGAGATTTAGAAAAATGCATTTCGACATCGTTGCCACTCAGATCACTGACCAACTAATGAAATGAAACTGGTGTGAATGGCATTTTTGCTGACAGAGGTGCAATTCTTCCTTAACTTTACTGATTGGAATTCCAAATAAAGGCCCTAGGACACCTTTAATGCTTGATTGTCCAGTTCCTCCCTAGTTTCTATGGATGGTGCAATAGGGATTCCCTATCTGAAGGGTGTGGGGAAAATACAAAAGAGATAACAGATTTAATCTTTCATAGAAAGGGGGTTTGGGGAATGGACATCTCAAGTTATTCCTTTGTCTTATATCCGACCATAAACGTGACCTTGAGATTTTTCACTCAAAATTAAAGCATGAAGTGAGTACAATTTCCCGAAAAATGAGGGGCAATCCCACTTGGTGGCCATTTAGAGGGGGTCGGGTGGCCGCTGGTACAGGTTATTTTACCATTAGGTCTATGAGTCGAAAATCTATGCCATGAAAAATTGGCCATTTAGAAGGGTGGCCGCTCGGAGAAGTTTCATTGTATATATAGAGAGAGTAGAAACTCATACAAAATATTTCAATCATACAAAACATTTTTAATTTCCTGGTTAAACTCTTATTAAAATATATGCACTAATTTATTCACTTTTAAGAAATATTTATTTATATGAAAATTTTTTTTACCCACAAACACAGGTTTTATTAGGTTATTAGGAGAAAACAAATTTTCTGAAAATGTTTTAAATTCCCTTTCTATAAAGGTTTATGAATGTTTACGATCAGAATGGCTCTAAGGTATTTTATTTTCAGTTGTTTTCTATTTTTATCATATCCATTTACATTATCTCTCTCTCAACCCTGAGCCCATCTGCCTCCCCCATCTTTCTTTTGATTTCAAAGTAAAGTCATAGTTCTATTCTGCTTGCAGCAAGTGTAACTTTTTTTGTATATTCAGATGATAAGGAAAAGGAAAAGGAGAATGCTTGTTAGAAGTTGAAGCCGAATCGGCACCTTCTTAACCTCCGGTGAATCTCGGCAATTTGTGTTTGTTTTGTTTAAAGTTAACCGAGGCCTCTTAATCGCAATTTGTAAAGCTGACTCTCGCTGTATGTTTGATTGTGACTTCAACTCTCACTCAGCAGCTACGAACTGTAATTTTGTGATTGGCTGAGTGGAAGAGGAAGTTACATGAATATGTTAATTTTTATGCGATGTCTGCTGCTGGATATATAAGAGGATTGTTGGATGTCTTTTTAGTACTTGTGCATTTTTCCCGGCACGTAGGCAGACATCGTATGATGTTTTTTTTTATTTTAAGATTTAAAATAAATCTACATTTTTGTTTTTTTAAATAGTTCGGGCATTTTTTTATAATCACTACCAGAACCTTGCTCTGCTAAACTACCGGTATTGAGTTGTTCGTTGCAATACCGATAACAATGCTTTCAGCACAGGAGTAAAGGAAAATTCTTAAAGCGAGTGATGATAACCCCAATCAAACAAAAATTAAAATGGCAAAAATATCAAAAACCTATTGTTGTCCTTTGCTACCATTGTGACAAAGATAGGTAAAATTGAGAGGAAATTCATTAGGACTGGTCCAAGATTTGTGAAGGGAGTTTAAACAATGGCCAATTTGCAAATTTTGAAAAGCAAATGAATGAAACAAACTAAAATTATCTACTGTTTTACAACACAAAATGAGCAATTTTACAAATATAATGTGATCCATAACCCCAGTTGCATATTTAGGTGCATATTAATGCTCCCTCTAATTTTGCTTTTTATTTCAGAATCTTGTGTGCATTAATTATTCTTTACAAAATAGATGAGAGAGTTTTGTTTCATTTGTACTATTTCTCTCATCGTTTAATGTTATTTTAGAATAAAAGTGTTTTATAAACAGCGTTCATTATATGTTTGTATCTATTTAAACCATTCTGGTACATGATATATTTAATACAGAAAACAAAAATTAATAATTTTGTTATAATCTACAGATATTAAAATAATGATTTTTATGCCTTAATCTACATTTATTTATTAATAGAGAATGAAAATTTTGGTTTCATGTTGTTTCAGAAAGAAACAGTTCCTTTTCACAAATATAAAACATTCCCTTACACAAAGAATTTTCCCATTTCCTCTTACCTTCATATAGGAGAGTTTATATACTAGAAAGACAATGTAAATTTCAGAATATTTATACTTACTTCATCTTTATGCCACTTGTGCTTTCCAGTAGCGCAGCCTATTTGTTCTAAGAAACTGTTAAAATCTGTTGTTCTTTTCACACAACATGACCAGTACTTCATGCTGTTAATAAAGATGTCACATTAATAAGAAAAATAAAAACTTTTATCAACTGATCTTAGATGGCAAAATATTCAAATGAAATACTTTTTATGACTTTAATAAAAGTTAGAAAAATGGTTATAAAACTGAATAAATACAACAAAAAATAAAATTTTAAATCTTTCTCACACATGATTAATATACTAAAAGTATTAAAATTAATGAAAGAATTGAACATTATCACAATGTTTGTGTGATATCAGTAGTTATGTTTGAGTCTGAAATTTGGGGTAAGAAGGGAATAAATTACCCAAAGTAGAAATTTTGGCTTAATTACTTATGTTCACTATTTACAAGATGAATGTTTATAAAATTGATTCAAGTATGATTTTTATTTTATCAAACAACATCAATGTCAGTGGTACCAGCAAAATCCTTGGACTTTGTTATTACAAGATTACAAAAAGTTATAAAAAAGTGTAAAAATTATGCAATAGTCAAAATCATAAAAGCAGCTATTTTACAATATGTCTATAAGAAGAGAGGGATTCCCGGTGGTTAAACAGTTTATTAATTTGGTAAATGAAAGATGGTGTTTGGTTATTTATATAATTCAGTCACAGCATATTTCAAGATAGACTTAAGCTTTAGTAAGCCTCACCAGTCTTACATGGCTATGCAAACAGAAGGAATTGATAATTGCCTATAAACAACCAATAAGATTAAAGAAACAAAGCACAAATACTATGCACACTTGATACACACAGATACAATTGCATCTAATGTGAAAATTTATAATTTCATATATTTTATTGTTAGGCATACTTAATGTACTTGTGTGAAAAATAAACACATTTGCTGAATTTTCTTTCTGGCATAAACGTTATGACATGGTTAAACAGGAATATCATTCTATGAATACATGTAGATAAACCATATATACATGCATCATCTCATGTGTTCTTATACACATTTCATGAAAGTAAGCCATAATTCATGTTTCAGAGCAAAAATCAATATAAAATTTGTGTATTTTCCTGAAAATATGGTATAAACTAGATGTTAAACTGTTTTAAAAACCCCAGATCAAATCCCAAGCAATTACAACTTGATAAATCTAAAATTAATTCTTTTGCATGAAAACAAAGAAACTCAAAACAGATTGGAATAATAAATCATACATTTTGAGAAGGAAAAATTAACTTTTTGTTATATTAACACAATGTATTGTGGTTAGCATTTCAATTTTACACCTAAATTATAATTTTATCTCCCTTTCTGTTACATAATTCAAGAAGGTTTAAAGATGAGCACTAAATTTTCAGTCTCTTCTCCCTCATCCCCCCACACATATACACCAACCCCCCCTCCTTGATATTGGCATTTGGTTCAAGCTAAAGTTTTAAAATAAGTGTTTTCAAGGCTTTATTCCTTCTACACATAAACTGAAGTTCATATTTGATTTATGCATTTTATAATATAAGAGCATGCGCTGAGAGCAGTTTTTTTAAAATGTTTGCTGCATATCACGCTTCAACGCTGGATTAATATAAAGGAAAATGTATATATGACAATAGGTTTGGCAGCAAATGTGTTAAATACAGATAGGATACAATTAACCTAACTATAAGAGATTTTCCTTTTCCTTTCTCCAATTATAACTTTTTTGTTTTTCATTTCTATTGAAAACACATTTCTGTACTGCTTTTTGCATGTTTTAGCTTTTTCAATAGGGAATTCTTTCTTTACCACATAATGATCTGAAATAAAATGCACACAAAATGAGAGGGGCATTGTTCAATCTCTATTTGTTCTTTAATTGAGTAAGTAATGATCACTCATATGCTGAGTAGCTATATGGGATATTGTGGGAAGATATGTTCCCACCAGTTTTGACAGAGTGAAGGAAGGAAGTGAATTTCTCTAGCATTGCATACCTGGCTGTCAGTAATTTGCTAAGCGAGACATCATGACCCTTTCATTAAGAAAAGGATTAATGGATCATAAGGGTATTTTTGTTACTCTTAATTGGATTAAAAACTACAACACTCAGACTATAGTAACATAAAAAAATAAGAAAAATTTGGTTTTAACATTTTATCATAAAAAAAAAAAATGTTCACATTAAACAAAATCCTACTTTACAGCTGTATATAAAAGGTATTATTTTAAGTTTGCATATGGAATAAAGCCTAAAATAACATAAACTTTGGTTATAATATATATTTCATGTCATTTTAAAAAATAATTTAACTAAACATACAATTTTCTTATTTCAAATACTTTAATGGAAACTTCTTATTTACAGTCTCTATAAGACTTTCACAATTAAAAAAAGACACACATTTATAGCTAAATAACTCTTTTTGTTTACATAAAAATTAAAATCTTAACCAAGTTATGAAACTGTTAGACACATCAGATAAAATCAAAACCTTATTTTTTAAAAACTAATTTAACATATTACTTATAAGATATGTGATGAACAATGAAACTAACCTTTAGTATACTTTTCACATATTTTAATATGTTCTTTCTCTCAAATGTTTATTTAATCAGAAGATAATAAAGAATTTTTATTCAAACTAAAGTATTGACTTACCCTTCATGAAAAATTGGTACCCCAGAATGATATAGACATGTTTCAGAATTACTTTCCTCCCCTTTATACACCTATATAGAGAAAATAAAGATGAAAATGAATGCTTCATATACAATGAATACTTCACACATTTTTAATAACACCTGCTCAACTTTACTAAAATGTAATTCAGGAACAGAAGGAAGGGTCTTTACATGGATAGACATGATTCTCTGGAAGAATATAAATGAAATTAAAATATACTTTTTCTTTTTACATTACTCTAGAATTTTGAGCTTGTTTTTGTAAGGATACATAAAGATTTATTTAGAGTTACATATTAAAGGAAAGATCACTAATACAACAAAATACACAATATCTGATGAGAGAAATAATCTGATAAATGATAAATAGGTACTGAGATTAATCTCAGAAATGAAAAGTTTACTCTCATATTGAATATGACGTGGAATATTTCTATAGAAAATTATTCAATATATCAGAATCCATGACCAAATATTAATCATTAGTTATTTGTCAAAATACAATTTCTGTAGTACTGAAAGCTGTATCTTTTCACATGTACATTTGTGAAAGAATTAACATAAAACTAAAATAAGTAATTGTAAGGTTTTATTCAACTTAAAGATCTACTAAATGTCATACGGAGTACAGAGAAGTGCAGAGAAGAAAACAACTTTTTGCAATGATTGCAGTGAAGAGGATTTTTTGTTTTTGTTACTATAATAAAGGCAAATTTTATTGTGCTACCATTTTCTGTCATAATAGATTTCAATACTTACTAATTTAAAATATGCTATATTAAACATATTGTTCTATTAAGAACACTGAAATGCCATACAAAATTTTAATAAACTAAGTATTAACTTTTAATTGTCAAAATGTTTTTAATAGTCTTATATACTGTATCAATTCTGATTAAAAGCACAATAGGTTAAAATTTTAAGTCAAAATGTCTTAAATCATTTTGTTCTCTATCTTGTATGCAAGATTTGAAGTATTTCTGTATGTGAACATAATTAAAAAATATACAGTAAGTAATGAAAATAATACAAGGGTAAAAATCAAAATTTCCTCAAACTAACAAAACATAAACTGAATTTTCAGCTTTAGGGAGGAAGGGGGGGGGCAAATATATACAAATATGTATGAATCTAATTTACCTCTCGACATCCTTTATTTTGACAAGGAGCATTCAGTTGAATACTAGAATCATTTTCTGAAAAGAAAAAAAAAATGCATATTTAAAATTTGTCTCCAAATGAAAAAAGAAAAAAAAAATTCTAACATTTACAAGCAAAGTTTAAATACTGTATCTTGAAGTACATTTAATGAGATATCTATCTCAATAAAGTTAAAAAGTAAGAGCAAACCAAGGGTATAATATCTAAAAAATTTAACTGAACTTGTTAAATAGATTTTTACAACTGCTATTTAATTTTTCTTACTGCTATATGTTACTAATTTTATACAAAATAATTATACTAATTAATCTTAATAGCTTTGTTCATCAACATTAATTAGTTTAATTATTTTGTATAAAATTAGCAGTAAAAAGGAAGTTTAATTAAAAGTATGTTAAAGTAAAAGTAGTTATAAAATGTTTAGAAAAGAAATTTCAAACAGGTAGAAATATATTTGCCAAGAATAATATTCAAACCCTATCTCTAGTAAATTTAGGAAGGTTTTAAATTCATTCAGAGAATCATCTTAAGCTAATGCATCTAAATATTAAAATATGTAATGAAAGATATGGGTAATCAGTTAAAGTTTTGAAATACATGATCTTAATACCTTTATCCTTTTGTTGTGTATTCTCCTTCTGCATTTTTTCCAAAACAGGTTTTAAGCTAGCTCCAATAGTGGAAGCTACACGTACCAAAGGTTGATTTGCATCTGGCCGTACAAAAGCCTCCTTCTGTGGTAAAGGCTGTGGACTAGATTGAACCTACAATTTTTAAAATTTAGAATAAAAAAATAATTTACACTTTTATGACTGTTGATAAATTCTAGACATTTAATTTACAATAACCTTGTACAAGTAATAAGTAATCCTGTACATTGGTACAAGAGCCAGAGCCAGAATCTTTGACAACTCTTTAGGATTTTCTTACCTATCAGTATCACAGGTGTTTTAAGACTACCAATTAAGACAATAACAATAATATATATATATATATATATATATATATATATATAATATATATATATATATATATATATATATATATATATATAAACTTAATATGGACTATTATAGTTAAAAAAGGTTGTTGAACAAGAGAGATGAAAGAAATGCAGGCTTCACTGCAAAAGAAGGGCAACAATATGATAACCAATTAGAGCAGAATTCAATGCAGGAGCATCATAAAGCATATCCAAATGCACGTCAAGAGTGACTCTAAAGGATAGTCTTAAACAGCAAGAGATCATTAAGAGTGCATTTAGTATCAGAGAAAAATAGGAAAATTTATTGTTGATTGCCCAGAAACAATGAAATTGGTCACTTGAGGACTGGAAAAAAAAACTACTGCTCTGATGAATATCATTTCTTGTTTGAACATAGAGATAATAGGATTAAAATATAATGCAAATTAAGGAATCCTTCCTGTCAAATGAAAACCTTTCAGGCTGGTGGCAATCAAATTATGGTGTGGGGAATATTTACCTGGGATACACTGGACTTTTTGATGTCTGTGAACACAACTCTAAACTGCAAAGCTTCTCTCAACATCAGTGTTGACCATGTGAACTTATTTATGGGTATAATGGTCCCTTATGGAAACTGTCACTTCCAGCAGAGCAATGCATCATGCTATCCTGCTCGATTGATTTTAAAGTGACTGAGAGCATCTGTGTTTAATCCTGTTTCCATGGCCAGATCAGTACCATGAACTAAATACTATTGAGCACTTACTGGACAGAGAAGAATGATCACTTAAAGCCAACTATCCAATCTTATTAAATTTAAAGTTGTCATTACATTAATGTGGGTTAACATCCATTAAGCTATTTGTTGAGTCCATACCAAGAATATCAACTGTGGTTAGAGCTAAATTCAGAGCAACTTGCAATTAGAAGGTATTTCTGATTTTTATGGCTCTTCAGTCTAAATAATACATTTTTACTTAGAAGAATAAAAAAAAAAAATTATAAAAAAAAAGTCATGAATCTGAAAAACATAACTATATGTTTTCAAACTACAATCATTGCATATTTTGAAACAGCGAAATTTACCCCATATAGTGATATGGTCAAATTTATTACATTAATAACTTCAGAAAAACAATTATGAAATCAAACTTTCAGTTTTGTATTAAAAAATTTTGCCATTGAGATGACATCCTTTTTAGTTTATAAATTTAAAGTCCTATTTTTAGAGTCTGGCATACAAAAATTGGGTCAGTCTTCTAAAAAAAGTGACTATTACATGCAAGTTTTGTCAATAAAGTAATACATTGAAAAAAAAAAAATGATTAAAGTTAAGAAAAGTAACTTACCAGGGAAGACTAAAAATTTTAAGATTACTAGATATTTTAAAATTTATAATGAAAGCAAATAAAACAATTCAATGACATAGCTCTTAAGTATAAATAGATAGTAAAGTAATTATAAATAAGTAATAAATAATTATTTTTCACTAACAGTAGGGTAAAATAGAATAAAATGTGAAAATACCTCATCAGTCTTTGGAACAGCTTTTGGTGGTTCTGGAGGTTTGACATTACTATGATAAGATTTTGTACAACCCTAACAAATAAAATTCATAAAAAGTTTATTAATAGTTTTTAGTTATTAGATAATAAACATTTATATAATTTTAGTAATTGACAGTGAAAGAGAAAATGGGTATGGTTATTATATCTTACTCATAAATATTAGTTTTTAAGAATGTCTGGGCCCACAAATTAGTTATCCTATTTGTTTGGGTTTAAAAAGAGGGTATATCCCTCAAATATAGACATGTGGCAATTTCTTGTCAATGTTTTATATAGTTTCAAAAACTTATTAATATATGAATTTTGATGACCACTGGATATATTATTTTAATTATGTTAGCTGAGAATCTCTATAATATGGCTGAAGCAATATAACAAAGGTATCTTAAATTCTCAATTTTTTAGAAAACATACCAATTCTTCGTTGTAAATTAGAACTCAAAATACTTGAAAAAGTAAATGTATCAACATATATATTACCTAGTATGCATATGCTTTATAAATGTGACAGAATTACCAACCATATACCAACTTACAATAATATACAAATATAAAATTTGTCTATTAATGCTATACTTAAATTTAACCAAATGTAAGAATTCCATCATTGTCCCCATCTGCAAGCCTGATAAAGATCACTCTAATAATTATGGATATCTCTCTGTACAATCAGTAAAATTACCAAATAAATTATTTCTAAAACATTAAATGATCACCTTAATAATAATAATATAATTATTCCTTATCAGTAAGACTGAAGCTTTCTGCTCTACATTCAGAAATATCCCTTAAAGAATCACTAAACTGCTAGCTGTGTTTGAGATTTAAAAAAAAATGTTCCAATGCTGCATTATTTTTAGCAGGGCTTTGAACCTGAACTGAACTGAAAATCAGAAAAAATTGTGATTATGGCTGGAACGAAAACAAGAATTGAATAAAAAAAATATTGGTTTATTTCAGTTTGATATATTATTACTTCCTGTGTTTTTGTAACAAACCTTCAATATTTTCTAATTTAATGTCAACCATATAATTAGCATCATTACATGGATGATGTTTCTTGATTTCCTGTTTTGATGTTCACTAGTACTTTTCTGTTACAGTTTCACCCGAAACTACTTGTAGAAGGCAGATTTAATTCAGTTGAATATTCAGTTGCCTAATACAATTTTGATAATGGATAACAATGCCATTGCTCGCTGTTCTCTGCTCACTGTTTCTATCATACATGCTGGTTATTTGTATTAATTTACATAGTGTACCACTTTAAAAAAAAAAAAAGGATAAAATCTCCCAAAGTTTGATAAAATTTTATTTTTAATACAAATGAGAATACACATAAAATGAAATTATTCATTCAGAACTGAACTGAACTGTTATTTTTGGCAAAACGAAAACTGGAATGAAAAAAAATTACAGTAAGCCCTGATTTTTAGGCTTTTGGCAAAATCTGGATTGATGGTTAGTTCATAAAGTAATTATAACTTCCTACCCTAGACTTGTTAATAATTTTATTTTGTATCATAACAATCCCGCTTTCCAAGTTAAAACTAATAATTTTTATTCCAATATTCCCCAGAATGAGCTGTGGAGTTCTACAGAGTTCAACTTTAGGGTCAATGTTAGACCATTAAAGCAGTCAAGAACCATGTTAATTTAACAAGTAGAAAATCAAATCAAACACACATAATTGCGATGTTCATGAACATAATGACATATATATATATATATCAACTATAACATTATTATAGGAAATACACATATCCCTTAGTCTAAAATGATAAAATATCTCAAAGCAAAGTTAGATAAAAATCTCACTTGGAAACACCATATACACAAAATTAAAAATAAATTTTGATAAAAAATTCCTATAATCCTTAATTTCTTCATATTTTTCATGTTTACTAATAATATTTAACAAATGTAAAATTCAGGAACTTATGAATGATATGAGATATATTTAAGAAATATGCAACTTTCATCTTTAGCTTAACATTAAGGTGTTTTATATTATAGTACTTAAGACAACTGATACATAAACTACTGTTAATACATACTTAATTTTAGTGGGCGACTATTTTTATATTACAATTATTATCATAATATTTATAAGTAGGTTAAAATTATATAAATACTACATACCAAACATGTAAATTGACATTGTGATAATTACACTGCATATATAATTTTTTCTAATTCAGTCTTATTATAACTGTTTTAGTGATTAGAAATTATTTTCAGGTTTTGAATAGAAAAGGTATAATTTCATAATAGAATAAATTTGTACCTCAAATGTAAACTTACGCAATCATCTATTTTTTCTTCCTCTCTAATATTTATTAATATAATAAATTGTGTTAACAGTAAATAAATACCACTATTGTATAATAACACAGTTACTTTCAATTAGTGCTTTGACCATTGATGAATATGATTGGTTCATTGATGTGGGTTTGGTGAAAATGTGTGACTCTCAAAGAATTGACTCTCAAAGAATGGTGTCAAATAGTGAGGGATTCATTTAAATCCCAAACACAGAGCAAGATGCTTATGATTGCTATTTTCTAGAACAGTGATATAGTGGACAGTGATGGAGCCCATGATAACTTACATAACTTTGGCAGCTATTAAAACTTACCTTAATGTTTAAAAATTCAGTGAAGTCTGTTGTCTTCTTTTCACAACAAGACCATTTTTTGTATGCATCATGGAATACAGGAAACCCAGGATGATGTAAACAAGATTCTACGGTTTAAAAGAAATACTATAGTCAATTTAAGTATAATATAGCCAATATGTAGAAATATGCCCAATTGTGAACTGTTCCTAATTTACCTTGAAAATAAGTGTTAAAAGTAAAGCAGCATATAAAATATTTGATGAACTGTAATTTAAAATGAAAAATTGAGAGATCTGAGATATTTCAGTAACTTTGATTCAGTGATTTTTAAAAGCATTGTTTAAGAATCTAGATGAAAAAAAAAATTTGTTTTAAACTTTTTTTACTTCTCCAGAATTTAAGATATTCATAGCATGAAATAAAAGTTTCTTTAATATCATACTTAGCATGTCAAACAATAATGCCCTTCTCTCATAAACAATTTTCATACTAAGATGATTATCATGGCCTTTTATTCTGTAAGGTTTTGTCTGTAATTAACTTCTTATGTGAAACATTGTGTTATGCAATACTGCAGAATCCAAAATATATTTCGTTATATTAAGACTTTTTTTAAAAAATCAGATTTACCTTTTATTTATTTAACCATTCTTTTTCTTAAATAAAAATAAAATAACTATATTTACCAAATTCAAAATAGACAAGTAAATAATTAAACTATTAGGAAAAAAAACAACATAGGCTAGTTGGTTTTGAGTGATACAGTCTACTTTTTGCAACATGAGGGCTAATAAGACCGGGATCCATACAAGCAACATAGGAAAAGAGTAAAATTTATAAACATAAATAACAACATGCGATAAAAATATCAACTGAAAACTACTTTAGTTAAATTATGTAACAATCTTATGCATACACTGCTTTACTAAAACTAATCTTAGCTGAATTATCAGTTATAAGAGAAACTACTAAATACAGTAAGTCTCGCTTTACATTAAATTAAAGGGGGAAACTAATGATGAATAGTAATAATCTTAATTTCATTTTCGATCTCTGATTTACAGTTGAGAAAAACATATAAATGAATGCCTTAACTTTGCTCCAGTAAAAATATTATTGTGAAGTCAAATAAATACAAATACAGCTATTCAAATTTTAAGTAAAATAAATTCTATTTAGATTTCAGAAGTAGATACCAGTCAAGTAATACTTTTATATGTAATCACACTAATCAAGATCAAAAATGAGTATAATACTGCTGTACTCTTTTGGAAAATAACAACAAAAAAATACCAATGCAAAATTATTTGTCTTTTTCAAAATTTGCAAATATAACATCACAGGCTTATGGACCATTTTATTATGGGAACATAATATTGGCAAATCAACATTAATAACATAAAATAACATTAATAATATGGAATATAAAAATATTTAAACTTTTTTCAAGGATAAAATTCAAGCTTACTATATGGAAGGATGAAATGTTTACCACTATACAATATATACAGTGCCTGTTGAATGTATCCAGGTAAACACTATCTCTAGATGAACTTTGATCAATTCATTTTTATTTTGAATGTTATAAAAAAATGGTAACAAATTATTATGGTACTGAAAAATATTGACTTATCTCATGCAATGTGTCATATATTTATAAATAGTAAATTTACTCCTTAGCTTATTTTTTAAAATTACATTAAATTTCAGTACTCCAATAAAATTTTAACAAAATTTTAAAATTAATTATAGAAATAAATAATCTACTTAGTAAGTATTGTGAAAAAATCAAGGAAAAATAAACATAGAGATACCTGATGTATTTGATGCAGGGTCAAATTGCTGACCACAAGATCTATTATAGCACTGTAATTTTGTATCACTGGATGACATATTTCTGGAAAAATTATATTATTATTATTACATTCTTGGCATTTTATAAAAATCAATGTTAAAGTTTCAAATATTTACAAATCTAGTCACTCCTAATAAATTTTATTTATTTTTATTTTTTTACAGCACATTCTATTTTAAACATGCAGAAAGCTAACATGTACTGGGTTTCTAAGATTGGCCCCTCTAGATTTTAACATACTCAATTTTATTAAAATTCAGTGGAGTAATTGATATGTTAAATTTCAATGAATGATAAACATGTTTCTGAATATCAAATCAAATGACATGCAAGGCACTCACTTCACTAATGAAAAACAATATATACACTAACACTTGCATCAAACTTCATCAATAATATAGTATAGGTTTCTGCCACCCAGAGTAGATGCTACCCCCCCCCTAAAAATATAATCATTATAAAGATAAAATATTCTAAAGAAAGGAAAATATAAAGCTGAAGTAAGATTTTTTTTCTTTCAAATTTTAAAATTCTTACACAAAAAATTCAATTACAAATACCTATATTCTAACATTAATAAATTATCTAAAAATGATATCAATACTTTAGAAAAATTTATTACTTGTTGATAATTATAATAAAATTACTCAAAAACTACTTGATTTTACGCTATTTTTTTTTTTTTTAAACTAAGAAAATATTTTTTTAGCATCAATGATAAAATGATTTTTTTATTATGAAAATAATTTTTTAGCATAAATAACAACAACAAAAAAAAAAGTTTCCTTAGCATTAACTAATTAATTGCATGAATTTTTCCACCCAGGATAACTGCTTCCTTTGACGATCTCCTTAGGTTATGCTCATGATTTGGAAAAAAGGAAGTGTGTTACATGTACTTGTGATTAAAAAAGCTTTTTTTTTTTTCCTGTGCATAGTCCTGTACAAATTACTCTTTAAAAGTTTCTTATCAAGAAAAAGATTTGTGATTTATGTGATAAATATATGAGTGTGTGTGATGCATTAGTTCATTTCTTTTCATAGTTAGATCATTATACTGATCAATTATTTTTTCATTTCATTTGCATCTTCATTGCATCCATCCCTGACAAATTATATTGTAATAATAATGCATTGAGTAAAATCAGAGTCCTCATGATTAAAAATGAAATTTTAAATATATATGTTCATTAACTATAAATTTAGATGTGTTATCCATGTAAATAATTAATATCTGTAAAAGGATTTAATGATTAAGAACATATATAGCTTTGGGTGACTAAACTTAAAATGTTGAAGGATATCCAACTAGAACAAAATTATAAATAGAGCATCAATTTTCAAAAAATGTGACAACAAATAAAATTAAAGTCACTCAATACTTAATAAGGAATAATAAACAAACAGTAACTTAATAGTAACACTAGCAAACATTTCCATTAACACCCGTTTTTATCGTAAAAGCACATTAAAAAAAATAAATAAAATAAAACTACGAGTTTTATATTTTTGTGAAAAACAGACTTGTGTTACTGTATAACTCTACATTTCACTTCCTATAAAAATTCCTTAAAGAGCAGTTATATAATGAATTTATAATTATATTTAATCACGCACACATGCAACAAAGCGTAATTACTTTTTATATTGTGCTAATTATTTTCGTAAGACTATAAAAATATTAAGATGGATGGCTGAACTGAAAATTGCAAAACTGATCGTGTAGTATTAAATATTCCAAAATCAAACTTCACATAAATAAAAGCTTTGACTCGTTAAATTCCACATGCGAATATTTAATTTATTAGTAAATTTAGTTCCCTTATTTTTTAATTAAGGATCATTTAAATCCGTGTACAGATATTTGTCTGATTTTCAGAAAGATTAAGTTTGAACGAAATCTTTCGCACAAAATCTATAAAATATTGAACAAGATACCTGTCAAAACTAGTCTGTGTTATATTAATAACCTTATGGAAGGGTAGAATGATATTAATGCTTGTTATTAAGACAATCCCGCAAAAGCGTTAACACGCGTGATACTAAAAAGTGCGAAAAGAAAACCAAGAAGTCGTGCTGCACCAGAAACGGTTTACAGTTTCGAGAAACAGCGAGAACTTTCGGGAGCTATTTCTAGAATTCAGAATTTCAAGAATCTGTAGACGTTTTACAGCATTCGGAGGGATCATATAATAAAACAGAAAACAAAATAGTGAAATGCTACTTGGGACAATTTTTAACAATATCAGAAATGAACTCTGTTTATAGGATTTATGTAAATCTATTATTGCTTTAAGAGAATTACTTGTCAATATTAAATCTGGGTCAGACCTTGATGAAAAATAATTAGTGCTGTCCGAGGCTACTGCTTTTTCTCTCCTGTTCAGTATTTTCTAATTAATTCATCCATTTTAAAATATTTTTTAAAAAATTGCCTTAAACTAGCTTGTTGCTTTATTATAACTAACTTCTCTCCCATTAGTTTATTTTACACAACTCGCTGTTACCTACCGCGATGTCAGAGGGCTCCACCCATGAAGCACATAAAGGCTGTTTATTATAAAATCAATGCAGTAAATGGCATCAATTAGGGTGTGTTTATATAAAACCAATCTAATCTACAGTAAGAAAATTTAGGAAGAAAGAGCTTGAAAAATGATAGCTTTCTTCCTAAATTATTATTATCTAACAGTTTCTAGACAATTTTTTAGTTAAAGGATAATTATCTTGTTAAATCCGTACATTTTTTTAAAAAAATTAATATTTAGTTTGAAAACTTCAGGATTATTTCAAGAAATGCTTATAAAATGAAAATGTTTAGGGTGTCCTCGACAATACAATCATTGTTCAAAAATATGAGAATTTTCTAGAGTAAGATCTCTCTGAAACTAATCTACTCTAAATCTACGTTCTAATAAGTAAGGAGACTGGAAAACAATTAACAGCCTCTACAGTGATCCATACTGCAAGATATAAAATCAATATATGTTTTTGTAACCGGTGTTTGTAATATCATTATACAAACACCTTCTCATTTGTGAATAATTCATTAAGTTGCTCATGTATGGGTTCGTATGAGTTTGTGGATTTATTTGCACAAAAAAGTCCAACTCCAAATCGGGGAAAACGAAACGAATGTCTTGTATCTTTGACTGAAGTCAAAATAAAGATCGTTAAAAGTTGACATTAAGCAATTTTTTTTATTTAATTTTAAATGTGAACAGCCCCCCCTCCCCCCAAAAAAATAAACTATGTAAATTTATTTATTGCTATTTATTTAAACTTTTTTAAAAAAGGAAAATGGGTCACTATTATTTTACTTTATATTAAACTTTTGGTGGGCACCCAAACATTGCCAGTGCTCCCCTAAATTAGTTTTTATGTTCCACGTACTCCCTCTTTTCCCACGTCTTTCAGATTTAGTAAAAGAAATTGAATTTTTGATGGAAATTTTATATTTTAAAATTTTTTTAAAATTTTCAAGTAAAAGTGTTTTAGTCCAACACGCTGACCACCAGGCCATGTGGACTTCTTGATAAAACGTTGAAAGTTTGCTTGCAATGGGATACGGTCTCGAATGATAAACAGTACAATATTACATCCATCATCGAAGTCGATTGCGTTTTACAAAAGTGAAAATGTTCGGCGTTTTTTCCACTACCTTTTCATTTGTTTCTAATTCAAACTTCAGTGTGGGGTTAAGTGAGATTTTTATGGGATCATAACTCATAGCAACAACAGTCTTTAAAGGAATTAGGTTACAAGCATAGTATTTTGATAATTTCACCACGTTTTTGTCCTGCTCGTAGCATGTATACTTGCATTAATCAGCCCGTTAAAATTCTTACTATGGAGAAGTTCAACTAATCGCTTTTTAACTATTCTGCGAGACAACGAGGAGAGTTCATTAACCCATTGATAACTGAATCATTTCTGCCAGGCATCTAATGATGAATATCTTATGTAGCCTCCACACTATGGCCAATTGTTCACCACTCCAGTACTGGTCCTTAATGAGACCTTGAACGATGGTTCACGGGTTGCATACACTGGGCCCCTCAATGAGCCGAGCGCTTGTATGCATCCATAGTATCTACTACTCACTTTGGTAGCGCATGCTGGTTGTCTTTGATCATCTTTGGAGAAAAACTACTTCCGAAGTCATCCTTCGCCAAGGCTATTTTATCGTCTGCCATTGTTGACCTCGAAAGACATAACCCTCCAGACGGTGGTTATGGCTTGCAGTGGACCATAGTGTGGAGGGACCTTCAACATTATAATAACTTGCATAAAGTAAAACGTGAAATTTAAACAACCATCCACATTACAGCTTGTCTTCATAAGTGTTTACTGCCAGGACAAGCCTGGAGGGCCGCACGTCCATGTGGGCCGGGATTGCTGCTTGACTGATTGTCTTCATTAGGGATCAGCTTTTATTTCAAATATCACAGGATACCATATATATATATATGTATATATATGAAATGTGTCAAAATTATTACACTTAAAATATCTGTCTAATTTTCTCGTTTTCCCCTTCTCAGTCTTTCATATCAGTTTTCTCAGCCGTATAATATCTTATTGAAAGGAATGTTCGCTGCTAAAATTCTTTCAAACAAGTATCCCAAAGCTAAATCTGGAATAAATGCTAATTTTCTGCCCATGTATCACATTTTCCAGCTGTCCCAAGAAAAAGGGTTCACTTTTCCAATGATCTAAGTTCCTTTCTGACTGTGAATAACTCTGACTAAGCTTGGGAAAGAATTCGTTTCATTGCCTGTTGTGGGGTTCACTTGGTAATAGAAATTTTTTTTTTCATGTAATCACCCATTGCTTTGTTCTTGACAGAGAAACGTGCCTTTTCTTAGATTAAAATAAAGTGAAAGTTCTACCACCGACTTCTTTGCTTTCTTGTAATGGAGCCACGACTGCTCATTACTTAGGCTCACTCATTTCCCAGTAAGCCAGGACAATTAAAAGTAATAGGGGCTACATTAAATTGTGACCGATGGATAAAATTTCGCCGCGTTGCACACACAGACACAGACACACACATATATAACATATATACATACACACACACACACACACACACACACACACACACACATATATATATATATATATATATATATATATATATATATATACACACATATATACCAGGTGGTCTAAAAGAAACTTCTCCTATCTATGAGTCCCTAGTAACCGAACCGTTCAACCAATCGAAAGGAAAGTCTAGATATAGTTATTTCAATATATGGGCTCAAGATTTTGATGATTTAAAACAATAAACCTCTTACAATTACGGTTACAGTGACAAAATTTCGAAATCTTCGGATGGCAACACCAATGTTTTTCGTGTGCGAATTGATCAGAGCATGGAAAAACCTTAAATGGCTTTGGAACGAGACACGTATGACGCAATTGGCGGCGTAAAACATTTGCAAAGAAAAACATTGTAAAGAACCAATGATAACAAAAGAGAAGAGAGGGAAAAGACTTTTATTCGAATTACAAGTTTTCAACGTAGCCACCTTCGCAGATGATGACGCATTGCATGCGGCAGATTGTCAATAACAATGACAAACGTATCATGGCAAGAGGATTTTGTAGAACTTCCAGTTTAATGGCGTCTTTCAAGCCGAAAAAATTTCCGAGATTTGATTTCAGAACCAGAAATCCATCGGAGTAATGTTAGGAGAACGAGGTGGCCACGAAACTGCAAAATTACGAGTGATGACTCTATCAAAGTGCTGTTGCATCACTTCTCGAACACTTCTGGCAATGTGTGGAGGAGTACCATCTTACATCCATACAATATCATTAATGACATTTCGCTGATGCAATTCTGAAATACGTAGCTCTCCAACATTGCTTTATACCTAGCACCTGTGATGGAGCACATTTGCATATTACTGGATGTAACTTCTTGGAAGAAGTAAGGACCTAGAATGAATGTCCCTGCGACGCCACACTACACAGTCACGTATCTGTCGTATAAAGGCACTGGTGCCACACGGTGAAGCTGTTCTTCCGTCCAATGAACTCAGAAGAAGTTTGTGTTCTTAGTCAGGGTGGAATGTGCTTCATCCGTCCATAATAGCCGCAGCGGCCAACTGTATCTTCATCATATCTGATGAGGAAAAAAATAGCAAAGTTCTTTAAGCTGTTAGTTGACTCCAGTTTCCAATGCCTGGACACGCTGGAATCAATAAGGAAACATCTGTAGAACAGAGCACAGAATATGGAGAACTGTGGTTTTCGGTACCTCCAAATTGCGGGAAACACTTATTGCTGTATGCAATGGAATTGAGTAATCGTATTATGCACTTCCGCAACAATATCAACAGAAACACTGGGTTGTCCGGATCGCGGTCTACCACATGTCCCGTTTCTTCAAATTTCTTTACCAAATAGCGTACACTTTTTTGCGGAACCTGGGCTTATGATTTTAGCTTATGATTTCGACGATAAACTCGCACTGCTTCGGCTGCATTTTCTCCTGTTATATTTCTTTATTATTCTTATGTTATATTTCTTTTATTATTCTTATATTAAAGTGTTTCACATTCTAACGTCATTTCTTTTTTTCATTGGAAGATTAATTTGTTAAAGGTAAGAGGTTATAAATTAGAGTACGTTTCTCAAAAGAAAAAAAAATTTCAAAAAATGCTATAGCAAAGAAAGAGAAAAAAAATCTGTTTAAAAGTGTTTTTCTTTAAATGCAGTAAATTTTCTAAATATGAAGTCATTTGATTCTCTTGCATTTAAGACTGAAAGAAAGAACGTCATTTTGTTCAGCTAGTATCGTTTTCAAGTTACGTCAATAGCATTTCTGTCAAGGTGACGAAACAAGCCATAGAACTGTAATCTTCTCCTTTAAATCTTTTGTAGCAAAGACTATAACTTCGAATCTACGGTGTAATAAATAACGATCTTTTCTTTGTGTTCGAGAAATTCTTCATTGTTTATGTCCGCTTAGTTATAAAGTTGTTCTTCCGAATGAAATTTGGATCTGTAACATTTCGAGTTCTTATAATGGATAACCTAGATAAACAGTTGCATGGGTGTAATGAATTTTAAGTAATGGAAGGGAAAAACAGCCTTCTTTCTATAAGAGAATACAAAAAATAATAACTGCATGAATTACAGCTACTGGTATGAAATAATAATTTTAGATTTTAGGAAACTTATGAAACTTAACAGCTTCTTTGTAAAATACTTTTATCAAATCATCATAAAATACAATATCCTGCTACATTTAGAAAGATTTTTTTTTTGCAATTTATTGAATAACGCTCTAACTTTAAGAAATTATTTAGTTTTGTAGTGTATTTTTTACAATAAAATTTAAAACAGGTACACAAATGAGAATATTAAATGTGCTTACTCGCAAGTTAGTTTTTGAACTGTGCATATTAAAAATTAAATTTCTGTACCAATGTGAAGTAAAATATCTATTTCATTAAAAATAAATTAAAAAAACAACCTTTATTATGCTAAAACTAAAATATGTCGATTTTATAATAAGCATTCGCATAATAAAAAAAGATTATCTTCTACTTAATGTAAAAAAATAGTTTCTAATTTGCAGATTTCAAAAGTTATTTTTGTGAGTATGCTTATTTTTTTATTTGATGTACATATTTTGTGTTTTTTTATAAGTGTACTGCTGCATTAAATTTTAAATAATTTTACAGTAGACTCCGCTTAATGTGATCGCGGTTAATGTTATCAATCGCATATTGTTATCGAAATCACTTGGTCCCGATTTTCTCCATTCATTTGTAAGTTAAAATTATCGCTTTATGTGATCGTTACATCGGTTAATGTTATCAGTTTTCGAACCTCATTTTTGACTGGCAAAGGAATATTCACAATGTATTCAGAAGGAACCTAATGTTTTCTTTCCCTTCGCTGTGGCTTTAATATTCGAGAATTCTCCCTCTTCCACGTATGGAAATGGGGAATGAACAAAGGAGTAGGGTTTTACAAGTTCTTGGAATTTTTCAGAAATAAGCACGCCCTGCTGGTGATCAATTGTCAGATAGCAAAAGACAACATATTCTTATTGGAAATGAGAAGGAGGGTATTCACATTTCATGCCTTGCTCCCTTACATGCAGCCAGATATGGAAGCCAGAAAGGAAAATGATTTAACATTAATGATCGAAATTATAAATCGTTATGACAGGTTACCAAAAATAAATCAGCGCAGTTAAACATTTCTCAGCCTCTGAATTGCATTGAAAGTGTTTAAACGTGGAGTACAACACAGCTCCGATGACTTTAAAAAAACATGATTACGAACAATTTATCAATGAGCTTCTTAGAAAAAAATTGTACGCAGTCAACAATTGATCAATTTTTTAATTATGTATACAATTCGAAAGTTTTAAAGGATAATATACAGTACATAAATGTGGGAGATTTATTCCCACGGTGGAAAAGATGCACAGTTTAACTAACACGAACTTATTTAATGAAACTATTTACAAATTATTTACAAATTATATGGTGTCTAGGGACAATTAAAATGAAACTGGACATCAGTGCCCGTCTGGCATAACATCAGCGCTCGTCTTGGCGATCATCGAGAAGTGCCGTCTGCACTCGGTACCGTCCAACTCACGTCAGGCCTCCGTCAATCTCGACGTTCCACTCGGGAGGGTTGTTGCCATACCGTAAAAGTAGAACTTCGCTTGCTCGATGCGCGCAACGAACCTGGTGTTCGATGTCAGCCAGGCTCCCACATAAATATAAGGTGAGTTTTTCCATTTTCTTTTGAAATTTAGTACTTGTAAATTAAAGGGGGGGGATAAATTTATCTAATTTTGCATATCGATTATTGTTATCAAAATCACGGTGTCCCAAACTGATCACATTAAGCGGAGTCTACTGTATATAGTTTTGATGAACAAGAAAAAGCGTTCAAATCAAAGTTTTTAACAAACTGTATGACTTCGAGGTATACTGAATTTTGCTAATAGGGTTTGGTTTGGTTTGGAGTGCTACGATCTACTTTTTGCAACACGAGGGTTAATGAGACCAGGACCTACAATTTAAAGCCGATTTCGAACAGCTACGAACATCCATGCCACTATGGGTTTTAAACCCACGAACTCTGGTACCGAAGGCCAGCACCCTAACCAATCGACCATAGTTCGGCTTGCTAATAGGGTGATTTTATTCATTAAAATTTGAAAAAAAAAATTGTCAACTGGTTATATACCGGATGCATAGTTACTACCACGACAGGCCTCGTAAAATATAATCTAGTTTTATAATCTAGTTTTACTTACAAAAGTGTTTCAAATAGGATAAGCATTACTTTTATAGTATTTTTACATTAAAAAATTCAGTTTTACAAAAATTATAAAAACTTAAATTTTTATACGTTCTCCCATCCTGTATTACTATATTCAGTAAAAAGTGAAACTAGCCCTAAAACCTATAACATAAAAATTTCCACTTCTCTGTCATAGCAAGTCTGTAGACAAGGGGGGATTTAGGAGACGGTCCCTCTCCGAAATTCTTAAAGACCGTTTCGGGGTTAGAAAATGGACCCTGTGTGTGGGTGTGTCATCTACCTAAATGTGCATAGACAACAGTGTGTTTAGAACAGTGACGCTGAGTTAAACAGTAGGTGCAAATTGTATTCGACAAGTAAGAGCAGATTAACTAGCACTTTTAGCAACTTATCCCAATATTGTTGCATAACCGAAAGAAATTGTGAATATTTTTTGGCGAAAATTTCAAATAGAGCATATTTTATAATATATACGTAAAATTTTGAAAATTTTCATTTTCTTTCAAAATTATCCTTTTTCTTTGGTTATACTTCTGTTTTAAAAATTAGAATTTAATTCCATGCATAGTTTATATCTTTTCAATGTTAATTTTACTATTAAATTCATTGTATAGTTACTACATTACTTATTCAAGGCTATAAATTTGTTCATTATATCATTTTTTAATTATTTTTATATTTTAAAATCCCATTGTATTATGATACTTATCAAAGAATATAATAAATCCCTAACAAAAATACCAAAATGTGCCGCAGTTCAAATTTTCCAAACAAACAATGCTTTGCCAGGATAGGCGATAGTTGTTCTGCATTAATGTCAATTCTATTACCAAATATCTGGCGAGAACGATGACAACAATGAAAATATGGTCATTGTTTTTCACGCCAAGTCAACAGTTAAAATGACTGTACTACATAATTAAAACGGTGTTTTTGCTGTTTTAAAATAATATATTTTGAACTAATTAGAATATCAGAACGCGATTGACCGAAATGACTTCCTTAAGTAATTCTGCCAAGCCTAATTATGAATAGATGTTAGTCCGGTCTCAAAATTGGATAAATAAAAATGGCGCAATTGAATTGGCAATGAAAGAAGAATACCAAATATTGATGAAAATGAACCAAGCACATAAGGTCAAAAGCCGAGAATAATTATATTACCTGAAAGCGTTATCATGAGAATGAAGTTCCTTGATGGATTTTAATTTTTATAACACGTAATTAAAAGAAATATATATCGAAAGTCGCCAAGCTTATTTAAGAATAGGAGAAATACAGAATGACGCCTTAAATTTGGATAAATAAAAATGGCGCAATTGAATTTAAAATGAAAGAAATATACCAAATTAATATTGATAAAACGAAATAAGTAATGATACTCATTAGGAGTATACATGCATAAGAAAACCTGAAGTTTTATTGAAGTATCATTCACAAAAAACAATGTCCCACTCCGAATATAATTTCTGGTTACTGCTGTGAGGGATAGTAATTGACAGATACATTTAAACTTGAATTATGCTCAAATTTAAAGATTTTTTCTCTTTTCTTTAGGGATTGGTTCTTAGATTATTAAGATCAGATTAGAAATAAAACAACAACGTTTCTTTTAGGACATTAAGGTCGGATTAAGAGCTTATTTTACTAGAAAATACAGTGGATATTCACTTTATTTCAAGTTTTAATAAATATAATGATAAAAAACGAAAAAGTACACTAAAATTATGATTTTGTAATTTTTGCAAAATTGAATTTTTAAATTTAAAAATACTATAAAAGAAATGCCTATCCTGTTTGAAAAATTTTGTATTTGGAAGTAGAGTAGTACCTCTTTTTAACGATCCCACGATACAACGACCCCTTCGTTAGAACGACCATCTTAAAAAGTCCCAATTATTTTACATAGGAATAATGTTAATTTTTAATCATTACAACGACCCTAAGCGTATTATTTTTCGTTAGAGGACCGCCAATTTTAGTCCGCAGAACTCATGAGTAAGTGGGCTATTTCAAAATTATTGTACTGTGGTGCAACTTCAATTCGATTCCGACGGAGAAGAAATCGTCCAAGCTTTTGAAAAAGTGAATGAAAAAGAAGACTTCAATGCAATCAATGCCTTGCGTCAGTGTTTTGAAGGACAATTTAATTCTGAAGATTTCCTTCAAAATCTAACGGATATGGAATCAGTGATAATGAAAAATTCCCAAATGAACTTGAAATAGGCGTCAATCAAAGACTTTTTTTTCAAAAATTCAGTAATGGAAATACAAGTAAATAGAAGTGTTCTCTAGGTATACTGTTGCATCATTTCTTTGCTCAATTTTTTTTATTATTTTTTCAATTCGTTACAACGACATTTCGATATAACGACCATATGATGTTGGTCCCACAGGGGGTCGTTATACCGAGGTTCTATTGTATATGCCTGTTACTAACGGTTGCGGAAAAAAAGGTATTGTACTCTATGCACAGAAAATCAAAATTTTATTATAGTATAAAGTTATTTATATTTTACATGCAAATATAAAAGTAGGAAAATAAACTTTTCAGAAATGAGTGATTTAAATTCATTTGGAATACGTCTAAAAATTACATATGTATCACATACGTATAAATTCAGTTCTGTAATTTGTGAGAACTTCAATATTGCTCAAGGTTATACGTGCATACAATTTTAGTATCAAAAGTTTAACTTTTGTATCTATAAGTTTTGTATTTAAAGTCATTTATATTTTATTTGCAAATATGAAAGTAGGTAAACAAACTAATTAGAAATGAGCGTACTAAATTCATTTGGATTACGCCTAAAAATTACGTAGTTGTCACATACGTATCAATTTAGTTCTGTGTTATGTGAGAACTTCAGTATTGCACAAGGTTATAAGTGTATACAATTTTGGTATCAAAAATTTGAATTTAGTTTAGTTATAATATAAAGTTATTTATATTTCATTTGCAAATGTGAAAGTAGGAAAACAAACTAATGTTATGAGGGAATTAAATTCATTTGGAATATGTCTAAAAATTATATGGGTGTCACATACGTATCATTTTAGTTCTGTGGCTTGTGAGAACTTCAATATTGCACAAAGTTAAACGTGCATACAATTTGGTATCAAATATTTGAATTTTGTTTTATTACAATATGAAGTTATTTATATTTAATTTGCAAACATGAAGTAGGAGAACAAACTAATCTCGAGCGAATTAAATTCATTTGGAGTACATGTCAAAATTACATGGGTGTCACATACGTATCAATTTAGTTCTGTGTTATGTGAGAACTTCAGTATTGCACAAGGTTATAAGTGTATACAATTTTGGTATCAAAAATTTGAATTTAGTTTAGTTATAATATAAAGTTATTTATATTTCATTTGCAAATGTGAAAGTAGGAAAACAAACTAATCGTATGAGCGAATCAAATTCATATCGATTATACCTAAAAATTATATAGGTGTTACCTACGTATCATTTCGGTTTTGTGGGAATTTTAATATTGCATAAGGTTATACGTGCATACAATTTTGGTATCAAAACTTTGAATTTTGCTTAACTATAATATAAAATTATTTATATTTCATTTGCAAACATGAAAGTTAGAAAACAAATTAATCTGAGCGGATTAAATTAATTTGGAATATGTCTAAAAATTATATAGGTGTCACATACGCATTATTTCAGTTTTGAGGAAATTTTAATATTACACAAGGTTATATGTGCATACAATTTCACATCAAATATTTGAATTTTGTTTTATTACAATATAAAGTTTTCTATATTTTGTTTGCAAATAGGAAAGTAGGAAAAACAAACTATTTAGAGTTGAGCGAATTAAATTCATTTGGATTACGTCTAAAAATTATATATTTGTCACAGACATATCAATTCAGTTGTGTGATATGTGGGAACTTCAATATTACACAAACTGTAACACAAAGGGTATATGTTCATGCAATTTTGGTATCAAAGCTTCGAATTTTTCTTAACTATAATATAAAGTTATTTATATTTCATTTGCAAACATGAAAGTAGGAAAACAAACTAATCTTATGAGAGGATCAAATTCATATCGATTATATTACATATGTATCATTTCAGTTTTGCGGGAATTTTAATATTACACAAGGTTATACGTGCATACAATTTCATATCAAATACTTGAATTTTGTTTTATTACAATATAAAGTTATTTATATTTTGTTTCCAAATAGGAAAAACAAACTAATCAGAGTTGAGCGAATTAAATTCATTTGGATTACGTCTAAAAATTATATAGTTGTCACAGACATATCAATTCAGTTCTGGGGTATGTGGGAACTTCAATATTGCATAAACTGTAACACAAATGTTATATGTTCATACAATTTTGGTATCAAAACTTTGACTTTTTCTCGTATCTCTTGTCAATATCACACAACTTGGGGTTCGCTCAGGCATGTACTTTATAGAATAGTCAAAATTAAATGCATCCAGAAGTTCATCAACCTCTTTCAATAATCTTGTAAGAGAAATGTGTTTATATAAATAATAAAATCACACACATAAAAAAGAAAGTTTAAAAATATTTATTGCTTTTTACTGAAAGACTTGTGCATTTCTTTTTCGATGGCTTGTCGTCAGTTGAATATTACTGCCAGGAAAAGCCATGCCAGCACTGCCACATAGTAGTTCTAAAATAATATATAAAGTTATCAAAAAACAACTTAAAAAATAAAAAATAGAAATTAAGTGAAAAGCATCGAGTATTGAAGAAGTTAGCTGGTTTTTTAAATTACCAATTTTGAAAATTTTAGGTATGGATTTTTAAAATTTCTTGTAGATTATATATTTAAGGTACATTAAAGTATGGATATTATGTTTAAGTTAATTTTGTATTATGTTCTAGATTAAATTTTCTGTTAAACAGATGTTTTTTTCCGAGAGACCGAGTCTGTATCATTCTTTAAAGCAGACAGGGATTTGTAATTCTCGTGCTGCGTAGTCACTATGCCAAGACTTAGCCAATAAGAACTAAAACAGCAGCAGGTGTCTATCACACAGACGGTGATTCCTGTAAGAGGGTTTCCTTGGCGAATAATGCGAGATCATACGGGTTTTAACCTTCGAGTGGGCCTTCCTCGGTTTGGGCAAAGGTATCGTAACTGGAAGGTTGCGGGTTCGGGGCTCAAGCCGGCCTAAGACCCGCCGTGTTCATTAATGATGACTAGGGCATGTGAAATAGGTTCGTTAACACAATGCACTCCACGATCTCAAACGATACCTCTGATGGTGACAGGCTAAACCTGGGGGTGTTCTGTATTGAAATTACTAGGTCTCACTTGAACTAAGACGTACTTTAATCCTAGCGGTATTCGCCACACAAAAGGTGCACCCCTTCATCTTTGTTTGTGTGGCCTGTGGCCCAAGTGCTTGGTCCGTGATCACAATGTGTTCCACGTTCTCAAACGATATCTCTGTTGGTGGCAGGCCAAGCCTGGAGAGGGGGGTGTTCTGCTTCGAAATTACGAGGACCCACTTAAGCTAAGATGTGCTTTCACCTTAGTGGTATTCGTCAAACAAAAGGTGCACCTCCTTCACCTTTGTTCGTGTGACCTCTGTCCCAGGTGCCTGGCTCGTCCAAGTGGTATCGGCAACAACAACAAACTTACCGAACGAACAGCTTCTCCTGGAGATAAGTTCCCAGCTTTTTTCCTGAGGCCGCACTCATGTTCCCATTTGATGGGCACCATGCCCGTCGTGAGCAGTTTGAACTTGACGAAAGGACAGTATTCGGAGCAACCTTTCAGAGTGATGACTTCAGGGGCATCTGTGGAGTAGAAGTACAGCACTCGAACGTAAAACACCGTACCGAAACGGTGAAGTTCCAGAACAACCGTCGAACCGAAAGGGGGCTCCGACCCGTCGAAAGCACCGAAGATGGCCAACAGGCCCGCTAGGCTGCTGTTTTTCTGAAAAGAAACACGCCACACATAGAGCACTCTCCATTACTAAATCAATAAATTGTTCAAAAAATTCATTCAAACTAGAATTTACACAAATTTCTGTGTAGTGTTCCTAATTATTTAACCACCCACTGTATGTAACGAAAACAATAAATCATTTAATGTAATTCAATAAATACACTTTTTTTGAAAAGTTTTCATAAATCTGTAACGTGTGAAACAAGTTGGAGACCGAGGGGACGGTGTGTAGAGGCTGCTCGGCGACATCAACTTGTAAATTTGCTTAAAAAAATTTTTTTTTGCTGTTTTTTATAGTGAAGTACCGTTTTCTGTACCTTTTGGCTATTTTTCTATTAATTTTTCATTTTCCAATATTTTGGGTATCGTATCATTCCGCTACTTTGCTCTCGTTTATTTTTACTTTGCGTAATGTTTTGTCTTGTTTTATGTTTATAAAAATATAAAAAAACCTGAAAAATGCTGAATAAAATTTTAAAATTTTATAAAACTCAAAAAATATATCTTTGTTAGTGTTGTCATTTTTTGTTTATTTTTAATTGCTGTACCAAGTTGCAACTTTTATTCTGTCCCTATTATTATTATTACTGTACTACTTTTCTTTATTATTATTTCTGAGCTTCATGTTGTTGAATCCATGCATTGCTGTTAACCATATAAGGATAATTGTCAAGGTTACAGTCTAATTATCCTTTAATTAGACAACGCGTTAGTTACTCATAATTTTTTTTATGAGAACGTCCTCACCTCCTCGCTTCCTTGTGAGCTGGAGTGTATTAAATTTTTGTTTGGATCACTTTTTGCCTAGAGGCCTAAATTTATGTTTTGATCTGCTTACGTTCGGATGTTAAAGTGAAGACCTTACACTTGGCTAGGTACTCCGTGAAACCCAATTTACCTTAACCTTGAAGTGTAGAGGCTGAAGCGTCGGGGATACGCATACTGAACAAGTAAAATACAAAAAATCAGTTTTAAAAAATCAGTTTTAACAAGAAAATGATAAAAAATGTTCTAAAAAGTAAAAAAAAAAGTTTGAGTTTTTAGATATGCTGCTTGCAAATAGATGGCGATACTAGTTTAAAATCTGTGCAACTGAAATTCCAAGAATGATACACAGCTTTTTGCATTTACCAAGCTGATTTTTTTCTCAATCTAATTTTTTTATGACTGAATATTGCATTGTTACCAGATTTGAAACTATGTTTGAAATTTCGGATCTCTAGCTAGTCAGGAAGGTAGTTAAAATTTTATGTCAAAATATCAACTGACACACAAGCGAAATTAAGCAAAAGCTGTTAAAAATAGCTTAACATATTTATTTAAAATTACTTATAATTCACTATCTTTGAAACTTGCATCTTTCTGTTTCGAGGTGCAATGAAATGTCAACTTTTATTCAAAGAAGCGCACATGCATGCGACGCTAGGTAGGGAGGATTTACAACTAAAAAAAGGTATCATACATTTTATTTATCTGGTTTTTAGGGCCATAAACCTTGCTTACAATTTCCCCTTCGTTTCTACTCATATTTAAACTTTTGAATGTGAGTATAGTCATATACATTTAATAAACACTTCAATTGAAGAATTTAAGTTATTTGTATTGTGATTTGTAATACACATATGTACTTTGGGCCAACCTAAATATTCATGCAATGTAAGAAGCTACCAAGAGAATATGTATGAGTTCGTTATTTTATGCTGGTGAAAAATTGCTTCTGAAAACTGGAATAACTTTTGAAAAGTGATCTTTTAGTTAATGCGATGGGAGTGCAATGGACAGATTTTTGATATTCGAGTCGTTATTAGACCAGTACTTTCTGTTTATGGCAATTCTTATGACAATGCTTATGGCTTTAAAGAATTGCCTGGCTTATTTAATCATTATCCATTAATTGATCTGTTATTTATAATGAAAATTGCTCTCAATCATTGAGTGTGAAACCTCACAATGTTAAGAACATACTGCAAAACTTGTTTAGATAGCTTAACAATTGTTTCCCCTTAAACTGTCCAATCCTCAAAAAGGAATTTTAAAAATTCTGAAAGAAAAAAAGCACTAGCAAGACATGAAACACAATTATGCAACCGAAAGACAGTAACTTTGAGATACGATCTTATTCACTCAATCCCTAAGAAGTAAACATACTGAAAACTTTTTGTATAAAATGTTTTCTGTTAATTTTATTTCAAATAATTTATGTGTTCGCTATCAAAAGTAATAATAATAAAAAAGATTGTTTGCGATTTTTCCTACTGCCACTTCTTAGTGTTTCTATAAAACATAAACACAGGTTTTTATAAGTTATGTTCTATTCGTCTATACATGCCCAAGAAATTGATTTCTGAATACCATTTTAAGAAAACAAACGTAAAGATTCTTCGTCTGAGATTTTAATAATTTAAGTGATATTGAGTACATTTCAAAAATATTGAAAGATATTACAGGAGATTTAAATTCTCCATTACTCTTTCGTTTTATCATAGTTGAAATTTATAATAGGGCGATTTCATGCAGCATGAGACATCTAAACTCATGAAAAACTTGACTTTGGTTTCAAATGGAAGGGTAGACCCTTCCATTTCATATTGTTTGCCGATTGGTTAATACAGACATACAACTGAACGGGGAAGGACATAATTCACTACGTGAAATTGCCTTCTGTGTAAACTGCTTTGATTCCTAAGTATGTAGTTGGTAAGAAGTTATGCTGAACTGGATTATTTAGACCTAAGTATGAGTCCTTCATCCCAACGACATCAAGTAGTATTTCATTTATTCTTTTAACTTCGTTATATATCAGCTTTGAATATCAGTTAAGAGCAAGACGTATACATGTAATATATCAAAATTATTACACCTAAAATAGCTATCTAAAATTCTATTTTTTCCCCTTTCTATTCTTAAATACCCAATTTTCCAGCCATAAAATGTCGGATTTAAAGGAGTGTTCACCGACTTAAATTCTTTTTACCCGTCTCCCAAAACTAACGTTAGACTAAATGCTCATTTTCTGACCACTGGCCACATTTTCGAGCTGACTTAAATAATCGAAGCTCATTCCGAAATGCCAATTACTCTCAGTAATCTCTTGTCCTCTTGGAAAAAAATTCATGTAATCACTGTCTGTGTGTAGCCGTGAGTATTCGATGCTGAGCTCTTGTCTTGTAAAAGCATTCATTTTAGAGTCAATAAAGCTAAGTTCCACGACGTTGGACCTCACAGTTTTTTAATGGACCCACGACTGCAAATCACATAGGGTTTTCTCTTTGAGCAGTGTAAGCCTGGGCAATCCAAATAATAGGATAAAAATAACTGTGTAATGGAATAGAATAATTTCACCTGGTTACATACATACCCCAGAGTAGATGAAGTACTTTTTAAGGTCGTAGCCGTCGACATGTCTGTCCATCCGCTGGATCATTAAGCCGAGTAAGGGACCTGTAAATATATAAGAAGTAATGAAAAATTTTCAAAGGAAGAATTCGCATGAGTTAGTACGATTCTATTATTACCAGAGCGAAAGCTATCTTAGATTTAGTCTGGAACGTTAAGATGAATCTTTTGACTGGAATTTACTGGTTAAAACCAACAAGATATCTTTTAAATTAGATTTAAATAAATTTATTAAACATATGAAAATACATCTTTTTCATGAATGTACAATACTTCAGAACAGCGGTAGCTCAGTCTGCAAAGGCAACGATCGCGTGACTGAGAGGTTGCGGGTTCGGAACCAGAGCCGGTCTAAGATCAGCCGTGTGTGCTAAAGGTGACTGGGTCACATCAAATAGGTTCGTGGTCACAGTGTCCTCCATGTTCTCAATCAATACCTCTGGGGGTGGCGGTCCAAGTGTATGGGTCTTCTGCTTGGAGCCTGCTTCTAAATTATGAGGATCCACGCTAGCATGTCTTACTTTCACACTTGAGGTATTCGTTGAAACGAAAGGCGCACCCATTCGTCTTAAATCGAGTAGCTTCCGGCTCATATTGTGCTTGGTTTCAGCAAGTGGCATAAAACAACAACAATACTTCAAATGATTTATAATTTCCTGATATTCTTTCTCAACAG
>CM063498.1:8469124-8481624 GCA_032207245.1 Pardosa pseudoannulata
CAAGAAAGTAAAAATCTCCATCAAATTACAATGTGTCACGTTTGATATCAACAGAAGAAAGATTTGATTCAAGTAAAGAGTAAGGAGAGAAAAGAAAAAATAAATAAAAGAAAAACTTTTTACCGAATTCTCCCCAAGTATCCGGTTTCCTTCTTCGGATTCGTCATAAAGCCTGGATGCTGCTGCCTGGAGTTTAGGACACTTTAACTCAGATTCATTGGGCTGAAGAAAATGATAAAATTAATGGAGTTTGGTTAAGATGCAGTATCCCCTTCTCCTCGTAGATAAGCCAGCTGTTGTTTCCGTATTAAAGATTCACAAAATTTTGAGTTTATATGCAATAAAATAATGATCAATTCAGATACGAACAACAGACCCATGATGGTTTCAATATTTCTTCATTTACATATGAACACATTTTATTAAATAACTAGCTGCTTCGCACCCAAGCTTCGGTCTGGGTAATAAATGCATTCAAATAAAGTTACCACTACTGTAGATAAACGCATTCATAAAAAATGTTAAAAAAAAACCTCGTATGCTGCACAATGTTGACGAATTTGATAGTTTAACAACAGCCAATCAAATTTATAAATATGTATGTACACAGTATTGTCTGGGAACCTCAGCTTAATGATGCTTATTTCCCCGATTTTCTATACTACATGTGTCAATTTTCAACATGTATAATATATATATATATATATATATATATATATATATATATATATATATATATATATATATATATATATATATATATATATATATATATATGCATACATGTAATGTCTTTGATGTGAAAATTTATTCAAATAATTTTTATTCCTTAAATTTCTTTTTTATAAATATTTTCATGACGAACTTAAGATGCAAAGAAATGTTTTTATTTCTTCCTTTTTTTAGTGCGTAGTAGAGAATTTCCTTTCACAATGTACTGGAGCACCAAGAAATGGTTAAAATGAATTTATTGGACTTTTTAAGTCGTTATAAGGAGCTTAATTTATTATCTCAATGACGCAGGCTTAAACTACATAACTTAATATGTGTTATCTTCATTTAAACTTTAGACCTAGTTTTTTGTAATTTTATTACACACATAAGAAAACATTTGTAACATTAATTTCGTTTTTAACAAAGCAACCGCACCAAGAACCTAAAAAGTCTACATAACTCTTAAGTGCAATTTTCTGTAAATTTCATTTTTACAACTTGCGTGATTCTAAAAGCACTTATGTACACTACTACTATCTATAACATACATCAGTTCTTCATGTTTTTTTTAAATATATTATTTAAAAAAAAACATTTATGTGTGATATATAAAATAGCAAATTTTGATTTTCTTTTTTTTGGTTAAACCTGGAAGTAAAGTATTTTGTAAATTTAAAAAAAAACTTAGGTGTAGATTATTACGTATTGTATTGTAAATGTAAAAAAAGATAAAAATTTTAATTGTACGTTGCTATTTTATTATGTAACTTAGCTCAGTATCAAATGCTCATTTTTGCAGGAGGACATTTTTTTTATACAATATATAAATTTCCTATTTTCTGTTCATTACGATAATAGATACACATATTTATGAATAATAAAAGAATCTCATGTTATCTCTTTGATGTGAAAATTGATTCAAATAATTTTTATTCCTTAAATTTCTTTTTTATAAATATTTTCATGATGTGACTTAATATGCAAAGAAATGTTTTTATTTTATACCCAATTTCATGCTTTCTTTTTTCAGTGAATAGTAGAGATTTACTTTCACAATGTGCTGCACTAAAAATGGTTTATTGGATTTTTAGCTTTTATAAAGAAATTTATTATCTCAATCACGCAGGCTTAAACTACATAAATGCGTTATCTAATTTAAACTTTAGATCTAGATTTTTTGTTATTTAACACAGAAAAAACATTTGTAACAGTATCAAATGCTCATTTTTGCAGGAGGACATTTTTTTATACAATATATAAATTTCCTATTTTCTGTTCATTACGATAATGGATACACATATTTATGAATAATAAAAGAATCTCATGTTATCTCTTTGATGTGAAAATTGATTCAAATAATTTTTATTCCTTAAATTTCGTTTTTATATATATATTCATGATTGACTTAATATGCAAAGAAATGTTTTTATTTTATACCCAATTTCATGCTTTCTTTTTTCAGTGAATAGTAGAGAATTTACTTTCACAATGTGCTGGGGCACTAAGAAATGGTTTATTGGATTTTTAAGCTTTTCTTATTATAAAGAGTTTAATTTATTATCTCAATCACGCAGGCTTAAACTACATAACTTAATATGCGTTATCTTCATTTAAACTTTAGATCTAGATTTTTTGTTATTTACACACATAAAAAACATTTGTAACATTAATCAAATGCTGATTTTTGCAGGAGGACATTCTTTTATACAATATATAAATTTCCTATTTTCTATTCATTACGATAATGGACACACATATTTATGAATAATAAAAGAATCTCATATACAAAAGTCCTGTTTTGAGATACTTAAAGGTTGAAACTATTGTTGAAATTTGTTAATCAAAAATCGCCTTGAAGATCTTGAAATGTTATGGGTAGAAGAGAAGATGTTCTTTACCTTTTCATCTGGTACGGAATTGGGTGGCTGACCATCCGCTAGAGCAGGGGGTTCCTTGTTTGGTCTGTAGAAACCAGACATAAAGCACTGGGATAGCGAACCACAAGGGGCTCCACGCTCCGAAGGGTAGAGATCCACCTACAAGGGATAAAAACTGTCAAAACTGTCTGATGATTCCTAAACTTTCTAATCACTTCGTCAAAATTTGTTAAATAAGTTGTCTAATAAAAACTGTCTGTGGATTTCTAAACTTTATACTCAATTTTTGAAATCAGTTAATTAGTTTTTTAATAAAAACTATTTATGGTTTCCAAACTGTAAAAAAACTAAGAAAAGTTCGTGGGATTTATTTTTATCAATAGATTCTTTCTCCCTTTCAATTTTAGAATCATAGTGGATAAAAACTGTCTGAGGATTCCTAAACTTTCTACCCAATTTTTGAAGTCAGTTAATCAGTTTTTTATTCAAAACTATTTGATGGTTCCCAAACTGTAGAGAAACTAAGAAAAGTTCGTGGGATCTATTTTTATCAATAGATTCTTTCTCCTTGTCAATTTTAGAATCATAGTGGATAAAAACTGTCTGAGGATTCTTGGATAAAAACAAATGCTGTTTTGATACTTAAATTTTGATGGAGTAAGCAAAAAGTAGTGGTTTTTCCAGAAGGAATAAGATGATAGGGTTGTCCACCGTCTATGTGTCTGGATGTAGTTGAGAGGGACTTTAAGACAATTGCTGTGATAAACTGGAGAGCCATGGCACTGAACAGGTCAAGATGGTGAAAACCAGGGTTTCGATCATAATTTTTTCGAAGCAGTTTCTGTTCCGGTTCAACTAAAAGAATATATCGGTTCAATTCCAGTTTTGTGCCACCAAAAATAACAGTTTTCGGTTCAGTTACAAAGAGATAATTTTATTTTATGTATACAAATATAATTCTATCATAAACGAAAAATGTAATTCTATCCAAAATTTAGAAGATTTTATTCTTTTTTTTTAAATTTGTACACAATGTGAATAGATAGAGTGGTGAGAAGAGAACGGCGATCTTTGGCATTGTTATCCATTATCAATATCGCATTTGACGACTGAACATTCATCTGAATTAAATCTGCCTTCTACAAGCAGTTTCATGAGAAACTGAAACAGAAAAGTACTAATACACATCAACAGAAACATAGCAGAAAATCGAGAATCAATGTGCATGTAATGACGATAATTTTATGGTTGATGTCAAAATACAAAATATTGATCAGTTGGTTACAGTAAGAAAATGACAGAAGATATATCGAACCGAAATAAACCGATAGTTTTTTTGGTTCAGTTCCGGTTTTCGTTCCGACCAAAATAAAGTTTTTTTTCCGGTTTTCGGTTCAGTTTCTGTTCGAAGCCCTGGTAAAAACATATTGGGTTGGTCTTACCCTGTTATAGACTGTAGTGCCCAAGAAGAAGAAGTAAAAAGTAATTAAAAAATTTTCAACCAAAAAATAATAATAAAGGTAATTACAAAATATACAGTAAATAAAAAACTAAGTAATGAAATTCTTTTGCAACCTAAAACGGAGTTGCACAAGTAGATCTCAGTCTGAAATGCAAAATTTCAATATTCGTGTAATCACTTATCACTTATGCCAAATACATATAATTTAATTTGCATACAATTATCACATAATATTGTAGCCCCTATTGTTTTTACTTGCCCGGGCTACTGGGCAAGGAGAAACATAGGCAACTAACTTATAGAAGATTATGTAGTCGGGTCATTCCGTAGAAAGAACAGAGTTTATAGCGATTGTTTTTACTTGCCTGGGTTACTGAGCAAGGAGAAACACAGGCAACTAACTTATAGAAGATTATGTAGTCGGGTCATTCCGTAGAAAGAACAGAGTTTATAGCGATTGTTTTTACTTGCCCGGGCTACTGGGCAAGGAGAAACATAGGCAACTAGCTTATAGAAGATTATGTAGTCGGGTCATTCCGTAGAAAGAACAGAGTTTATAGCGATTGTTTTTACTTGCCCGGGCTACTGGGCAAGGAGAAACATAGGCAACTAGCTTATAGAAGATTATGTAGTCGGGTCATTCCGTAGAAAGAACAGAGTTTATAGCGATTGTTTTTACTTGCCCGGGCTACTGGGCAAGGAGAAACATAGGCAACTAGCTTATAGAAGATTATGTAGTCGGGTCATTCCGTAGAAAGAACATAGTTTATAGCGATTGTTTTTACATGCCCGGGCTACTGGGCAAGGAGAAACATAGGCAACTAGCTTATAGAAGATTATGTAGTCGGGTCATTCCGTAGAAAGAACAGAGTTTATAGCGATTGTTTTTACTTGCCCGGGCTACTGGGCAAGGAGAAACATAGGCAACTAGCTTATAGAAGATTATGCAGTCGGGTCATTCCGTAGAAGTAACACACAGATTTCATAGCGGAACTTATACTTTTATTGAGTTAAGGTATCGGATAACTTTTTTCTTTAAACGTAGAAACTAGTTAATGTTTCTACATTTTTAGATTTATTTTTTATATTATCATAGAGAATTGTACTAGAGAAGCACTTATTCCTGGAGAAGTTTTTATAAAATTTCTAATAAATGAAGAAAATTTAGTAAAAAAATCAGTTTTTTTCAAAAGGCCTAATTTTTTAATAAATAAAATTATTTCAATACTTTATGATGCAACAGATTTCTTATACACTGGACTAGTGAATCACCTAAAATCTTTGCTTAATTTACATTTGGTAAAAAATTTTGGTCCTTCAAAATCATACACGTTGAATTTTTAACGAATTTTCATTACCTTTATATCTAACTAGGACTGTAACATCATTAAAAATTATCCAAATTTAAAGCTTGTAGGTCATTTACTAGTAAATACTATCAAAAGCATTCTTAATAATTTTCAACAAAATATTTTAAGAACTTTTTGAGGTATCACATTTTAAGTTTTAACACTTTATTAAAAATACCGTTCTGACAAAAACGCATTTGAAGTTTATGAAAGCAACTTTAACTACTAAAAAATTAAAATACATGTTTAAAATTTATCACACTTTCTTGCTTCAAAACTTTCTAATTGCCAAGTTGCTAATTATTGAAAATACTAGAAAAATGTTTAAAGCAATCTTCATGAAAATTTAAAAAGTTTTGTCCACAAAAGGCTCTTTAAAAGGCTTTAAATTCACAAGTTCCGGTTCCGAAGTCGCTACTTCTGTTTTGTTTTGAGAGATGTCACTGATTTTTAACACCTGTAACTTTTTTTTAAATGCTGTAAAGACAAAACAGAAACAGATTTAGAAGCCCAAAAGTTGAAATTTTACAATAGAGAAATAAAAGAAAATTAATGATTTTTGGCAAAAAATGACGTTTTTAACGTAGACGGATACCTTAAGAGAATGACATATTACTTTTTCAAAGGCAGAAGACATAATGAGCATGAAAACGTGAGGATTACAGGGTTGGACCTCAGAGCGAGACGCGGAGGTAAAATTTTCCTAAGAGAGAAGTGCTCAGTCAGCGTTATTAGCAGTCAGATAGGAACTTAGATCATTGTAGGAGTGAGCTATTTTATTGAGACAACTGGAAAATATGGAAAATGGGCAGAAAATTTCATTAATCGCAGAGAAAGCTTTGGGAAATGGGCTGAAAGAATTTTAAGTCGAGGACACTTCTTTAGAAAATATATTTGGTAGTTGGGAGAATAGATTTGAAGGAATAAGAATGGGAAAGAGGAGGATTTTTCAGAGATAGTTTAAGTTAATAATTTTGATATATTACATGTGTGTACAGATGTCCCGCTGGAAACTAATCAATACACATAAAGACTTCGTAATTGTAGTGATTCCCTTGCTTCGTACAAGGAAGTAAAAAGGTAAATCTTCTAAAAAAGAAGTTATCAAGTATTTTGCAGCATTCCCCCCAGTGTAAAAATTCAGTACTCACCTCTTCAGGCTGGATCGTTGCAAAGTCACTGTACTTCCTCCTCATGCGCTGACCCAACTTAAATAATTGAATCATGCCAATCTGGATAGAAAGAGAAGAAGAGAAAGAGAGAAAAAGGGAAAAACAGACGCTGTTATTCTAGCATGATTTGAGTTGAATATATTAACGCTTAAGAAATTAATATGCTTGTATGAATGTGCATGAGCAAACAGATTTTTAAGAGTGAAATAATATCATCGGTGCCAAAGTGCAAAAAATATTAATTAGGGAGAAATAAAATAAACAGATTTAAATACATTTGCAAAAGTGAGGTATCTATTAATTCTGTTTCAGTATTAGATCTGTGAAAAAGTCTTTGTCAACTTCTAGTAATTTTTAGATTGCACCTACAACAATTAAAATAATAATTGATGTGTTAAAGTTGTTAAAAATTATTTTTTTTACCGCAGTCTAACATTTGAGCTAAATTTTTAATGTGATGTTACATTTATGCCACTGCTAATTACACAAAGGGCATAGTAAAGTCTCTGATCAGCCCTTTTATCCGAAACCGTTGGTCGTAAACGTATACTTCGGTACAGATGCATTATAGAAGCCGTGTTTTTTTCCGCCAAATTAGGCGTCATTTTGGCGGTTATTTCTGAATCTGTCAGTACCCGACACTATTCGAGAAGTTTCAGGCTATTCTTGGTGTCGCCTAGGTCAGGTTGTATTTTTTTGTTCTTATCATATTCTGGGATTTAGAAACTTAGTTATGGCGGGTTTAGTTATTTAAGTTCTTCTTTTAAAATTGGTAAAAAGTATCAGGATATTCTTAGGCTTAGTGTGGGGAAAATATGAGAATTAAGCTAGAAAAATGGTTAAGATATGAGTTTGTTTCGATTTGTCGGAAATCTGCAGCTGGTAAAGTTTGTGACGCTAACAATGGAAGAAGTAATGCTTTTAACACGTAATATTAAGAAGGGGTTTGAGGGTGAAACTCCCCACCTCACATGTTAGATTTTTTATAATATTAGTCGTCTTTGTGTTTTGAAAAAGTTTAGTTTTGTTAATTGTTTCAAGCTTGACATGTGACCCCAGCTATGTTTTCATTTTTGTTGATTTTTTAGAAAACGCTTACCGTCGCCATGTATTTTTACTTGGCGATTTTTAAAAACACGTGTTTTTCTGTTGGTAAAAAGCAAAACAAAACAAAAAAAATTACATAATGCATCTGTTCCTATTCTTCTTCTAGTTACAAAAATGTGTCAAACAATATAAGCATACGATTTACGTTATTTTTAAAACTAAAACTTTCATTTTGCGAAAATTATAGAATCTAAATTTTTACACGTTTCCCCGTTTTTTATCATTATATTTAGTAAAAATTGAAAGCTGGCCTAAGAACAAAAACACAAAATGTTCCACTTCCTTGTGACAAAAACTGATAATTGAAAATATTTATATTATAAATGGGATAAAATTGAGATATTTTGTTTCTCCTTCTTTGGGGATCGGTTAGTAGATGAATTAAAACAACTTTTTTACTACAAAAGAAGAAATTGAGATTAACAGCATATTTTACTGGAAAATACAGTGCTTATTCCCTTTACTATGGTAAAAACCCTTTTATGAACAGGGAATCCTTCCCTTTTCACCATAAATGACACGTCGCAACCTGATTTCAAATTCGAATTAGTGTAATTAATTAATCTATCAATTCCTTATAATTGAGAAAAAATTTTGGTCGCAGGAATTTACTTATTAGTTTCGTTTACTAATTGTTATGGTTCTTTAGACAAGTGTTAATTCTTATTAAACATAATGATAAGTAATGGGGGAACATATAAAAATTTAGACTTTGTGATATTTGCAACATTGAATTTTCAAATTTAAAAATACCATAATAAGAATGATTATTTTATTTGAAATATATTTGTAATTAGAAACATGTTTTCCATCGACGGTTCCGGAATAAAAGGCAATCAAGGATTTTATTATGCACTTTTTTTTTTTATTTTATTCTATTAAGTCTTTTCAACAAATGCATTCTAACCCGACCGAACTTAGAAGTAAAAGCATTTGAAATTTCCAATTCCAAGTTTAGTTCTGTGCCTCGATATTGATTTTTCGGAGTATAAAGCTATCTTTCTCATTCCCATACCAAAAATGAATGCTCTATCAAATTATTTATAAAGGTTTATAGATCATTTTTCTTTCAAAATAAAATTACAGTATTAAATCCAAAGAACTAAATACTAACTCTTCAAGCCAAACTCCAAAGAGCTCGTGTGGGATCAATCAAAGAGCTCGTGTGGGATCGAATGTGACTCTCTTATAGAAGTGGTGGTTGCATTCATAGGTTCATCAGGCATGGAAAATTTTAAAAAAATTAAGTGAAACTGAAAAAAAGGGACTGTTATTAGCTCTTTTTAAGTTCGATATTAAGTGCTAAGATTCTTGATTAACATTTGATCTGTGAAATATATCTCACGTTTTTTTGTACATTTAAAATAGAACTTAAATATTTTTGATCTTATCTTTTTTTTTTTCAGTCTTTGATACTCTTGAAAATCGAAAGAAAGTTATCAGTTAGCTGGAAGTATAATTGTTTGCACAGTATAATCCCGTCTATAGATGATGTTGTCAGGATTATAAGAGTATCAAAAGTACTTTTTAAAATAGCTTTTAACAACAACAAAAAAGATAATGCCTTAAAAATTAAGAAATTTTGAGTTTTTAGCTATGCTGCTTGCGATACTAGCTCAAATTCCTGCAGTTGGGATTACAAGTGAGCTGGAAAGCTTTTTGCATTTACCAAACTAATTTTGTTTTTTGTCATCTAATATAATTTTTCATGATTGAATATTATATTGTCACTTGAATTAAATATACGTGCAAAATTTCGTATCTCCAGATAATCAGGAAGGTAGTTAAAAATTGATTTCAAATTATAACTGACACACAATCGAAATTATGTAAAAGCGGTTAAAAACATCTTAAAATACTTATTTACAATTACTTATAATCACTGTCTTTGAAACTTACATTTTTCTGTCTCGAGGTGCAATGAAATGCCAACTTTTATTCAAAGAAGCAGACATGCATTCGATGCTGATATATATATATATATATATATATATATATATATATATATATATATATATATATTACCGTAGTTATCAGTTGCTGATGTATAATTTTTTTAAAATTTATATAACTTTATTACTGTTCAAAGAAGTATCATTTTTCAAGAATAGAATAATCAAGGTTAAGTTCTATTTCTAGTTTCAGCTAGCATGTAGTCAAAGAGTTCTAATAAAAGTTAGTTATCAATGTTGAAAAAGTTGACCAATAGATATTTAAACAAAAAACATGCTTAGGTGAACAAATTATAGAACAAATATTAAATTTCAATGCCCATATAATACATTTTCATTTTTTTTAATAATGGGGCGATACTTGCTGGTTAAGCGTTCGCCTACACAACATTTTTTATATAGGAGCACTCTATAGGAGGCCATCATTACTCCAAAAGACAACACAAACCAGGTCACCGTAATTTAGAATCGGAGAAAAAGCAGAAGACCTCCAGAATTGGCTTGGACCGCCTGAGGTATGTCCAGAGGAATTTGGACCACAAGCAGGTTTATGTGCTTTATTCACCATTAAGGAACACGGCGGATCTTAGGTCGGTTTCAGCCCCGAACCCGCAACTCTTTAGTTACGCGATCGTTGCCTTTGTCTACCGCAGCAGTCGAAACACGATACACTAAATACAGATGGTGTATATGCAGTATAAAGTAATCCCAAATTACTCAAAATAATGTCTTCTCCAGTGGGTTGAGAATTCGAGCGATAATAACCCCGAATTGGGAATTTTAAGTGCCCCAGCTATCATTAATGAACATGTTGAATCTTTGGTCAGGCCAAGGCTCCAACCGGCAACCCTACGGCTTCGATATCGCTGCTTCAGCTCAGTCAGCTATTTTCATTGTAAATTGCCCCAAAACTGTTGTAGGTCAAATGACCAATTGCTACAACAACAACAACAAAAAGATTTTTTATGTCCTCAAATGAAGACGGCAGTATCTGTTTAAACAATTCTTAAATATATTCTCAAAAAATGTTATTAGGTTAAATGGTTTCTTGTCATGACGTTAGATGTTGAACATTGTGCAAAGAAGTTTAAAGTGGCCCTCTGAGTGGACATGATAGCTTTAGTGATAAACTAGGATTGCATTAAAAAAGCTATAAGCATGCAAACTAAAGCGTCTACCAAATAAAAAATTGCGAAAACGATAAAATTAAGCAAGTGCTTACGAAATAGAAATACTCCGATGGATGCTTTTTGTTGATAATTCTAGTGCGTGAAGGGAATAAACTAGTGCAAATTTTATGTGCAGGATGACAAAACATGTCTTTTAGAAACGACAGCCTATGCTTTATCAAACATGCATGGAACTAATAGGCACATGCGCTCACCATAGCTAATCTTCCCGGCCCCGTCTGCCAGAATACCCTGTAAGGGTCTCGATACGGTTGGTGTGAAGGTTCTGGATCTCGCTGTCCGTTGTGAAACACCTGTCAAGAAAATCATGAATGTTTTCTATGGAAAGAACTTGACTCATTATTAAGATGGACTTTATCAAGAACGAAGCAGCCACGATTTCGATATACATTAGTAACAATATCTTGAGGAGAAATCTAAGGCTGAGGTTAATAAATAGGTAGGAGACAAAACAGTAATCGTTTTCCGAAGTAGTTACTATAACTTTGTAAAAAGAGGGTGTAATTTAATTGATTATTTACTTACTAATCCTTAGCTAAGTTGAGAACTCAACAATCTTAACCCCTTGCCTGTGAAATATATTTGAAAAAAAGTGCCAAGAATGGAAAAAAAATTATCTTTAATTTCGTTGGTTATTATCATCAGAATGTTAGAAATAGATTATTTTTGAAAAAAGAATTACTAATATCCAACTAATATCCAAAATGTAACCATTCTATGATTCGTTTCAATGTTTCTAATAGACCTTATCTCTTGAAATACACCTAATTTTTTTTTCTATTCTATCCAACTTGAGACCACCCTGTTACAACGTATATTGAATAAAAAAAACCAACTAATGACATTTGGCTATTTATTTCCTGTTTATGACTAATCTTAAATTTTTTGTTTTGGGCGTGGGCATATCTGTAACGGTATGTTCGGTTGCGTGACTTGCTTCCGTGCGGCTCCACTTTCACGTACGACGACGTGAAGTCCTTACAAGATGAATTGCTTCAGTGGATAATCCTCCAAGATGAAAGGTCGGTGACTTTAAGCGTAGCCTCTCGTTTACAAGCGCTGCTTTTCTAGAATACATTTCCCTTTTTACAGGAATATCTCTGTTGTATTTCCCGTTACTTTTATTACATTTTCCACCAATATTGTGGAATTGGTGCTTCCCGAACGAGAAACGGACAACCGAGACAGTTGTCCTGAGTGCTAAAATAAGGGGACGGTATTTTTTTGGAACTCTGAGAAAGATATTGATATACTATATACTTAATTATTCAAAACTTATATATAAGCAGATTTTTTTTGCTAAAAAATTACAGTTTATATTTATATTGTTTATGTATAAAAGTTGAAAATATTTCCAATCTTTTATTCGAAACAAAACAACCTCATAAAAGTGGTATGATTAATTAAATAACAAATGATTTTATATGTATAGTAAATATATCTATATTCTATGTATATAAACAACTACAAATATGGAGTATGATTAATTAAATAACAAAGAATTATGTGTATATATATATATATATATATATATATATATATATATATATATATATATATATACCTATTTACTATTTTTATAAACAACCATAAAAAGAATGAAATAATTAAATAACAAAGGATTATATATATAATAAATATATCTATTTACTATATTTATAAACGCATATATATACA
>CM063498.1:8486624-8499124 GCA_032207245.1 Pardosa pseudoannulata
AATATATACAAATATGTTATATTTTAAGCAGCAATATAATAGTACAAAAAAAGAGTGAAATGAAACGGAGTGAGTGACAGACTGATACCAGTGATGGATGTATGCGATAACTGTGCGGAGGTGAATCCTCTACTTTGCACTATGAATGGGAGGTAGAATATATTGGTTAAATAAAGAAAATTAAATTCTTGACTATGGCTTAGGGATAATAAGGATTCTTATTATCATTATTTTTCATACTTTTTCTAATGTTTCCTGATCTATTGGTATGTGTTTTCCCAATTCACAAAATCTAAAATCAAATTTAAAATTGGAATTTCACGAGAAAATTTTTCCTTATTTAATATTGTCCAACATTTTCTTATAAGTTATATTTAAGGCGACAGTATAATAGTAAAAAATGATGAAATGAACCATGAAACAGGAGTGAAAACTTACAAGTGACAAATACAAGTGACGTCTTAAGTCACTTTTCGGGAGAAAATCCTTTCTTGCATATGAGTGAGAGGTAGAGGATGAGAGTAAATAAAGAAAATTAAACTCTTAGTTATGTTTAATTGATTATAAGGATTGTTATCATCATGATTTTCTAAAATTTTTGTATCCTTTTCAGATCTATTGGTATATCCTCTGCTAATCCGCAAATTCTAAATCAAATTTAAAATTGATGTTTCAGAAGACAATTTGTATTTTTCTAATACAGTCAAACTCATTTATAACGAGAAGAAAGGGACCGTAACATTTACTAGTTAAATCCGAGTGCTCGTAATAAACGGGTCCTTAATTTGTAAAGAAAAGATAAATAAATAATTAAAAAAAGTTTATCAAAGTAAAATACCCATTTATACGACTTCACCAGAATGAACTAAATGAAAGCAAAAAAAGTAACATGTATCACTGTAAAAACATAGAACAGAAATCTAAACTGTGTTGTATTTAGAGTATTTTGTGAAATAACAAATATTAATAGGAAAAAAACTTTTGGAAGGTGTTTAAGCTTTTTCATTTTTTATGCACAGAATACTACATTATTAAAAAGATTTTAACTTTATTCTTACGTAACTTCCTCAACGTACATTGCTTTGTATTTAAGAAAAAAATTAATATCATAAAATTGGATAAAGCAAAAACAATATACTGATGTGATAAAATAGTTATAGATTGTTTACGGTCTAACTTAAAATATTGATTTGGTTTTTAGTATTTAATATCGACATTTATGTCTTATTTTAGTCAAATAGAGTATACTGAATATAAAAGATTATGATAGCCATAAGTCTGATTATTATGCTTCAAATTACTCATCTTCAAAAATGACTTGTAAATGTTAATTTGCTCTGAAGAATGAAGAACTTACATTTTCAAGTCGAATCTCTTTTCCTGAAATGTTGTAGGTCTATTCTTTTAATCAATTTGAAGTTAGTATTTATCTCACTCCAATGATCTTTGTGAATATGCAACTATTTTGCTTACTAATTTCAGAATTTTAAAAGCTACTCCGAAAAGCACCATTTAAAAATTCCCTTTTTAGCTTAAATGGTGTTTAAGCGAACGCTGCCAATTTCTTATTTCACACTTTGGACTCTTCAGTATAGATCTAATCTAGTACAGAGATTTTCACACAAAAAAGTGGATGATTGTGAATATTAATTGATTATCATAATATCGTTACAGGTTTTGTTCCTACATCCTTTTACATTTCACGTTTCTGATACCTTAAAATGGGCCGTCTACTCAAACAGGTGAAAGACTTCGTTATGTCACGTTGGATCTCCTCCTCACAGATTTATTGGAACACAGGAAAATGTTTAGGGCACCTGCAAAGCTCGAATCAGGGATTATAGCTCAGCATTCTGACCACTAGGCCATCTCGGGCCTATTCCATTTAAGCAGAGACAAGAAGTCATAAATAAATTTTAATCGTTTGAATTAAAGAGGCTGAAGAAACAATCTGTTTCTGTTAGCAACTTTCGCCAAGCAGAGCGGGTGACAGCCATTCTAGATATCTCGCCAAAAAATCACTTACATTTGGATTATACTCATAAGGAAGCATTCTTTTCTCCTGATACCCCTCCCGCCTGTCAGAATAGGGATATTCAGACCAACAGAAGGGTCTTGCACTTATTTCGCTTACACAGGGAGATTTTTGAACACTTTTCACACTTCTTCTTCTTCAGCAGCGCTACAGCTTGGTACAGGCCAAGGCTTTCTCTGTCTGCTTCCTCCAAACGGCACGACTTTTTGCAAGGTTTCTCCATTTATTATCTCGAGAAGATAAATCCGGACGGACACTAGAACTTACCACCCTGATATTCTATCGCTGTACACTAAGAAATCTAAAATCCCACACCTATTGAGATGTTTATTCTTTCACACGTCTCAGATAGTGATTGCAATAGTTAATAAAGCGATATGTCTTTTGGTAGAGGGGAAGTGTTTGACTAACACTACCGGTATGAATGTCTATACGAGGTCGAAAGGTATTGTGACGCCTTCAATATTCTCAAATGAGAGGTAACGTGAATAATGGATCACAGTCAAAGATAAAATTGTAATTTACTTTTATTCTTAATTAAATACGACTATTTACAAAGGAATGTTAACTCCTAAATTATGTAGAACTGCAAAGGATGGTTGCCGGGAAAACTTCTTCACGACGATCCCAGTCGAAAGAAAAACAATAGATTTAAAAATCTCTTACAAATGGGGAGGCTTTTCAGTATAAACCAGTTGATACCGATCTCATTATTCCTTGTGCAGAAAAATGCTGATGTATCGCTTACAGTTAAGCCATACTGTGGGCTCATTATTACCTTGAAAAACAAGTAAAGCGGAATCTGATGTGTCCGAAAAATACTATTCAGTTCTGGCTTGTCTGAACAATTTTGTGCAAGTGGAGAAAGAGAACGTTTTTATTTTAAAATTTGCATTGCTATGGAATATTTAATGATGTTTATATATGATACTAATGTACAATAAGTAAGTAACAGTATACAATTATGATTTAATATAATGCTGCAGGATGTCTGCCGGAGACAGCTATTGATGTCGCACATGAGATGACTTACGTCTCCAGATTTCATTATATGCTAAAGGGTTAACCCGCATTTCAAAAATAACTACCAAACATAATTTCATAGCACATTACTGCGTTACAGAAATTTACAATAAAGTTTTAATAATATAAAGTTTTAATATACTTACAATTTGCAGGAGGCGTAGCTCTGCCAAACATCCATCTTGGGAAATCAGGAGTAAAATGATAGTTAAGCAGCCGAATAGATTCATGACTCTTGGCAGTTAAAAGCGTAAAATATCCATAAAAATGCTTAGCACGCTGCGGATGCTGATGTTTAAAAGATTAATATTACAAAATTATTTTACGATTAATTCGCCGGTTATCTTTCCATACTTTATCACAGACAGCAAAAAAACAGTGAGAACATTTAATTTAGTTAGTAGTATTATAAAAAATTTAATAACGTTTTCCTTTGCAATTTCTATCAAATTCGAGAATTTTAAAAAGTACCTTTATATACAGTTATTGGTTTATTTTTCTAATAACCCAAAGGGAAGGTCTGTATTTGCAACGAAGATTGTCCAACTTCCAGGTCCTTCGTTTAAGTCCTTTCGTAAAGATATTGAACGTCTTGAAGTGAATAAAATGCACTTTTTTGCTGGTAAGCAAGAAATGCAGCAATATCTCTTGAATAGTCACTCTGATAGCAATAGTCTAGTACCACAGTTGAATTTCTCTGTCTTCGAATATCATAGAGTTGATATAAAGTTTCGGGTTATTACCATTCGAAACCGAATATGAAGAAACAGATTGAGATGTTTTGACACCAATTAGAAGATGCTGAAACGTTCCGTTAGTTCAATATAAATTTCTCTTCAAATGCTAAAAGCGAATCAGTTCATTCACCAAGACAAATCATTTTGGCGCGAAGTGAGAAGACCTAAATGAGCGGCTTGCTCAGCTGTCCCTTAAGACCATTTCAACTTTATTTTTTTTTACCCCCAAAAATAATAATCGCAAAATGGAAGGGTGAGATCGCACTTTCCTTGGAGGCGGGTCAGGCTGCACTAATCCCGAGTTATTAAAAGTAAATGCGCGCCTTTCTGGAAGAAAGGCTGTAAGGCGGAACTCGAAGTGGGTTACCATGGAGACTCAGTTCAGTGAACCGAGGTTCGACATCTTTTTACGAGGTGCTTAATATGTGCAAGAAGTCACTATAATGAGAATTCAGATTTGTATTTCGTGTCTTCCGTAAAAAGAAAGAAAACATCTCAAAAAAGTCAGCTGACCGTTTACCTTTTTGACGAATTAAGTCTAGGTTTCCAGTATCAATTCACAACTACGGAGATTCATGCAATAGTTTTATAGGTTCACGGAGAAATGCTACGTTACTTGCGTAATTAAATTAACACTAGGACAGCGGAAATTTTGGTCTACATTTAACTCTGGTCTGGGTCAAACTAATCCCGATTAATATGAATCCGTGATGTTATTCTAAAAATACACTGTATTCATACGCAATGACATTGATTCAATTTTAGACACCTAAATTATTATAATAATTATCAAAAAATAATAAAATATTACAATATTGAAAAGTATACAAACTAAGAAAGCATATAAACAACTTTAATAGAATTTAGTTTCTCAAGATTTCTTACACAGTTCAGGTTTAGTTTGAGCAACTTTATATATATATATATATATATATATATATATATAAGCCCGTCATATGATGGGATCAGTAAAATTTTTAATTTTCTAGAATTGTAAAGTACCCTATGAGGCAGGTAAAAAAATGGTTTGTTTTTTAGCTGAGAATTATCTGGTCACACTCAATAATTTGTTTATCTTCATACTCCTCTAAAGTCTCCCGATACTGTGAATGCAGTTTAGAATCACGTTGAATTCATTTTGAAAGATAATTCAAAGTTTTCTTAGCTACTTCGAATTTATCGTTAAGTTCGTCCCAATTTTTTTGCCACAGTAATTAATGGAAGTAAAGGAATGATACTATCCTTTCCACTACACCTTGGATCCATGCGAGGAACGGGGTTCAAACAAGAGAACTCCGTTAACTAATAGCTCTAACATTCGACTATTGTTCGACATTGTGGTATTAGAGGTGGCTTGGATAACATTTCTCGCATAGATGTTTGCATAGGCTTAGAATAAGCTTAAGGGAACATAGCACCTTGCGAGCTGAAATATTTTATTATAGTGCTGATTTTTTATGCAATTAAAAATTAAAAGTTCTACTCTGTCTAAAATAAAATTTTTCCTGGATCATTGGTTTTCAAACTTTTTATCCTTTGGAACACTTTTCTTGCTACATCTATAACAATGGAACCCCTCTGTAAATATTACTTAAGGAGGAACTAAAGTTTGGTTTGGAACACTACGGTCTACTTTTTTACAACACGACGACTAACCAGACAGATAACTACTGTTTAAAGCCGATTCCGAACGGCTATGTACATCCACGCCACATTGGGATTCGAAGCCAACATTGGGATTCGAAGCCACGAACTCCGGTACCGAAGGTCAGAGTCCTAACCATTCGGCCATCATTCTTGAAGAAAATAAGGATTTATTTTACAATAAGATGAGCAGATGATATTTCGGACTAAGCATGTAATGCCCTCTACTTCAGTGAAACAACTTTATGACTACATTTAAAAACAAAATTACACGAGAAGATAAAACCTTTGTGCCGAAATATAGCATAAAATGTAAAGCCAACGTAGTTAAGGCACGAACCGAGAAAAGGAGTACACATACAGCTGTTTCAATGTAAAAGTTTCAATTATGTTAAAAACAGAGTTAGAGACATGGATATAGAAAGTCTAAGGAAACAAACATTAAACATTTAGATTCAAGAGCTATTTTAATTCAAACAATTAGAGGTATTTAGCAGCTTAAAACCAACATACACTAACATCTGAAATTTCCTTTTTGTAAAATCATTTCTAGATTGACCCAGGATGGACTAAATGCAATAAAATAATCATAAAAACAGGATACCAAAAAGGTCACGTGGTTATATAATCACAAAATAAACAAACGGCTCTGGATAACAGTTTGCATTTTTAGCACTCTCAAATATGCAAAATTATATAAACGATTTCCACATTTTGGAAAATTCTGGAGTACTGTTAATATCATTAACAAACGTAGGAGAATTTTCGAATAGATGGAAAGCTTCTCAGAAGTCAAGATCAAGGTGTATGAGAAATTTTCAACCTTTACAAGGCGAGTTGAACTTTTTAAGGCTCCATATTAACTTAGATAAAGACAGAAATGTCAGATTCAGACTATAGCCCTGTAGACAACTTCTTTGATATTGCTTCTCTGTACAATAAAAAGGTAGAGAGAAGAAATGAAGTAAGTGGTGTAAAAATTAACCTTACTATAAGAAGATTGATAGTATAAGTGATTGATAACGATAGTACTGACTCTTCCCGTATGACTTGAATTGTAACAGTAAGAGAATTAGGTCCTTCGTACATTTCAACCAAGGCCGTACTTTTGAGACTTTCACTTATTGGTCGAAATATCAACCACTCGTCCCCAAAAGGTTAATAATCGAAGAAGTGATTGTAATCACAACATTGCTTAAAGATAGTAGAATGTTTCAAATCCTAATTTTTTACGTTACTCTCTTGTTCTTTCAAGAGAAATTTTAAGACCACGTTTGATTGACCAATGTAAGTAGATGCCGAGCTGGCAAGATATTTGATAGATACCCTATCTATTTAAGGGACTAATATTAGGAAAATAAAAGGTAAAACGACCGACTACTTATAATTAGAAACTCTCTCAGGGCTAGAAAGTTTCCTACAAACAGAATCAATTAGCTTAGATGAGAACCCACGATCAACAGCGATAGCTCTCAGATGATTGAGCTCAGAACTAAGTAAATCAGAGGTGGAACAAATATTCAAAGCTTGATGAACATGGGTTTTAAAAGCAGCAAACTACTGAGTAGGAGTGTGAGATGAAATCCAATCAGGCGGAAGAGAAGGGTTGCTTAAGAGAGTAGTCTGAAAAGCCTTGGAGCTAGGAATAATAAATACATCCAAGAAAGCAAGATTTCAAAACCCAAATCTGCTCTTTCGCAGCTTTGATCAGCTTTGTGTTATCTAATTATAATTTTACCTTCTATTCTACACTTTTTTTCCCACAAGCTTATCGCACCAATTGAAAGGTCCTTTAAAAATAACTCTTTATGTGCTAAAAAATATTCTATTACTCATCTTATTGCTAACACTGTGCATCATTGCTTGTTAAGAAGCTAATGTTAAAATTTCCAAACCTCATCTTAAAAATTCTACTAAAACGGACCATAAAAATTTGCTTTTGGACACTAATTTAATTGTCGAATTTGGTAAAAATGGTCAGATTATTGAGCTTGATATATTCACTTATTTGAAAAATTTAGAAAAAACATATCGATGAAGGTCTTTATGAGGAAATTCGTAAAGACACCAGTTCTAAGAAATCCAAGAATATTAAATCTGTTGTCAAATCCTCGTGTAGTCTTTTTAATAAAATAGCATTTGACCTTTTTCCATGGCTCACTGTTTAACTTTTATACTTAAGATTCAGAAATTTGTTATTCCTTTTACACCTACTGTTTTTAATACCGGTTCTGCGTCTTGCAATCTCGCGAAGCATTTGGCTTCCATTATCTCTCTTTTTAGCAATAATACTTTTACTACTCATAACTCTCACGAGTTTCATACGATTTCTTTTCGCGTGAAGTCATTGTTCATGATTGTTTCCGTTAAAGGTGCGTATGGGCAAGAGACTTTTTGAATTCCATTTTTTTTCCTTTTGAATTTGTTAAGCTGGATCACTTAATTCACATTAGGGCGATTTCACGCAGCAGAGCATGTCGCAAATCATGACAATTCTGGATTTCATTTCAAACGGAAGGGCAGATTCTTGTTTGCGTATTGGGTGTCGTAAACATGAAAATGAATAAGAAGGGCATTAAAGTAGCTCATGACATTTCATAAAATTGCTTTTTTGTCTACACTAGAAAACTTCTGATTTTAATGGTCGTGTGATGACCAAAAATTCTTCATATTTACTGAATTGTGCATAGTTGCATTTTAATTTTTGTGATTAATGTTTACACTTGCTCCATGGTATGTATGCTCTCACGACTGACGGCGATAAAAGAGAAGCAGTACTTTTCCTCTGTTCCTGTGCACGCGGCACGAGGCAACATCTTCTCGCAGATAAATTTGCCATTTTACAAAAGAACGCCTTCAAGAGTAGCCCTTACAATAGAAAGATTTCATGCAGCAGGACACATCTCAACTTATGACGATTCTGGCTTTCATTCCAAACAGTAGGGCAGCATATTGGTTGGCTATCGAAAATAAGTGGGAAGGGCAATAAAGTACTTCGTGACGTTGCTCGAAATCGTTCTAAACGACATATTGAAGTTGCTGAGTCAATGTGACCTTCAACTTATTCCATCCTATATATCCTATCAACACACACACACACACACACACACACACACACACACACATATATATATATATATATATATATATATATATATATATATATATATATTATTCCATAGTCAGCTGCAGTTAGCCGATTCAACATCACCAAACTTCTTCGCCAACAGCTTCACCAACTTTCTTCACTGTACAACTTCGCTAACAGTCGCCACTAATTCAATTACTATTACTTTCAATTATACGTATTTGTTTATTTTCCAGTCGCTTATTTTATTAAATGAAATTGAACGTTTTGCAACTTTTCGATTCCATATTTTCCCACGTTCACAGTAAATTTGTAGGGATGTTAACATTTGCCATCATTACCGTCGTTTCTATCGTATGACTGATAGTGTATGCTAAATCTTTTGAGTCCTATTTTGAGTGATATGTACATGAAATATTTGAAATCATTTGAAATCATATTGTTTCATTTCTACATTCTTTATTCTCTCTTCTTAGCAATAGTACTTTTACTACTTGTAACTCTCATGAGTTCCTTACGATTTCTTTTGACTCGAAGACATTATCTTCGCTTGTTTCCGGTGAAAGTGGATCTGGGCAAGAGACTATTTCATTTCTACATTCTTTATTTGGACGGCTGTTTTGCCTTATCGCAACATGGATAATATCAACCATATTATATCTGTCACGAGTTCGAAAGACTCTTGCATCCAGTTCACTTCCGAAAAAGAATGCAAGAATTACTTGGCTTTTTTGGATTCTGTTTTTACTCATAGTTTTGAGGCTTTTCAGACTAATGTCTTCTGTAGAACCCTTTGCTGTGTCTTTTCCTACTAAAATGTTTTCATTTCACTCCCCTACTCATAAGCCTGCTGCTTTCAAATCTTAGATTCATCGAACTTTAAATATTTGTTGTTTTTGTTGCTACTCATCTCTCTGGAGTAGGAAAGCTTATACCAGATACAATAGATCCCGTCGCAATAGCTGACTAGTCCGTGTCTAAGGTAATATGCAGCGTCACTTGAGTCAGAAATCACAAGGCTGAAGAGTGACTTAACCTCAAGAAAAGGTTAGATTTAAAAAAAAAAAAAAAAAAAAAAAAACATATCCTACACCTTTCGCAGCTTATTCAAGCAATCGGATCCCTTAAACAAAAGTTCTTGGATCTTATGTATAGACCAAACAAACTATTGGTACATATGGTATCAGGGTACAACCTCAATAATAATCATTAATGATCAAAAAATGGAAAGACTTCAGGGATGTAATTATAATTATTTGGTAATTATAATTAGAACACACATAGACTTATATGAAAACCAAACAGTATAGTATAATGAGTAGAAATAAAAGAGAAAGACATATTTAATAATAATAAATATCGCAAAATTCCTGTTTTTTTTTTGTTGCTACTCATCCGTCTGGTGTAAGAAACCTTACCAGATCCATTAAATCTCGTCGCAATATGCAGCTTCACTTTAAACGAGAGCTGAAGACTGACTGAATCTCAAGTGGGTCAAGTGTGTCCTCGTAATTTAGAAGCAGGGACGAAGCAGAAGATCCCCAGGCTTATCTTACCACCTCCAGAGGTACGTTTAAGAACTTGGACATATTTCCACAAACATATTCTACGCGCCCCAGCCACATGTAATGAAAACAGAAACCGCTGCTTTTGCCGACTCAACTACCACGGCTGTCTGCAATTTGTAAGTTTTTGCTAAATTTTTGAAAAATAATTTATTATTGAATTAATTTTTACCTTGAGCATATAGTAACATGTATTGTTTCAAATATTTAAAGGGTTAAATATATAATTAAGGCTATTCTAACTAAGGCCATTTCTACCTTCTGTCATCGTTGGTAATAAATAGCAATAGTCATAAGTTTATGAATATAAAAACATTCTCGTTGATTCCTTATACTTAGTTACATTTTTTATTTCATTGAGATGGAAATATCAAATTTTCAGGAAGATTTTCTCAGCTGAACGTTCACTGTAGCCCTAATTCCCAAATTTTCGTGCATGGAACGTGCGTCATAATAAATAATTGGTATCTACATGTGGTACACTTCATTCCACTCCACTTCGTTATCGAATCTCGATAACTAGTGGAGATCGTCGCATGAAGTACCCGGGATTAAAACTTTTCACTCGTTTTGTCATTTTCATCCCTTTTTTTATTTCTATCTTTCCTTCTTTTCTTTCTTCACTTGTTTTTTCAAATTTTAGTATGTTATTGAAACAGTTACTCTGGTGTTATCCTTTTAATTTAATTCAAATAAATACTGAAATAGATCGTAATGGCATGGCGTATTCATCTCGATCTGGAAAGTAAACATTTACTGATCATTCTACAAGGGTTAATATTTTTAAAAATTATTCATATTTACGACTCATTACAAGATGATGAAATATAAAACACATGCTATTTCTAAAAATAGTTTGGGTAGAATCCCAGTTTAGATGAGTTATTGATAATATTTTAGCGAAATTTTGAATGAATACCTAAAATGTTGTTTACAATGTTCAGTTTTGATATCAGTACGTTATCAGTACGTATGTTACTCTGAAATTTTCAATAATGGTAAACGATTCTCGAAAAATAATTGATAGAAATAATATAGACACACAAATATATATTCTTTCATAATGTAAGTTTGAAATCTTATAACTTATGACAACAACTGCAATTCAGCAGACATAGAATAAATTTTGAAAGAAAGGAAAATAAAACTGTTGAGCAAACATTATAACTATGCTTTTCTATGATTAACACTAAACATACCATATGACGGTAATGATGACCCATATGGTATATGTAAAAATGAGATGGGAAATGAATTAAAAATTCTTATTCTCTGTGTTTATAATACATAAAAGTTGACTTTTATGTATTTATGTTCTTTGTGTTTATAATACATTAAAGTTGACTTTTATGTATTTATGTTCTTTGTGTTTATAATACATAAAAGTTGACTTTTATGTATTATAAACACAAACAATAAGAATTTTTAATTCATTTTCCATCGCATTTTTTACATATACCTTATGGGTCATCATTACCGTTGTATGGTATGTTTAGTGTTAAGTGAGACTAAATCAATAAAAATGCTTTCAACGGTTTCAATAATCATCTAAAATCGAAGCTCGATCTTGTACTACTACATTCAGATGGCTCTCTCCGAAGGATGGCCGAATGGTAGAGCACTGCTCTTTTATACCGGAGTTCGCAGATTCGATTCCCACTGCTGACATAGATGTTCGTAGCCGTTCGGAATCGGTTTTAAGAGATTGGTCCCAGTCTCATTAGCCCTCATGAGTAAAACAGTAGACAGTAGCTTTCCAAATAAAATCAAACAAACCAGATGGCTCTCAGATTTTCTTAGAGGTCAAAGTTCTCTCCTGGATTAAGAACAAGATCACAAGAAGAATTTTGTTAGCTGCAGTCCAAGAAAATGTGTTGGTCTTGCGAAAAATGGTAATTGATTGCATTCTCTTTGTAACACATCCACTTTCTACGGGGCTACACTAGCGTGTCCGCCTACTTTACTGGGACAGGTGTGCTCGGTCTTCTCTGAGGATGCATTAAATTACCTCTAAAAACTTTTAGGACAACAAAGAACATTTATATCCTCTTCACTACCTCGGTCCACATATGTGGACCTCGATTCTTTCGTCTGAAAAATAATCCTATTGAAAAAAATGGTAGTTAACAACTTACGTATACATGCGAGGATGTCTAAGCTTCTGACTGATACCAATAAATTGCAGCATTAATCAGAAGTTCCTCTGGAATATTTGCTATTCTGAAGCGATTCGTAAGAAATTGCGTCGAATCAGCGTGCTCGTAAAAATAATTAAATTTCATTTGTTTTTAATGTTTTTAAGTCCTATAATTAATGTGTTCTAATTGAAAATTGTTAAAAATTTGTGTTAAAATAGTTTTTTAGATTTAAACCTGCATTTTGTGCATTTTAGAGAGATACTTATATAG
>CM063498.1:8504124-8534124 GCA_032207245.1 Pardosa pseudoannulata
AATGTAATACTAAAAAAACTTATACGTATATGTATTATTATAAATATTGTCCCTTATACCGGATAATTAATATTGAAAATGAGATGATTCTGTTTTCGGATTTGGCTATTTTAAGTTCTGTGAATGTTTGACTGTACTCTTAATTGTACTTCTCAACACACTGCATCAAAGTACTATTGCATTACGCAAACATTTGGGTACCTTACCAACAAAGTGCATGATGTGTTCATGCTTTAGAACAAATACAAAATACAATTAGAAAGAAATATTGAATTACAAATACATCCTTAATTTAAATTCTAAACCGACATGGCAATAATTTTCAAATAGAAAATAATTTGTAGCTTTTATGTCAACTTTATCTAAATTCACTGGTCCTGATTCCACTTCAGATTTCTAATGCTCCTTTTTAGAAATATAATTTAAGGTTGTCATGACAATGATTTGATTTCAGTGTTTCGCTTGTCTTCTTTCCTCATTACGCGCTATGTATGGATTCAGGAAATTCTACTAAAACGTGCGACTTACGGCATCGTCTGTATCATCGGAGGCCATGCGTGGTCAGTTAGCTGTTGCATATCAGTGAAAATCGGATTAGTAGGGTTAATTTCGTGGAAACTTTTATGGTCTCTTTAGAACAAATCATCTCATGTCACGTCCCAACGATCCTTTGTCTCTATATTCCGATAAGGATAAGAATCTACACAACCCGCTTCCCGCGTCTGTAAACATTAATTACTTTTTGCTGAGAAATTCTTTGCGCTGTTATGATTTTATGTTATTATTAGTTTCAACCCAGTTTAATTTCCTTGCGGTACCTATTATTTTGACGGATCTTGGACAAATTAACAAAAACCATTATTTTTTTTCTAATCTATGCTTACAGTTATCGATATGAGACCAATACATATTCTTACATTCTTATAAACCATCATTCCTTAAAATTGCACTGGAAAGATTCTGACCTTGAATGCTTCGCTCTTATTCAGTACAACTACAAGTCATTCCTGCATTCTTTCAGTTTTTTTTATCCCCTATATAATAATAGCCTAAGTTATCTGTCCGTCTGTCCTCGAATTTATAAAGCGGTTGGACCTGGAATGGATAGAGGCATCCATATTGGATTCTTGATGAGTTAGGGTTAACAAAATTCAAAGCGAGTTCGAAAACGTTCGAAATCCACCTCTTCCCTCCTTTTTCATAGTTTAATTCCCATATTTCAAATCCTATTTTCCCCCGTTAAGATCAGGCGATTAAATTTATCAATTTATCGCATAATACATAGGTAAAAATAATATTTTTTTCTCGCATTATGACGTCATTCCTTTAACCTTCTTCTTTAATCATTTCTTATTTTAAATTATTTAAATATCGTCTGCATTATTTTATACGTTTTACCACTGAACTTAGATACTATGTAAATCATTTTCTTTTATATTTGGTTTAAATAATAGATTAGGTATATATGTGATAATTTTAAATTTAATCGTCGATTATTTTTTGTTGCAATGAAAATGTTATAACCGGTATTAACAACAAATTCTTTTCACAAAAGTCTAGGGGCCATATTCACCATGATTTTAATACTCGGATCTAACCGCGAATCAGCATTTTCATATTCTTCAACAAGAATCCGCGGCTTTCAGCTCATTTTAATCTCCTGTTTCTGATTCCCCGAATTTGGAGGATTAATTGCCTAATCCACGGATACTACATTTTACGCATGCGCTCTGCGTTGAAAACAAACATGGCGGATATATTTTCAGATATAGAAGATCTCGAAGTTTTGAAGTTTTACAAATGCTGGAAAAAACAGAAAGCCGCAGGAAAAGATTTGTGCATCCAGAAAGAACAAATGATTTGGATTGTTTGGATGATGTGGACTTTCGGTCGCGTTAGCGTTTTAATAAATATACAGCTGAATCATTAATTCGAATGCTAGATGACACGATTTCAGCTCCTTCGGAAAAGAATAATGCTCTATCTTCTGCTGAAAAATTTTTGTTAGCATCAAGGTATTTCGCTACTTGATCTTTCCAGATTCTTCACAAAAGATTCTGCCTCGGTTTCATCAAAACTCTTCCTTTTATATTTTCCATTCTTATTTCGTGAGCAAATATCAGTAAAACTACAGATCCTTGACTAAATTTATAATTTCCTCAAAAGATATTTATGTCTGGTTGAGTAAATATGTAAATCAACTTAGCATGAGAACTATCCCCGGAGAATCTCGTTTATTGACCAATAAAAACATCGTTTACATATTTGCAATAATTAATCTATAGATCAGGGAATCCACTCATGGTGCATATCACACCAGTTTAAGTCACAGTTAATGGCGTGTGATCGCTGATCTACCGATTCACTGATCCGATCTTTGATCCTGGATACCCTGATTTTGGTGAATATGGCCCTAGGAGTCTATTTGACGGACTCATAAATATCTAGCGTTTAAGTTATATATCTTTGAAAATTAAGAAAATTGTTCGTTTGTGTGTTTATTTTTTATACATAACCACTCAGTTTACAATCGATTAGCTAAATGTTGGACATCATTTACATATACCGACAAATAGTCACTGTCAATATTAAAACCTCTGCTGTTCATCCTGTCATGTAATACAATATAAATTACAGTTGGCAACTAACATGCAGTCAGTAAATATAAACAAATTATTGAGCGTGTACCAGATAATTCTCACTGAAGAAACGAACCATTTTTTTTTACCTGCCTCATAAGGTACTTTACAATTCTGGAAAATTAAAAATTTTACTGATCCCGTCATATGACGGGCTATATGCTAGTTTCCTAATACTTATAAAATTGTTTTTTTCGACCATGGCACAAGTAGTTACATTTTATAATTTCTACTTCAATTTCCAGTTTCCAAGGAATTGTTTTAAAAAAACTTAAGTGAAGTTTACATGCTACTAACTTCATTCCAATAAATCATTTTGAAAATAACTGTAGAAAAATAAATGAAAATTTTCCTTTTGAGTGACTGTTACGACCGATACATGACCTTTAGCGAGCTAAAAATAGGACCGCCTGATGCCCGGTTAATATATTTTTTTTTTGTTTCTGATTTTAACTTTTGAATGATCGATGAAAAATAGAAATCTACCGAAATTATATAAAAAGATTTTTTTGACCCAGTTTAATTGTTTCTGCAATTCACCGTTTTACAAAAAAATCAAATACTAAAGTAGCTTATTATTTTTTATCTATTAGAGACATCAATTATAATTTCTTGAGCATTTCTTTGATTTCGAAAGACGAAAAGGATAAAATAAAAGAATCAATAGCAATTCTGATTGGTGACGATCCCTCAAGTCCAAGGGTCTGACTGAATCTCAAGGGGGTCCTCGTAATTTAGAAGCAGGGAAGAAGCAGAAGATCCCCAGGCTTGTCTTACCACCTCCAAAGGTATCGTTTAAGAACTTAGACTACAAATATATTTTACGCGCCCCAGCTACATGTAATGAACACAGAGACCGCTGCTTTTGCCGACTCAACTTCCGCGGCTGTCTGCAATGTGTAAGTTTTTTGCTAAATATTTGAAAAATAATTTATTATTGAATTAATTTTAACTTTTGACCGATCGATGAAAAATAGAAATCTACCGAAATTTTAAAAAAGATTTTTTTGACCCAGTTTAATTGTTTCTGCAATTCACCGTTTTACAAAAAAATCAAATACTAAAGTAGCTTATTATTTTTTATCTATTAGAGACATCAATTATAATTTCTTGAGCATTTCTTTGATTTCGAAAGACGAAAAGGATAAAATAAAAGAATCAATAGCAATTCTGATTGGTGACGATCCCTCAAGTCCAAGGGTCTGACTGAATCTCAAGGGGGTCCTCGTAATTTAGAAGCAGGGAAGAAGCAGAAGATCCCCAGGCTTGTCTTACCACCTCCAAAGGTATCGTTTAAGAACTTAGACTACAAATATATTTTACGCGCCCCAGCTACATGTAATGAACACAGAGACCGCTGCTTTTGCCGACTCAACTTCCGCGGCTGTCTGCAATGTGTAAGTTTTTTGCTAAATATTTGAAAAATAATTTATTATTGAATTAATTTTAACTTTTGACCGATCGATGAAAAATAGAAATCTACCGAAATTTTAAAAAAGATTTCTTTTTGACCCAGTTTAATTGTTTCTGCAATACACCGTTTCGAAAAAAACAAATACTTAGTAGCTTATTTTTTTTATCTAGAGACATCAATTATCATCGCTTGAGCATTTCTTTGATTTCGAAAGACGAAAAGGATAAAATAAAAGAATCAATAACAATTCTGATTGGCGACGATCCCTGAAGTCCAAGGGTCTGCTTCAATTTCGAAAGGTGCGCGATAAAATAAAACAATTGAAAGTTGACGAAACTCGTTTTTGTTTTAAGAGCTCTTCAGTGCTTTAGCAGTGATTGCTTTGGAGCTGATGACAATGAAGAGAAAAAGCCGTTTTCTTTGTGCTGCATCTCTTACCGCCATCGTTTGGACTGTGCTAGCGACGCTAAAACAGACCCAACCCGGAGAAACATACCAAAGTGATTACAAGTTATTAATATTGGATTTTCATTTAGCCCCTTAATGGTCGTGCCCATACTTCATGTGGACACGCCAATTCAACACATTTTGCCTTATCGCACGTGGATTACGTATTTCCGATTAAAAAAAATTCAGTATGCCCGTATCCATGTAAGTTAATTAACAAATTTGTTCAATTTTTAGACGTTAAGGTATCCGTCTACGTTCGGAAAACTTTTTTCTTTAAATGTAGAAACTAATTCATGCTTTTACATCTTTAGATTTATTTTTTATATTATCATAGAGAATTGCACTTAAAAAATTTATTCCTGGAGAAGTTTTCATAAAATTTCTAATAAATAAAGGAAACTGAGTAAAAAAATCGGGTTTTTTCAAAGGGTCTAATTTTTTAATAAATTAAATTATTTCAATATTTTTTGATGCAACACATTTCTTATACACTGGACTAGTGAGTCGCCTAAAATATTTGCTTAATTTACATTTGTTAAAAATTTTTGGTCCTTCAAAATCATACGTTGAATTTTTAATGATTTTTCATAACCTTTATATCTAACTATGAGTGTAACATCAATAAAAAATATCCAAATTTAAAGCTTTTAGGTCATTCACTAGTAAATACCATCAAAAGCATTTATAATAATTTTCAACAAAATATTTTTAGAACTTTTTGAGAAATCACATTTCAAGTTTCAAAATTTTATTAAAAATACCGCTCTGGGAAAAACGCATTTGAAGTTTATAAAAGCAACTTTAACTATTAAAAAATTAAAAAAAAATTTTGAAATTCCCCACACTTTCTTGCTACAAAACTTTCTAACTGCCAAGTTGCTAATTATTAAAAATAATAGATAAATGTTTAAACTAATCTTCATGAAAATTTAAAAAGTTTTGTCTAAAAAATGCTCTTTAAAAGGCTTTAAATTCCCAATTTCCGGTTCCGAAATCGCTACTTTGTATTTGTTTTATACTTGATTGGTGGTTGGTTTAAAAACACATTTTCCTGTTATTATTAATTTTGTATTTACACTTACCTTCAATGACGGTGATATTGCAGTATTTGACTTCTTTTTTTAATTTTCGAAAATGAAATAGCCGTTTCGGGATTTTAAAGCTAATAAATTTGGAACAAGTTAAGCTTTTCTTTAGGAAGCGTTGCTTTTGGTTTGGAGCGCTGCAGGATACTGTTTTGCACACGAGGGCTAATGAGACAGGGACCTACTGCCTAAAGCCGATTCCTAACGGCTATATGCATCCATGCCTGTAGCGAGATTCGAACCCGCGAATTCCGGTTCCGAAGAGCAACGACCAACCAATCAGCCATCATTTGGCGAAAAATTCCTGTTTTTACAAGATACAGAGAAAATATTTAGATATACAAGCATAACCGAAAGAACACAATTTACTTTTAAATATATGTACAGTTTGCTAAGAAACTTTAGTTTGTTGATCTCATTTTGACAAAGTATTTAAAATTTTATAATTTTGATGATGTTTGAATTCTAAATTTCATATTATGGTTTTGTATTAATTAAGTTAAAGTATTTTATTGGTTACATAGTATTAAAAGCACATGTCTAAAGAAAAACATACTCTAATACAAAACATATTTCTAAATAAAAAAATACTCTATATAGTTAAAAACATGTTCCTATAGAAAAAAATATATTTCTATAGAAAAAATATATTTCTATAGAAAAAATATATTTCTATAGAAAAAAAATATGTCTGAAAAAAATATGTTTAAACAATATGGTTCAGTTTTTAAACTTTCTATATAGAACCTTACACACACAAAAAAAAATAGTGTTTGCTTCTCTCTAAAGTAAAAACATTGTTTATGCTCTTTAAAAACATTATTTACTTCCAATTTCTCAAAAATAAGGGATAATAATGCCTAACACATATAAACCGTTTTTCCAAATCAAGGCTTTGTACATAAAGTAAAAAAATAAAAGAATATATCACTATAGTCTTTACCATACTCGATGAAATCCCATTTCAAGCAAAACTTCTAGTAGGGTTTCTTTTCCCGATAACCAAGTATAATTTTCGGGAATTTCTGTTAACAAACTAAAGATTTTTGACGTTTACCAAATGAAAACTTTTTTATTCAACCAGCAAAATTGATTATACCGAGGCTCTCTCTCTTTCTTAAAGAAAGAAGTCGAGTTACTATTGTCTAACTCTTCGCAATATGAAGAAGCAATCACGATAACTTTGGAAGATCTTTTTTTTTTACATTGAAATAATGTCGTGTAGCTCTCGTTTATATTTAGGTATTAACCAACGATCAAATGTATAGTGGTATTTATTTTGGTTAGTCACAAAGACTAAGTATTATTTTGGTTGCGTTATGCAAAATATTTAAGTGCTAAATTCGACCACAGGTTCGGATAGGCTACAGACTTAAAAATAAAAAAATAAACTAAAAAGCTAAATTAAAAGTAACTGAAATTAGCTTAAAATAAAAAAGCAAATTTATTATAATGACACACACACACACACACACACACATATATATATATATATATATATATATATATATATATATATATATATATATATATATATATATATATATATATATATATATATATATATATATATATAGATCTATATACATACAATCTGATTCTATCTTCATAAAATTTACTTTATCAACACTTTCAAATTAGGTGCCATACTAATTTAGGTCTGACAATAATTTTCCATCAATTAGGTATATATATATATATATATATATATATATATATATATATAAGAGAGGACCTAATCTCAATTTCAAATATATGTAAAAAGGGGTACCTTTGTGGGTTAATATGGTGTGCGAGTTTTGAGAGCTAATAAGGATTGGTTATGTGTGGTAGCAAATTTCAATCTTCCGTCGGTCTGGTCAGGGGCTTCCTTCTGAGTATTTGAGGTGAGGCCGTAATATTTGATACAGGAACACTGCTGGTAGTCGCTAGATGTTCCAAACGTTTCCGGAGTCTCTGTCGAACTCAAGGCTATTCTCCTTGGACTCCCGAAGTCTCACTGTCACAGTCGTCTCCTCCGACTTCTGACCTTTCTGCTCTCCTTGATTCGACTCCACTCTCGAAGACACTCTCCCTATTTTAGACTTTTCTTATTTTTATATTAATTTCTTCTTTGTCCCCTCTTACATCCTTTCATCCAATCGGGATAGTTGTAAAAATCTAATTGGTCTCCTTAACCCTGCCTTGAAACCGCCAACGTGGAAAAACCTTGCCCCTTCAAACTGGGCACTGTTCCTTAGGGATTCATAAATAACTCCACAAAGGTACATTCTAATTTAGTCTCATGTACGGAGACGCAATTCTAATCTGGGACTGAGATCAGAACCCCGCCCGAGCATCCCGCACATGACGGAAAAATCCGTTGAATTAATTTTTATGGGTCCTGTCTCCTTTACAAAAGATATGATGAGGTCAGATTTAGATCCCAAGCATTTTACTTCTCGTATTAATTAATCAATTCTGTTATTGATCTAAATCGCCCCATCACAAATAATAATTAGAAAAGGCAATGTACTCAAAGACATAGGTCCTACGTTGTTCGACTAGCAAGAGTTCTAGCTTGAGCAAGGCAGTGAAACAAGAATTTGAGCTGTTTGGCACAACATTAAATTGATCATTAAATGTTACAAAACTGGGTGAGGCTTTAGAAACGATTCTTGCAACATCAGCTGAAGCTGAGGAAACATTTTGAATTAGGATGAGTTAAAAGGCATGGATTGTTTATGTTTTCTTCAATTGTATTTTAAAAATGAATGTTTCAAATATTTTATTCGGATTTTTTAAGTTTCATATATAAAGGAAAATAAATTTTGGAACGTATGGATACCTGTATTTTGTGTAGTTTTCATTAGTTTTAATTAAAAATAACTAATTTTTAGATTTTTCAAATTTTAATGCACCTTTGAGAGTCCCGGTATTTACTATTTTGTTCTCGGGATTTCCTGTGAAGGAAAAGAAACGGTCAGGAAATCAGATACCCTATTGTAGAGTTTACAAAGAATGTTCTCACGTGTTTGCAAAAATTATGTGCACTCTGAGTATTCCCTGTAGATGGTTCTTCTTTGAAAGAAAAGTAATTGTTAGTTAGAGTAATATTAGTGTTGACAAAAAGAGAGGTATAGCCTAATAAAGTTGCTTAATAGAGTAACTATATTTATTTTTATACAGCTCACCCGAAAATCTTCTAGAACTCATCTTTGGAGAATCACTGTCCTAAACTTTGTTTAATGCCCGTTCTTTGCAGGCCGTGTTCCCTTAGCTGCCGGCGAAGTGGACTGTGTTCCTCCGGGAATCGACGCCTTCCCTGGCGATTTCTTGACCCAAGAACAGAGGAAAAAGGCCGGGGTAGTCATCCACATCGCTATCGTATGCTATGCTTGCGCCATGATTGCCATCGTGTGCGACCACTATTTTGTGCCAGCCTTGGAGACTATCACCAACAGTGAGTGCACTTTAGCCATCTTCTTTATCGTGTATTGCAGCGGGCCTCTACATACAGGGTGAGTAAAGTTCCACTAACGAAATGCTATATAAAAATGAGCCACTGGTCACAATGACTTCAAATTTGAAAATAAGGTAGTTTGTTGCAACGTCATGAACTACTATAATGCCCTTCCCATTCATTTTCATGTTTACAACAGCCAATAGACAAACAATAAACTGCCCTTCCGTTTGAAAATATAGCCAGAATTGTCATAATTTAAGAATTTGCCCTTATGCGTGAAATCGCCTTATTACGGAGGAAAAGGGAGGATGTATGGCATAAAATAAGTTCCACAGTGGAAGGTTGATGGATGGCGCTGTAAGCAGCATAACGAAAGGGGATTCCAGTGCAAGTTACAATTTGAATCGGTTTTTGCCTGAACTGCACAGTAAACCAACCTTGTTGTTCAATGTGCATGAGTGGGTTAACGGAAAAATACATCATGTTCTGCGTCTTTATAACACATGCAATGTGCCTTGATTAAGAGTGTCTTCCAATTTGCATAGCATTTTGTATGGGAATTCAAGTCAATCGTGGGAAGGATTTATGCAGTTCAAATTGTTCGAAGCTTAAGGGTGTCGGGCAGTAGAACGTATTTTTTAAATCTAAAATGAATTTGGTGGTTTATTTTAAAACAATTTGATATATTGTTCTTTTATTTATGTTCTAAAGAAGCTGAAATCTGATAACATTTAAAATTTGCTTTTAGACAATACATTTTTTCTTGCTTTTTAACTGATTTATTTCATTTTATAAAATTTATTTTGGTATATTTCTTTTATTTTAAAAATAGCTGATGCATTTTCTTTATCCAATTTTCAGACGACAATCTCATTTCGTTTCTAAGGGCGTAATTGTTAATTTTTTTTTAACATTTATGTCAAGCGAGTAATATTTTTATTTGTAGATACATTTGTTCTTAAACGATCTGGTAAAAAACTTAAGCGATTTTTCTTTAGTAAGTCGCTATGAACTCATTAATAAAATTCATTCATTTTATTAGTCCTCCTTTTACTAATCCATGCTTGCCCCGAGAGAAATCTCAAAACTGGATGGCTAAACCATTTTTTCACCAAAAACAAGAACTCACGTTGAATCTCATTCACTGGAAACGAAATCGGACAGTGGGCCTAATTGTAATATGCTAGAAGAAAGATTTTGTAGTTTGTCTAAAAATTGATATTTACTGTAATTGAATTTTGAATGTTAAGGTCCTTTTCCATTCTAAAAAACTGTTCTCCTTTCCTCTAGAGCTGCAGTTGTCTCCAGATGTGGCTGGTGCGACTTTCATGGCCATGGGAGCATCGGCACCGGAACTGTTCTCCTCCATTGCAGGTAAAGAATAAAAATGAAGGATACTGTTGCAGCTACTATAATGGAATGGGTGGTAACCTCCAAAATTGCAACATTTTACTATATTTTACCATTTTTTTTGAACAATTGTTAGTTATGTACGTGACGGAGCATTTTGCGGCTTCATCAGGCAATATCTGCTATGATGGTGAAAATTTTGGACTTCTGCGGCATTCCTGCACTTTACAACAGTTGATATAATCAACCACTCTGACATGTATGGGAAATAACTGGCCTAGTTTGTAAATCTTGTTGGTTTTCGCGTAAGGGGAGAGCTAACCCTGAACTAAGGGCATAGGATGTTGCGTGGAACGTTTGGTCATTCAACCATCTTAATACTTGAATAATCCAGTTTTTCAAGTTCGGTTATATTTCAGGTTCACAAATATCAGTAGGAAGGCCACAGATAACAATTTTAAAACTCTTTATGGTACCTAGCTTAAGGATAAGTTCCTCTCGTTTACTTTTAGGTTAGCTGGTAGCTTCCGATGACCGTCTGGTGTATCAGAATATAATCTTACCAATATATCTTACAATAGAAAATCTTACAATTACATATCTACCGATCCTCTCATAGAATTTGATGTTTTTAGCTAAATTTCTTAAATTTGCAGAAGGATGTAATTTCTTCTCTCCAAGTTTGGTTTGGTTTGGAGGATTACGGTCTACTTTTTGCAACAAGAGGGCTAATGAGACCTACTGCTTAAAGCCGATTCCGAGCAGGGACGAACATCCATGGATTATGGGATTCGAACCCACGAGCTCCAATATCGAAGACCAGCGCTCTAACCATTCGACCATCGTTTCGCTCTCTCTTCAAGATTTTGTAATCTGTTCCTGACAATAGAAACCTGTTTCTAACAATAACAATCTTTTAGGGGCAATCACAATTGGTCTTTTGGCAGTAAGTTGACTAGGGGGGAAGTAGAAATTTATGGTTATCCGGTTTTGGTTTTTTTTATAAGACTTGAAGTTATCAGAAACATCATCTATATCGGAAGCAATATTTATATCAAGAAATTCATGCATTCTCTCCCAAACAGTGAAGTGCCACGCGAACTTCTCCTAAAGTTTATTCGTCATGTCATTTAAACTATCCATTTACATCAACAGCAATTCATCTAGGTTAACTTTGAAAAACTGTATCTCGTCTATCCGTTAGGTGTTGTTCAGGTATTATGATTGAAGCCTTGTTCACATCAAAACCATATAAAATTGTACGTTCTTTATTAAGATTATCATTAAATCTAAAAATACTCGCGGTTCCAAGCATTACACCATCAATACTCGTCCGCAAGTTTTACCTCGAAAGGTCTTAGTGCAAGTAATCCCTGTTTGGGCTGTTAAGAAACATTTGATAAGCGCCTATGAAATATTCAGATGATGTTATGAACAAAAGAATGCAGCAGAAGGAGAGCATCGATTTTATATATAAGTTCACGTCTAAATTAAGGTTAAAAAGTAATATCTGTATGTAATACAATACTTGTATCATCTATGTATGGGTTTTGAAAATAATGTAACGAATTCTCGTTACATTAAATTTCCAGATACAGACTTATCTACGACCGTGAGAAAAACCGGCATAACTTAGAAAAATATCAAACGTGCCTTTTGTGAGCACTTGAACTGAGCTCATCTTTACCTGGTGAAAGAACGTTATTTCGCTCAGAATAGGATGCAGAATAGAGGATTGTTAACACCGAGGACCATCTCAATCGTTGTCTGAGAAATTCATTAGGATGCTGGCGAAATGTTTCCAGTGTTCGTTTCAATGGCATCCCGAGTCTTACACGACAGAAATCCTCTACATTGTAAGGGAAGCAGCAATACGGTCTTAAGCTGTTGTCCAAAGGTTTGTCCAGAGACATCGATTAATGATCGGCGAGATTGCTCCCAATTACTGCAAACTTCCCTTGAAACAGGGCTTGCACCTATTCGGCTAGAGTTCTACAAGCGGTTTCCTCACCACGTCATCAACCAGATGTCCGATCAGCTGAGATGGACATTTGCGGTCAGACGACGATATAAAAAGACCAGAGTTCATGGTCCAGGAGAATTTTCCGATCGAGTCTCCTGTGAGCTAACTCATCGGCCGAGAGCATCGAGGAGAGCGACTGAGAGTGTCCTCCCCTCCTTTTTCTCTCCAAACGATTAGGAAGCTGATTCCTGTAACGATCGTCATTTTCATTTCTAGATATTCATCGTGTTCATCTGTCTTCATCATAACTTCAACATTGTGTTTCTAATAAAGATCTTTAGTCTGTACGTAGGCCTTCGCTATCATTTTCTAGCTCAATTAGAGCCTAAAACGCTACAACAGTTAAATTTAATTAAAAAGTCAATTTTTCAAGTTTGGTTGATTTTGTATTAGATATTGCCTAGTAAAGGTTTTATGAGTCTGATTATTACCTTATAACTTAACTTTATCCCAGTTACAATATTAAAGTATAAGTATATTCTGCTATAAGTTATAATCGAACAGTGACCCCCCCATACATTTTAGGGTGACCGTCTTCACTAAGAGCTAAAACGCGCATATTAAAAGAAGCATGTTTGTGGAACAGCGACGCCTGCTAGACTGAAGAATTGGGTTTTCACAATCGATGCTACTGTGTTTACTTAAGCAAATGGCTCGATGAATGTTTAAACGACACACGTACCTTCAATGGAAGCGTACGATTCAGAATAAACGTTATTGATCAGATCTTCCTGCGAAAGCAGAGAATTGTCCACTGGTTTGGTTTGGGGCGCTACGGTTTACTTTTTGCAACACAAGGGTTAATGAGACCGGGACCTACTGCTTAAAGCCGATTCCGAAGCTACGAACATCTATGCCCTAGTGAGATTCGAACCCACGAACTCCGGTTCCGAAGACCAGCACCCTAACCATTCAGCAATCTTTCGACAAGTTGTCTACTGAGACATAAATTTTGAAATCTAATGTAAAAAGTAAAGTATCCTAATTTAAAATGAAATATATATGTCAGAAGAATTAACGGTAAAAGAGTAAGCATTTTAGCCCCTTTGTTTTTCGAGGCAGTAATCTATTTCTTCTTGTATATTTGAAAAGGATCCTTCATCACTGAGGATGACATTGGCTTGGGAGCCATCCTGGGCTCAGCCGTCTTCAATATCCTGGGAATCTCGGGTATCGTAGGAATACTTATAAAAAGTGAAGTACGTATGCCATCTCTATTTAACACAGCTCATTAATGTTACTATGCTATGCCTAATTGTCTTATTACCTAAATTAATTTTTGGAAGCTGTTATACTGTTGACCCCGCCCTATATATATATATATATATATATATATATATATATATATATATATATATATATAACTTTTGGTTCAGAAATATCAATAGCCAAATACTACCCAGACGACATGGAACAAAAACGGGCTTGCGCATTGGTACTTGGAATGTGCTCACACTCTATAGGGCGATTTCGCAGGACACCTCTCAGCTTATGACGATTCTGGCATTTGTCTGGGTTTCTTTATATTCCATGTTATAACACAAAAACTACTAAGAATTAATAACATGAGGCATAGCAATCACACAGAGGCCTGTCACCGGTTGCTGTTAAAATCTGAACTGAACTATCTTCAAGACATTCAAAACGTTTGGTCAACAGAATTCTAAGCGCCAAGCCCGCTGATCCTCATATTTCTAACAGTAAGCATAAAAACAGCAGTGAAAAGCGAAAACTAACTTCTCTGAAAAGCAATTCTATTGAACGTCTTGAACCAAGGTCTAGAGTTCAGAATGGACAATCGTTTCAAACACTTAAAAGTATTGTAATGATAAATAATATAGCATAGTTTTAATTTCGAATTAAATGCGTGATTATAATTTTGAGAAGTTTAAAAGTTAGGTTGCTTGAATTTGGGCAGAAATAAAGTGATAAAAATAACAGTAAATATACGGTATAGTAACAGTGATGTTAAACTGAGTACACGATTCCAACAGTATAGTAATTTGAGTGCATGGTACGAATACATTTAACATTGATATTATTGGGGGGTAGGCACCATTTTTTAGTATTTTAAAATTTGTATTCGTATTTGAAGTTTTTATATGTTTTTTTAGTTTTTATAATTTTTCCAACATATATTTATTCAACTGGAGATGCAAAGATGTGTGATTGGATCATAATTTGAATAAAAATGATCCAGCCAAAAAGCAATAAGAAAAAACAGAGGACCAATCGCTCTCTTGGGATTTCGATCCTCCATAATCAGGTCGCACCATGTAATACTTTATTCTGCTTGGGGGGGGGAGGAACTTCGAAGGATTGAGAGAGGATTAGAACCCGGGTTACGAGAACAAGTGAAAGTTCAGATTGAACTCGAATGGTTTCTTCCAGTTTTAGTCTGGCTACCTCACTAGAACTACAATATGCCCAGAGAATATTCTAAAAAGTCCAAATTCAGCAAATTTGGCAAGAATTTTGGTGACCTATAGGGAAGAATCGCCAACTTGGTTACAATAATTAAGTGTCCTGTGCTCGAAATCTGAAACATTCGCCAACTTGATGATATCTCGCTAAATAGTGGCATTAATTATTGTTCATTTTATTTAAAAAAAAAAAAAAAAAAAAAAAAAGCTACGTCGGTGCTTAGTTTTTTACGCATGGCGACCAAAATTTCGAGAAACGACGGAAAGAGCTTTATAGCAATTTTAATCGCACTTCACATACATTTTCCTCATATGTATGTATATATCATATTCATATTTACATCATATGTACACAATAGTGGTAAAAATATTTACATTTATAGGCAGCAGTGTACAAATTCATAACGTTATCGTAGAGAAGAGGCCTTTGTTTGTTTTACTTCAAAAAACAGATCTAATCGAAGATCTAATTGAATTCTGAGGTCAGTGTCTTAATCTCGATAACAATTTTAAGGTAACCGACCACCTATCACGATTAAACAGATTGAAAAAGAAAAACTATAACTTTTATTGAAATAACTGATAGTTTATTAAGATACCGTAGTAATATATTAAAAACCTTTACAATTGATTTTCGGAAAATTACACTTTATATACTGCCATGTGATAACAGCCATTACTGTTATAATTCTCAGAACTTAATATAATATAGACAATTTTTAATGACATTAAGTATGCATTGAACTAAAATTCTTTTTTAAATATATTCATTTACTGACAAGCTGACATTTTTGTTCAAAAATGGTTAAAAAAAAGTTTTATGTCTCCAAAATATTATTTTTTCCACCTTCAAATTATTTGCTTTATAATGAATATACTTTAAATATTATTTCTTGATTAGATGGTTGCGTTATATGACAATTATATTTAAGTAAATAAAAAATTTTTTAAAGTAGAAAAATGTTTAAATTCAAAAATTGCTTATCACAGCATTCAGCTAAAAAATGAAATTAATGTAATCTGAAGAAACAGAGAAAATAAATTCTCTCTATTATAATAAATTTTGCATATTTTATTAGGATGACAAATTCATCAATCTTAAAACTGGAGGATTATGATTTCGAAACATGAGCTACCCAAAGACTGTTGCGTTCACGAACGGCGCTGGGACTCCTAAAATAAGCTCGTTGTTGTAAAGTCCTCAAAGTTTCCAAATGATACCTCTGTAGGTAGGAGGTTAAGTCTGGGACTCTTCTGCTTAATCCCTACTTCTACTAAGACTAACTTTGTTAGTATTCTCCTAGGATGTAATGCTGACCGCCTGTGCGGTGCTCTTATAAGAAAATGGTCCACATTTTTTACGATGTTGTATGGGCGAATGCTTGGCTGGCAAGTGCTCCCACGTTATTAAAAATAAAAATATTAGGTAACGAATTTCCAAAGAAAGGATTCCAATCATAAAACTACTCACTTCCAGGTTGGAATGAATTTCGGAGATTTTTTTCTATCGTGCCTTGAAATCAACAGCAAAAATTTTTTGAATAATTATACCTTATCTGTGTGTATCTGCCTGACGCGCATGCAGATAGATGATCTCTCAAAAAGTCTAAATGAATAACATTTGGTTGGGGGATTTTATACAAAAATGGTAAATCTGTATTCTGTGTGAATCGAACCTCCCAGCTACAATACTTCCGATTACAAGGAGCTGCTGTAGAATGTTAGCATTATTCGAAAATCCGTTCATTTCAGAGAAACACTGATAAAATTTTTACAGTTTTCTGAAATTTTGCCCAATGTGTCACATCGTCTGTTAAAATTCATGCTCTACTCGCAAATTATCTTTTTTATTTTATTTTTTCTTTGTAATTTACGAGTGGCAATGAACGATATTTTTAGTAAAAAACAGGGTTGTTCTGTCGTATGCAAGAAGAAAATGGCTCTTAAGTTGCTTTTGTGTTTTGAGATATTAATATTATTTAAGCCAAAAATTCTTCTGTGTGACATTTTCTGTTTTTTAAAGAGCTAGTATATGGAAATATAATAAAAGGTGTTTTATTTTATAAGTGCGTTGTTCTGAGCAGTTAACTACGCCATTGAGAACAAACATCTGAACTACCTCAGTATCATACTCCTGATTTCGAAACCCAAACGGGACATAATGATTCGCTCAGTTTGTTGTCAGTTTAATCTTAGGCTATTAAATACATTGATGTAGAATGTTGGGTCATATAATTCAAAGACATTTACCAACCTGTTCATTTAAATGGAGAGTTTTATCAACTTTTCGAAACTTTTCCCTATGATGAGCTGTTTAGTTTGTTATTTTAAAAGCTCTTACTATATATATATATATATATATATATATATATATATATATATATATATATATATATATATATATATATATATATATATGTGTGTGTGTGCATGAAATGATACTTTTATCCTAGAAAATTGACTAAAGTAATGTCTATCGTAAAATAATTTTTTAGGCTATTCTACCGTTTTCTGGAAAAATTTGGCGACTATCTGTGTTCTTTCGAACAACTTGGCTCCCTAGAAAATACCAAATCAATATTACATAAATGGTTTATATAACTAGTGATGCTTAAATCAAGTCACAGACGTCACCGCGTGGCTATTAATAATTCTGATTGGCTAGCACATACACCTATAATTTCATATGTACGGGTTTTTCGTCCCAGAAATCTGAGAGAAGTGATGATGCTAAAATTAACTCTATTTCTCTTTATCCAAAAATCTCTTTGTTTTTTCGGTTACGTTTTTAATTGTGACTGAACATAAGTAAAAACGGATTATCTTCTCTTTGTGATGGACCAAATAACCCACTACGTATATATGAATATATATATATATATATATATATATATATTTCGGTTAAACACCTTTATGTAGGAGTATGAGAAGTTCTAGAAAAGAACATTCTTGGTTTATCAAGTAGTGATCCACTGGTTCGTAACACATAACTATAGTTACTGTACGTATTAACGTTCTTCGGGCGGCGACGTTTCGTGTTCCAAGATGGATTGTCATTTAAAAGCTACAAAAAAATAGATTTCATATTTTTATTTATTTTGGATTGTTACAGATTTTCTCTCTTAACAGGCCCTGACCATCCAGCGATATCCCGTATTTCGAGACTGTATCGTGTACGGCCTCACTGTTCTCGTACTTGGCTACGTTATATCGGACAATGTAGTGCAATGGTAAGTGAGGTTGTTTAGAACTTCTATCAAGGGGGCGTTATAAACAAAAACGTTTGTAAACAAAATATTTTATGGATAGATGAAGGATAAATTTGCCAACTGAATTTTCATGTCTCCCTGAACGATATCAGTCATGGGGATATTTACAACACGATGAATGTGTGTATATATATATATATATATATATATATATATATATATATATATATATCAAAATTATTTAACTTTAATATTTCCTTAAAAACCTCCTCTCTCCTATTCTGATTCCTTAAAATCTTTTTCCCAGCCTCTAAATGTTTCAAACAAAGGAGCATTCTCGACTTAAAATTCTTTCGATACATTTCCCGAAGCTTTCTATCCGATAGATGTAAATTTTCTGTCTCTTCAACACACTTCCCAGTTGTCGCCGGCAAATCGCTCCACGTTTTTCCTGATCTTACACTTAAATTTGCTGAGTTAGTGAGAAAATTATTCCTGTCTTCGCTCTTGGGTGCACCTCTTTTCGAGTAGAGTGATTCTTGTATTTTTTCCTTTGTCTGTCGTTGACTCGTAAAGATGTCCATTTTAGCAGCACTAAAATAAAGTTTTAGTTAAACTTCTGCGGTTCTCTTCAATGTGGCCAGACTACATCGGTATTCGTTATTACTGTTAGATCATTACGTTTCTCCTTGCCCAATAGCCCGGGAAAGTAAAAATAGTAGGGGCTACCTAATTATGTGACTAGAGGAAATAATTTTCACACACACACACAAATATATATATATATATATATATATATATATATATATATATATATATATAAATCTGTATATATATATATATATACATATATATATATGTATATGTATATATATATATATATATATATATATATATATATATATATATATATATATATATATATATATATATAACTAAATTGAATTATTTAGATCTTGTCTCGCGGTATACCAGAGGCTAACAGTCACTTTCCCCCGCGGAAAACTGTTTTCGAAGCTCTTCTCTAGAACTCCTAGTGTATGTAAAGTTACCGTCTTTTTCATTTACCGGTAAATCAGTAAATCGGAATCTGAATATCATTTTTACCTATAATTTCTTTTTATGTAAATATTACAAACACTATGTAACAGTTACTGGACATATGCACTAATTTTTGGTTTGTGCAGATTTATTTCAAAGACAAAATACTGAATAGTAATTAATGTAAAATGTAAACAGTTAAATCTTGACAAAATTTTCAGTTGATGTTGTTTATCCAATACCACGTGGACGAACCAAGCACGAAGGCCAGAGTCCTCACGAATTAAGGCGGAGCAGTGAATCTTTCGTTTGACGAGCACCGATAGGATAAAAAAATATCTTAGCTGAAGTGAATCCTTGTAATTTAGAAGCAGGGAACAAACAGAAGACATCCAGGCATCGCTTGCCACCCCCAGAAGTATAGTTTGAGAACGGGGAGGACTTTGTTACTACAAACATTTTTCTATGCCCCAGTCACCACTAACGCACAAGGCGGATCTGACGGCGGCTTACGAGATCCTTGCTTTTGATGACTGAGCTTCCGTGTCTGAAATTTTCAGTAATAAAATTTATTTACTAATCAGTTTACAAAAATATTGCTGACACTACAAGCCAATCAATCCCCGTTATGATACCACCATTTATTCTTATAATAATTTGGTGCTATAACAAGATATCATTATATCAATTTCCTATTCTTGTATACTAATAAAAATAAACATTATGCAGTCACTAAATAGTAAATTAAAAATTATTAATACGTTAAGTAAATTTTAATTTATTTTAAAATTATTTAAAACTTAAAAACTTGTGTAAAATGGCCATCACATTCACTGTTCACATTCTCTTCTCGTATTCGACAGAAAATTTTCCTTTGGTTGTCATTCTTGTTTCTGATTGGCTGCCGTTCGATCCATAGGATCTCAAATTTTACCAAAACTACTCATTCTTACTCGATGTGAACAAATGCCCCTGGCCTAAAAAAAATCGTGTTTTTTTTTTATCCCCAAGCTTTTTCCTGTCTAGTTGTTTATGTTCTCGCTTGCCGCTATTGATGCTCTCTGAACAAAACTCAGGAATGATGGGCTCGGCTCATAAGTTTCTGTTGACTCATTTACTGAAAGAACTGAAGCACGGAATGTCGCCTGACTTCCTTATGTTTAGGTACCTCATTATAATCTGCAATTGCTGACGGATGGCGAGGGAAAATGATGAATTCTTAACTTAATGTCCTTTCTTAAATTAAAGTTACAATAAATGAAATAAATGCAGCTCTTAAAAAAAGACAGGGGAATTTTTGTAGTCCTTATGAATTAAAAATAAATGAACGAGTACAAAGAAAAGTTTAAAGTGAAACACGGTGTAAAGCAATTTAAATAGAAAAATAAACAGGAGGTACACGATATATAATATAAAAAAGGGATATTATAAGTTTATTGCTAGATAAGAGAATTAAATTTAAAACACAGTGCAAAAGCAGATAAAAATTAATAATAAAAAAAAAAAAAACGCTACAAGAAAACCGATACAATGGGAGAACAAATCAGATTAGGTCATGTGTTGCCATCTAGTGGACGGCAGAGTGACTTAAGAAGTTCATGCGACAGCTGGGTAACTAATGCTTCAATGATATCAAGGGAATACCGTCGAGCAGTAACACAGAAAAAAAAACTAATGTCTTAAAAAAAAAGAGAAAAATGGTTAAAATGGCAAAAAGCTGCTGCTAAAACTCTGTATAATTTTTAAGTTTTGTCTTACATAAAAGATAATTGATATAAGCGAAAATCGATGCCAATTTTTGTTTCTATATAAATTCTAGAAGGAAAAAAAGGAAAAATTAAAGGTAATGGTTAATCTGCTGTGTACTAGAAACATTTTAGTAGAATTTTGTTGATAGACCCAGTTTTTACTAATTTTTATTAGTCTCGTATTTTAAACAAGATGTATTTATCAATTGATTTTTGCGTTTATATGTTTCCTATAACCACATTAGATATAATCATTAAAAAAAATCTCTTGAAATTGAAAATTTAAGAAGTTGAAATTCAACGGCCTTTGTCCTCTTAAAGTCTATTCTGAACGACTACGAACATTTAAAACAATAACGAGATTCGAACCCGTCAACTCAATTCGAGAGGCAGTCCGCTTCTTGTTCCACCATCGTTTGAAGTACCGACTCCGATATGTTTTAAATAGTAGAACTTAAATTCGAAACTTTGAAATCAATCACTCGTCCAAAACCTGATTTTTCTTCTTTTCCGAATAGGTGGGAGGCGTTTATTCTACTGATGATCTATTGCAGTTACATCCTTCTTATGCATTATAACAGAGCAATCGAGAAAGCTGTCGAAGAAGTCGTAAGATGTTACAATTTTTTTTTTCATTTCCTATGGAAGCTCCCGAAAGATTAGCGTAGATTTCCTCGCACCAAGGGAAGGGAATTTAAAATCCTGCTGTCTGAGGGACAGTTTTCTTCTATCAAATCTGAGTTTATTATTTACTACCTATCAGATTTATATATACTTTTATATATTTGTTTTATTATTTAACAGATAGTAACTCAATAATTTCAAAGTAAGTTTCAAGCAAATTGCTGATCCTTAAGTGTTTTTTCAAACCTCTGACATATGTAACAAAAATTTTAATACACGAAATTATAATCTTTACTAGAACACTTTTATTAATTTTAAAAATACGTTAATATTCGCTTTGTACGTGTTATGGTATAAATGTATTGAATTACTACCAAATATTTATCCTTACATTAAAAATGTATACCATTTATGATAGATTATGACCCATGTTGCAATCGAAGAAATTTGTACGAATTCTATGCACACAGTAGTAGCGAAGTCAGCCGTTTTAATAGAAAATGTGCTCCTGACGTCAGTTGCAGCAAAAATTGCAGCTCAACTTTCCTCGTTGGCAAAACATTTGAATTTCCTACGGATTGTGCTTGTTATTGGAGTTTTAATTTTGTCAATTATCTGAAAATGGTAACAAGCTGTTGTGCGTGTGGCTGCACTAAACATTTCCAAAAAGTCAAATATATTGGATTTTATTGCTTTCCTAAAGATTCTACATAGCGAATACTTTGGATAAAACCTTTGAAAAGATATGACTGGACTCCAAGTTCTTTGAGAATTTGCAGCAAACATTTTCAGATTGGTAATAAAACGTTAACCTTACTGTAATGTAATAGATTATATAAAATTATTAGGCTCTAAGAATATTTTTTATTATTACTAAGTTTTTTTTTCATATTTCTAATGCATTTTCTATGCTTTTTTGAGAAGTATTGTACCTATAAATGTAATTATTTTTTGTGCTTAAAATAATTAGGTTTTGCACATTTTTATTAGATTCTTATTTATGAAATAGTTTATTGTGCCTGTTAACGTAATCAAAGTAGTTATACTTTGATTATGATACTTAATAGTACTGTGTAAAGTGTTTAATTTAAATATATATATATATATATATATATATATATATATATATGTATATGTATATATATATATATATATATATATATATATATATATATATATATATATACTTTTGTAAGTGCTAAAAAATCTATTTTGAATTACTTGGCCAGTTTCTGATGTTTCCTTCCCTTTCCCTTAAATAAAATTTAGTTTTATTGTATACGTGATCCATATCAAAGCTCATAAGATACAATGAAAACAAGCAATGTTTTGCCAACGAAAAGTTGAGTTGCAGTCAGCACTCGTGTTTGTTTACAAACATGCACTTTCTCTATTTAGAGACACACACAACATACGCGAAGGATCGTGGAAAGCGGGTCTAACCCTGCAGTTACCCTGGTAGAGAGGTAGAATTTGTCTACACTTCAGTTTTTTCTCTAAGTAGGGATGTTTTCAAAGGGGAGTACGATTTACGGATTTACCCTCCATTTGTGCTTCTTTTTGGCACATATACACGGTGCTTATGAGAAATGAACTCTCATTAGCATTACACAGGAAGGAAACCAGGAAAATTCCACTTAGCCAGAAATCAAACTCAACTCCTAACGAAACTCCTTCTCGTATTAAAAAAAGTGTTTTTTAGGTGATTGTGTACCACCCATATTTATTTCCTTGGGCTCTATGTTAATCAGTTAGGGGAATTTTCTACTTTAGACGGATTGCTCTGAAAAATTTCTTTAAACAAATTTTATTCTATAAAATTCTCTAAAGAACTCTGCCACTTATTTTTTAAAATGAGCAAGAAGAAATGCATTTTAATTAAATTATTTATATATATAAATTTTGGTACAGTCTTCTTTTAAGCAAATAATGACATTTTACCAACATAAATTTTAAAGAGAAAAGATACTTCCGTAAATAAAAATGGAAGCAATCGAAAAATATTACGTTTATATGCAATAAAATCTTTTCATCACATATTTAAAATATCTAAGAATTGATTTTGTTTTGGTTTGGTTTTGGAATGCTACGGTCTACTTTTTGCAACACGAAGGCTAATGAGACCGGTCTCACAAAAAATACCTCCTCTAATTTTTATTTTAATATTACATCCATCTCTATTTATAAAAAAAGATGCAACTACAAATGTGTATGTATATGATATATGTATATTTATTTGACTTGTTTGTGTTTACAAACAAAAGAGCTGTGTTTAGCATGAATAAAGTATTAATACATGTTAAGTAAAATTGGAAAAAAAATATAAATGATTTTACACACCTTTGGGTTTTAATTCCTCGTATTTCTGCTCCCATAAAATCCGGGTTTTTTGCCAAGAAAGAAAACATTGACATGCTGTCAATTTTCGGGAGGTTGTCTGATTGGTAAATCCAGGTAGAAGAGACATTTATGACAAATTGAGATAACTAAGCTATCTAGATCGATAAAATAAACCTTCAGGTTTAAATAAAAATAAATTTTGATAGCTAGAAAATTTCAGGAACTTGCAAAAACAAAATCGGAAAATAGTGCGCGCTTAAAAGCAATACAAAAATATTGGTCTGCATGAACGATGACATCACAACCAATCACGGAGCTTTTTGATGTCACGTGATTTTCGCTTAACTTTAAAATTAATTTTTTAAATGATGGACCCAGTTTTTTACATTTTTGAGAACATTTTTGGAATCTACGAGTCTGAAATTACCAGAAAAACACTAAGTTGTTCGAATCCCCCACATGTGCAAATTCCTCATTACCCTGGTAGAGAGGTATAATTTTTCTACACCTCAGTTTTTTCCCTAGGTAGGGATAAGTTTTTAAAGAGCGTACGATTTACGGATTTACCCTGCCCATTCCCCTTTTTGATGCGTTTTGGCACATATAAAAAGAGCTTATGAGAAATGAACTCTCATAAGCATTACATAGGAGGGAAACCAGAAAAACTCAACATATCCAGAAATCGAACTTAACTCCTAGTTAAATGTCTTTTCATATTAAAAAGGAGTGATTGTGTTCCGCCCATATTTATTTCCTGGAGCTGTATGTTAATCTATAAGGGTAATTTTCTACTTTGGATTGCTTTGAAAAATTTCTTTAAACATACTTTACGTTTTGTGAAAGAAAAGAAAATTCTCCAAAGGACTGCACCACTTATTTTTTTAAAATGAGCAATGAAAAATGCATTTTAATTAAATTATTTATGTATAAATTTTGGTGCAGTCTTCTTTTAAGGCAAATAATGACGTTTACCAGCATAAATTTTAAAGAGAAAGGATATTTCCTTAAAGAAAGATTCAAGCAATCCAAAAATATTACATTTATATGCATAAAAAACTTCAAATGTGTGGAAAAAATTTCATTTCATAAAAAAGGCATGACATCATACTTAATAGTGAGAGGGGGTAATCAGTACAGCTGAATTCAGCATGTACTGATTCAGCATGCAAGCACAAACTTAACTTTGGCTGGAATGACTTATTTATTTAAAAAGGGACTTAGGCTGGAACAACTTATTTATTTATTCAATTTGTTTTAGGAGTTTACAGCGGGGGGGGGGGGGGTTCACAGTCATGACCAGAAACAAGACACCGTTTTAGGCAGAAAATAACTTAAATACCAGAGCGTCGGGTTGACGGGCTCCTACTTCATCATAGGAACGGGACAAACTGAGAAATCAAATATCATAAAAAATCGAAGTAAAAATCTGAGTGAAAATCTGAGTAAATCTAAAAAAAATCTATCTCAGATAGCGTGTATCTCCTTTTCTTTCAGAATTTCCTAAATTAGCACTATAAAGTTTTGATTGGTTAGATCCCTTTGCCGAGAGCCTGAACTGTAGCGTCAATGGTAAGTGTAGATTAGATTTTAAAAAGGAGAAAACAAAGAACCGCGGGGTTTTTGCCCTTGACTTTAGATTTGAAAATCCTGGAGAATTTTTTTCAATCCGTAATGAGGGCTTTTGGCTCTAAATTTAATTTCGCATGATTGAAACTATCCCGTATACGGTTTTCTGACTGTATGTTCCTTAAGAGGTAGTCTTCATGTTTTTTTTTTTTTTTTTTTTTTTTTTTTTTTTTTTTTTTTTTTTTTTTTTTTTTTTAAAGAAAAAAATTTCTTTATTAGTTTATTGATTTAGTTTACTTTTCTCTTACACATGCACAAACACACCCATATATATATATATATATATATATATATATATATATACATATAACATTTGTATTTACAGATAAAGATGTGCCGCAACAAAATTTCATCTAACGAAGAAAAAGACCCTCTTCTCGAAATTGAAAGTAAAGAAGGCATTGTTAAGTCAAACACTGAAGAGAAAAACTGTATCCCAGCGAATGAACAAGAAAGTTTAGAAAACAAGAATTCAGGTTTACACTTCATTACTTGTTATAAGCCTGTAGATTATTATATTTCTTGAAATATAAGACGCGTTCCATTTCTCAATCACTCATTTCAATGCATTCATTTAAGAATTCATTACACTTCTTGGCTGGAAACATCAATATCAGATACGGTGCGTTTAGTGGGCTTTTCAAGTATAGTTATTGGGAGCACATATCAAAACTGGTGTATGGATGGTGAAATGGCAAGTCACCGGACAGCGGTCTGTCGTACACGGCGCGTTGATTCCAGAGGAGATCAGTGATTGCTACCCATTGTTCACCTTAACCGAAGGGCTACATCAGTAAAAATCATCAACAGCTATAACAGTAGTGACCCAGACAGTGTTTATCAACACAATGTGCAGCGTACATTGCTGCGCATGGACTGGAGGACGAAGCATGTCCCTGCACTGACGACATGCCATCGGCAGTTGAGTCTGTAATGGGCCAAGAAACGTCGGAATTGCACCTTAGAAGAATGTATAACAGTTGCATGGTACGACGAATCAGGTTTTTTTCGTCCATCACATTGACGGGAGTGTGCGAATACGCTGATTTCCAAAGGAAACCCTGGCTGACGGATGTACAGTTGGACGGAGACAAGACGGTGGCGAGGGTATTACGATGTGGGCAATGCTTTCATGCCCACATTAGGACACATAATCCTCTTAGAACAATCCCTGACGTCTTGTGCCCTACTTGAACATCGTTGCACATTAGGTTCAGTTATTCATTACAACAATATTTACGGCTGATGAGGGTGTTTACCAACAGGATAATGCATCATGCTATGAGAGTCGAATCGTCAGGGAGTGGTTCGAGGAACATTCTAGTCACTGTCAAGTCATGTCTTGGCCTCAAATTCACCTAACATTTGTGGTCAAACTCAAACTCGTGATGCCACGTTACCCCCTCCGTAATGTGCGGAAATTATAGAACCAGTTGGTACCAGATAACTCAGACTACTTTTCAGCACCTTGGGAGTCAATGTTACACCGGTTGCTGGCAGTTTTGAGGGCTAAAGATGGTCTTACTTGTTATTAATAGGGTGGTTGTAATGTAGTGGTTGTTCATTGTATATTAAAACCAGTTTTATAAATATTCATGTCAAGCGCAGCATTCAATAAAAACTGACAACTATATATATATATATATGTAATATATCAAAATTATTTAACTTTAATATTTCTTCAAAAACCTCCTCTCTCCTATTTTAATTCATCTAGATATTTTTTATCAGCCTCTAAATGGTTTGGTCAATGAAGTATTTTCCACTTAACATTCCTTTCTGTCATAAAACTGTAAACTTTCTGTCTATGCAGCAGTTTCGCAGGTGTTGGCGGAACATGTGTTCGTGTTTTGTTGTGGGAAAATTCTTGTTGTAAGTGCTCTTGAGTACTTGTGTCTGAACAGAGTGAACTCTGTGGCTTTTGATTGTAATTTTCTGAGATGGACAGATGTCCGTGTTGCCGCTCTGAAATAAAGTTTAAATTAGACTTCTGAGTTCTCTTGAATATGAAGCCCGACTGCATTCTCATTACTTATATCTGTTGAGCTTTCTCCTTGTGAAGGAGTTTTATAAAAAATGGATTACATATATATATATATATATATATATATATATATATATATATATATATATATATATGTGTGTGTGTGTGTGTGTGTGTGTGTGTATTATGTTGGGAAACAAAATCTACTTCTGTCTAAAATATAGCTGACATTATATATTATAAATTTTTCTAAATTCAGCGTTATTTTATTGGTTTTGATTAACTACAAATGTGTCATCGGTTTTAGACAGTTACAGAGTCAGCTGTGTATTTCGTTTTCTGTAATCTAATTGATTCCCAATTTTATACATTTGCTCTCAACATTTACAAAGATTTGAGAAACAATACTTTTGGAGGATGCAGGCCAAGCCTGAATCACTTCTGCTTGGTCCAGGCTTCAGTATTAAAAAGGTTAACTCCGAGTTAAAAGTCGTTTTATTCCTACCAGCGTTGCTCGTCAATGCGAAAGACGCAACACTTCACCTCAAATCGTATTGCTTCATGCTCATGAACTGGATTCGATTAAGGGCCATTGGAAAACAGCAACAAGCATCATCGGTTTGGAGATAGCATAAAAATCAGAGAATTGATCGTGTGCATTATGACTTCACTGAAGATTACTGGTGCTAATTTTGTTGAGGTATAATCAAAAGCGTTTTGTTTTTTGCAGTGGATACTTGGCTATTGCAATCTATATGAAAATGATAAAGCAGATATATTCACCAAAAAGGGTGCTAAGTGTATATTATTAAACGAAACACTTCTTCCTTTACCGCTAAACTATGTATTAAACACATTATGAAGTCAACTCACCAGGATGAACTGTCTTCTAAAATGGAAACTAAATATGGTAGAAATAATTGTGTTTTAGAAATATTTGAAAAATCTAGACGGGAGGCAGTGGTTGCTTTTCGTTTATTTAGTAGACATGATTGCCTTGCTGCCTATCTATATCGACTTGGCATTCTACTCGAGGCTACCTGCCTCCTGAAATATAAATGAGCAAATGGAAAAATACCACCTGTAGAGCTCTCCATGGAGAAGCAAGTCATTAAGGTATTGGGAAGCGAGAAGACATATGGGACGATAGCCTTCGGTTACACGAACTGTTTCGGTACTACTTTTTTTGTGTCCACATTTTTCTACTTTTTTTTAGTCTTTACTTACTTTTTTCATTATATTTTTCATTTATTTTTGTTTGTATTCTTGTTCATTGAAAATAAACAAAAACACTGAATCTTTGCTGTGAATTTCATAAGGAAGTCTCAATTGTGCTTTTTAGTTGAAAATGATTCTCCAGAAAATGGTGGACACTTCTGTGCTTCAGCTTTCCGCTTGCTGCTGTGGTTACCTTCCCTATTCTTCCGCCTTACTATTCCTCCTGTAGGATACTACCCGGCTACCTTCATAATGTCTATTGTGTGGATGGGAGCCTTATCTTATGTTATTGTCTGGATGGTCACGATTATAGGTAAGTTGAAGCTTATGAGTTAAACGCGATAACTTAAGGGAAAAATACTTGATTGTGATTTGGTACATAGTTACAAAACCACAAATATATAAGAAAGCCAATTTTGATCCTCTAATAAACAAGCAAGACGTTGGATTTTGTCAGTGAATTTTATTTTTCCCTAAGGGTATTTTATAACCTTTAAAAGAAATAAATTTTAACTCTTTTAGAGCCCAGTGACGCTGCGTTTAAAAGACTTGCGGAAAGTGCCAACAATGATATATTGTTGCTTAAGTGATAGCACCTATTTGCATCGTGAAAAAACTCATAACGAAATTATAAAACGTAATAAATGATATGATTTCATTTCAAAAGAATTGAAATTTTTTATGGGTTTAACTTTTTGTTATATTCTATGCTGGTTCGAGTTTCAATTGTATAAAGCAATAACATAGAATTTTTTTAATAACGCTAGACTCTTTCCTGTAAAGTATTCGCCCACACAACGCTTGTAAAATTAGCAATGAATAGCAGGATCTGTCATCCATACGTACAAAAGTGTTACTTTATAAGACTGTTGTCCTTCCCACTACTACTTATGTAGCCCCGGTTTCGTCATTTGTATTCCAGTCCAATATCAACATTCTTCAGAAAATTCAACATAAACTTTTAAAAGAATCGTGCAGGCCTTCAGAAATCTCACCATTGATATTATTAGGAGGGATTTAAATAATGATAAACTTTGTTGATCGTTTCATTAGAAGCACCATATAGGCGGCCAAAATTACTCCCAAGGGACAATACAGACAAGCAAAGTGGATCCTAGTAATTTAGAAGCAGGAATCGAGAAGACTCCCCAGGTTTGATCTGCCACCTCCATAACTATCGTTTGGAAATCTGGGGGATATTGCAACCACGATTTAATTTTATAATCCCCAGCCGCTCTGAATGAACACGGAGGATCTTTCTCCGGCTGGAGCCTCGAACTCTGCAGTTACGAGATAGCTGCTTTTGGAGAGTGAGTTAAGCTTATAAGATAGAAATTTGACACGGGGTTTTTTTCTTGAGACAATAATCGCAGGATTTAGA
>CM063498.1:8539124-8614124 GCA_032207245.1 Pardosa pseudoannulata
TAGATTCACAATTTGAACTGATAGAAAATGTTCTTTAATTAAAAATACAGAATTGTGCGTTTATTAAAAATATTATAATGCCCCTCGAAACCCTTCACTGCCAACGTATCTGTGGCACAATGGTCGGCGCAACGAGCTTCGGTACGAGAAGTCCGAAGCTCGATTCCCCGTACAGGCGATGTGGTAAAATTATATTTAATCTAATGGCGTTTGCGATGACTGTACGCGTAGTGGAGTTAGGTATTTTTAAAATAATTTTTTCCTTACTTTTCTACCAAAACGGTCCAATTTATAATTTACTTAAAAACATTTTACAATTTTTAAATTTACACCGTTAAAACAAGACAACGTCTGTCGGGTCATCTAGTATCCCTATAAATACTGGAGAAAATAGTTGCCATGCAAAGTATATAGTTTTCTTCTACATTTAGTTTTCTAACATTCCTGAATAAATAGAAGAATTCTGAATAATTTAGAGCTCTTCCTCACTTATGTCATGATGAGTTTAGTTGTCTTGCCGTCTGAAAAAAAATCCATCTGCTGTGGACACCACATGACCCCTATTAACTCCTGTTAAATCATATACGTTTTACTATTTTGTAGTTTACGTCTTCGGAACCATCATTTGCATATCTTCTTCGAGGTTCAAAGTTAGTTCCGTTTCTCAAAGTGCTGCTGACAAATAAAAAAAAAACCTTAGTAGAGCTACACAATAGTTATTTACACGACAACAAATTTTCGGTAAAAGGATATTCAGATTTCAATTTACTGAATTACCGGTAAATGAAAAAGACAACAAATTTACATACACTAGGAGTTCTAGAGAAGAGCTCCCAAAAAGAGTTTTCCATGGGGAAAAAGTGACTGTAAGCATCTGGTATACCTCGAGCCGAGATCTAAATAAATCAATTTAGATTTTTTTTACTTCCATCGGTGTTGTAAATATCCCCATGAGTGATATCATTCAGGGAGCCATCAAAATTCAGTTGGAAAATTTAACCTTCATCAATCCATAATATATTTTGTTTTGAACGTTCCCTTTATGGAAGTTCTAAACAAGCATAATCAGCAAGCGTAAAAAATAAATTCACTAATTCTGTCGATCACGCCATAGAAGGAAATGAGATAGAATATCATCCTTCTCAGAGAAACAAAACACTGTGGAGATACCAGATATAGGACAGGTTTCAAATTTCTAATACAAACTTCCATTTCCAGAGCTACCCATTTCCTTATAAGAACCTATACGGAGAATTCATAATCCCATTCTGCAAGATTACTTTATCAAAAAAGAGTTAGTTGGCATTGGGAACAATAAAAATTAATATCTAGTTACATATTTATCTGATAGAATAACTGCTTTTTATTATACAATTTTGTTTTATTCCCATTGTGTATCACACTGAGTAAGACTAATAAATAAGTAACAGTTTTTAATGCTTTTTTTTTGAGTTAAACCCACCCACTATTTAGCATTGGTCTTCATTCAGGTCAGTAAAAGGTAATTTTATTCTTTCTAAAACAATTAATCTAGGAAATCCCAAACTTTTTCGTACGAGGGACAAATTTTAGTTAGTTGGCATTATAGACAGGAAAAATTAATAACTATATATAATTTATCTGTAAGAAGCAAATATAACATTACTATGTAGTTTTGTTTTGTTCCTATTGTGTATCACATCGGGTAAGACTAATAAATAAACACTACATTTTTTTTATTATACTTTTATTGGGTAACCTCTCCCCCCCCCCACACATACAAACTTCGCAGCATATCTTCAGTAAAGGATTTTTTTTTTCTTTCAATATCTATTAATCTAGAGTTTCCCAGACTTTTTCGTATTTGGGAAAATTTCCTAATCATTTTAAAAAGAAGTATAAAAAAATCAGATTATTAGTACAAGCACATGGTTAGTTGCCAATGGTTTTGGAAATTAAATTTTTCAAGCTGAAATTTTTTAATACAAAACAAAGATGTTTATATTTCTCTGTTATCAAAGTAGTCATCGGAATAAAACTAGTGAAATGAAGTGAAGGAATCTCGAAAAGGGAACTGATGAATATTACCTGTATATATTTATATACAGAAGATCGGTCTAGTATATATATATATATATATATATATATATATATATATATATATATATATATATATATATATATATATATATATATATATATATATATATGTAATCCAGGAGTTATACAACTGCTGGACAAGGTGAAGCCTAATCAGCTTAGCAGTAATAAAAATGCAGTCGGACCCTTATTGAAGAGAACGGCACAAGTCTAATTAAAACTTTATTTTAGAGCTGCTAAAATGAACATTTTTACTAGTGAAAGACAGACAAAAGAAAGACACAAAAATCCCTCTTATAGAACAGAGGTGCACTCAAGAGCGAAGACAGAAGGAATTTTCCCAAGGGACAAGAAATTTAGTCAGCGAATTAAACTGTTAAGATCAGGAAAAACGCAGAGCCTTTTCCCAACGACAGGTGGAAAACGTGTTGAATAGACAGAAAATTTACATCTATAGGACAGAACGGACTCCTTTGATTAAGACATTTAGAGGCTGGGAAAAAGATTTTAAGGAATTCGAATGGGAGAGAGGAGGTTTTTAAGGAAATATTAAAGTTAAATAATTTTTATATAACATATATATACATATACAAATCTATGTAAATATATATACATACATATATATATACATACATATACATATACATATATATATATATATATATATATATATATATATATATATATATACATATATATATCTATATCTATATATCTATATATATATATATATATATATTTATATTTATATATACATACACACACAAATATATGGGACAGATATAAATTATTGCCCTTAAAATAGGTATCCAAAATTCTCCTCCCCCCCATTTTTTTAATCCTAATTTCCCAGCCATAAAATGTCGATAAAGGAATAATCTTTGACTTAAGTTCTTTTTTCCATCTCTCAAAACTAACGCTGGAATAAATGCTGAACTTCTGTCCCCGAGCCGCAATTTTCAATTGTCTAAAATGATCAAGGTTCACTATTGCCTCCCAGAATTGCTGAACAATCAAGTCTCATTGAAACAATCACGTGATTCACTCGCTAACTACCGATATCGATGACAAAATGTACATTCACACACACACACAAATTTTGTAGCATATCTCCAGTAAAGAATTTTTTTTCTTTCAATATCTATTAATCTAGAGATTCCCAAACTTTTTCGTATTTGGGAAAAATTTCTAACCATTTTAAAAAGCAGTATAAAAAAATCAGCTTATCAGTACAAGCATGGTTAGTTGCCAATGGTTTTGGAAATTAAATTTTTCAAGCTGAAATTTTTAATACAAAACAAAGATGTTTATATTTATTAAATATCTTTTTAGTTTGAGGACGATAGAGAAATTACTTAACAACAAAATTTATTTGAGCAAGCAGTTGTTTGAACTTTGTTGGTAGACCCTGTGTCAAACCATGATTTTAATGTAGTTGACTATCTTAAGTCATGCAAGTCATGGAAGGCAAGTCATTTATTTCGTTCTTTAAAAAGTTACCTCTGGAACGTTTGAGATCCAAAGTGAGATACAGGATTTACCATTAATTTAAAAATAATACACATAGTTTGTCTCATTTTGTTATTATTATGATTATTTTAGAAATTGTGTTCAGTGACAGTAAGACAAATACAGTTAAAAAAAACAATCATCGAGTTTATTTAAAAACTCTAGTTTATTTCTTATTTATTTTAATTAAAAAACTTTTTCACCAATTTAGTTTACTGATCTCATTTTGAAAAATTATTTGAAGCATAATTTTGATGATGTTTCAATTCTAAATTTGATATAATACGTTCTCTATTCATTAAATTGAAGAATTTTGCTGATTACATAAAAATAAAAACAAAACTCTAAAGAAACGCATATTAAACTAAAAAGATATTTCTAAAAAAAATTCTAAATTCAAAACACATCTCTAAGAATACACTAAATTAAAAACATATCTCTAAAGAAAAAATATCTCAAAATTAAAAAATTTCAAACACTTGTTCAAAATGAGATCAACAAAATAAATTCTACAAAAATTTCTAATAAAAAATAACGCGTATTTTAATAACTTGATAATTTAGTGAGTTTTTTGACTGACTGCACACATAAAATATAGCTTTAAAATATTAAAAATAATCATATTTGTGTAGGTCTAAACATTTGCTATTAGCACTAGCTTCCAGGTTAAATTTTTATTTAGAAAATATTTATTTAAAAAAGTTAATAAACAGTTGACAATCGCTTAGAAAGGTATGAGAAAACAGCATTTCACCTGGAATGAGAAAAAGAAATAATAAATAAAAATTGCGTCAATCGCGATCAGATAAAGGGTGAGGACGAGAAATAGTACCACCTGTGGTGTTCCGGGATTCGAGAAAAAATACCCATCTTTACAGATAATAAGAAGGTGATATAAAAGTTTCAAAGCCTGTAGAAGGTTACACTCTAGAATCGACGTGGACTTTCTTTAAAAAGGTACGTACACATTTCGAGCTTTTACAGAGCAATCAGGAAAGAAATTTTTAAATTTTTTTATAATTTACATTTTTATAATTTATAATTTACATTATTCTTTATAATTTACTTTACTTACATTTATTAGTTTTTAATATTTGGATAGCATTACGGGTACTTAATATTTTTCGAATAAAAAAGTATTCATGAAAAAAGCCTATTTTTGATTCAGTATAAAAAAAAAATTATTGAGTTCGATTTAGAATAAAATTATTCGTATATCATTAATAAAGTTTAAAATTTATAAAAAGCATTTAGTTTTGCTATAAGGAGCAATACGTTAAAAAAACATAAAATAGGTACACTAAGTAAAATAGAAAAAAATCACTTATACACAAAATCTTTTGAAATTTCTAAATTAGAAAATAATTTTTTATATCGAATAAAAGCTAATTATATTTGTTATTCTATGAACCTCAATTATATTAATGGCAGCAATTTATTTAATTGTATAACACGGCGAATGCTATTTTCACTAGTTTTTAATTTTTTAACAGTTTTTAGATTTTTTTTTTTAATTTTTATACTAGAACAGCGGGATGGGTCATTTTGATGCATAAACTGTTTTGTATCCAAATTTCTAAAAAAAGTTACTACCGAAATGGAAATAAATTTCTTGACTTTTTTAAAAAATTTTATGATATTTTACATTATTTTATATATATTTAAAAAAAATTTTTTAATTTTAAATTTTATTTTATGAAAATCTGTGCAAATAGAATATTGAAGAATCTCTGCCTATTCGAAAAAGGGTTTCTGACTAAGTATTCCAATTGTGGAAACAAAACTGTAGATATTTTTCTAACTGCAAAATACCGATATGTAGAAAGTGTACAAAATATATATCAAATAAAATTATTCAAACTGCGCATGATCTGTGTAAGAAAGCTTGACTAATAAAAAACTAAATTATTCTATTAAAGTTGTCTATAAATTTTTTTAACTATACATACTTTTCAACATTGTAAAATCACTATTTTTTATCAATTATAATAATAATTTGTCTAAAACTGAATAAATGTTACTGCGTATGAATGCAGTGTACTTTTTGAATAACAACAGGGATTCAAATTAATCGGGTTCAGTTCAACCCAGCCCCTGTTTTCGGTAGACCGAAACTCTCGCGGTTTTAGGGCTGGCATCACCAAAGTCGTTTCACGGCTAGCCGCGATTAACCCATGGTGCTAACCAATAGTGGGATGCAATTCTCCTTTTAAACAGAGATTAATCGCAGTTAGCCGTTAAACAACTTTGGTGAGACAGGCCCTCGTTAAGATGTCAGATACTTTTAAAATTTTAGGTTTACCTAATAAAAGCAGAACATTTTGTTTTTCAATGATTAAAAAAACTGTTATAATGAAGAATTTAAGTCTCGAAAAAGGCTATGTCCCCTGAAGACTTTTTTCTCTCTTCTTTTTATATTAATGAAAGTTTTGTCCCGGTAAAATGGGACAAAGTGAGAAATAATAACGAAGACTGCTTTAGAAAACGTCGTATAAACGAAATGCTTAATTATTAGAATTGTTACGAATGCACTGGAACTACGTTGAAAAGTCATATTAATGATGAATATATAATTGAAGCTTTAGTGTATAAATAAGGAATTTTTATGACTGTAATTTGGAGGAATATTCGTACACTGGTCGATAGCTAAAAGAGAAATATCACGGAGGACGGATATTATCAGGAGTATAAGCACGGAAAATATCAGTAAAGCTAAGAGATAGCTTTACTGATATTATTCGTGTTTCCTTTGATTTAACTATTTAAGTATTATTACCTTTTAAAACAAAATTATTATTAATAACTCGAGGAATTTGCCTGTTAATTATTCGTCCATACAACGTCTCGGATCTTGTTCATCATTTTATTTTGGAAACACTCTATAAGCTGTCAAAATTATTCCCTGGAACAACACACACACACACCCAAAAAATAAAAATGGATCCTCGTCATTTAGAAGCAGGTACCAAATAAAAGACTTCCAAGTTTCACCTGCCATCTCCAGAAGTATCGTTTTGGAACTTGGAGGACATTGAGACTACGAACCTATTTTAGATGCCCCAGCGGCCATCAGTGAATGTGTCAGGTCTCAATCCCTCGATCTCACAACCCTCCATGGGACAGTTGCTTTAGCTTTGCTGAGCTATCGTGGTTCTAAAAACAAAAATGTTGCAACTTGTCAGTTCTGCACTGGTTCTTTAGCTGTGCACGCTATGGTCATCTTTTTGTTACATGAGATCGGGACCTACAGTTTAAAATCATCAGAAATAGATTTTGAACCCAGAAATTCCGTAGGATATCCTGTCCTTCCAGTAGCTCCAATGATGAGTGATTCAGCGATGTGGTCAGCATAAGTCAGACGTTGCGACCCCTAGTGTAACTTCTGCAGCCCATCCAAAGAGACCACATTTCTTGAGAAGACCACAGCTAGACTTTTTTTATGCTGCCTTCAGTACCCCCCTTTATTTATTTTTTAAACTTATCTATTCTTAATTTAAGGTCTAGTTTTTTCACCCCCAAAACTAATGAGAGGTTTCAATGGGTATTTTTGAGCAAGCCGAGTCACGGTTCCGCAGGGTGGGCCAAAGTTCCGTTGCAATGACGAGCGATGGTTCCTAGGTTCAGGATTGCGACTGTCGTCTCTCAAAATTTCTTGCTCCTCGTTTAGGCCATCCGGATTCCGTCTCGAAGTGCAACGAGCAAAATTCATCAGGCTACAAGAGTAGCCATTTTTTCGACTAGCATGGTTCGCTCAACCCTAACTAATTTTATGGCTTCCCAAGAGGTCCGATTGAGCATCTAGTGGTATTCCTTCAACGACCGCTACTCTGCTGCATTCGTTCGCTAGTCGCGCCTACGGTGCGACAGGCGCCGGCCGAACACTTTGAATGGGGTGGGTAGCCCACAACCGCCGAGATAAGTCTAGAAGGTCTCATGGCTATATAGACACGGATTTGTGCTTGATTCACAGTCCTTCAATTAACTCTTGGGTAAACAAGAAGTGCATTAAATTCAGGGTCGATTGCCAGCGACATTGAATATATGTAGGATTCATCAAATACAAGTGATTAGTCGAAACTCAGTGTGATTATTCTATTTGACAGTGATAGATAAGAAACCAGCTAACCCTACTTATATTCGTTCTTGAAGTTATAAAAGGTTTGTAATTTCGTATTGAGATCTACAGCCGATTACCAGCCATAACTGTCTTAGTTCATTTAAACCATATCTATCTATTTGTTAACAAAGCGTTTACATGCGAAACTAGTTTAAATATAGAAAATACTTTCCTTGGAACCCTGAAGAATTAATTCGAATTCATTAGATCCATAGCGTTTTATATCAGCTTTAGTATCTTGATGATTATTAGCAAAACAGTATAACAGTTAATGAAAATCAAGTTATATGTAATATTTTTCTTTATCTCATTTGCAGAACCATGAAGATCCTTTTCACATTCTTGCTGATAGGTTTGGCATCTGCATCCTTCCAACAAAGTAAGTACTTTAATGCGTTTACATTGAGTATAAACCTACTATACACACCTTGACATAATGACGACTCTCGGATCCTCTGACATATAAATCGGAGATTTTAACAGCATCTCATCTGCATATCTGTTCTTGAATGAACCCCGCTTGAAATAACAAGCTCTTGATCACTATTTAGAATAAAAGTTTCTCTTTTAAAGAAACTAGGAATGAAAACTTCGAAAGATAGGAACTTCTCGACAGTTGTTGTTATTGTTACTAATGCTCCTCAGATGCGTCAAGTTCGTGGGCCAGATGCCACCCGAATTAAGGTCAAAGGGTGCACCTTTTATTTGACGAGAACCACTAGGTTGAAAGTTCGTCTTAGCCCAATTGAGTCCTCGTAATTCAGATCAGTGACCAAGCAGAAGATCCCTAGGCTTTGCCTTTCAACCCCAGAGGTATTACTTGAGAACTTGGAGAACGTTGTGACCACTAAGATATTTTACGTGCCCCAATCCCCATTAACGGACATGGCGGATATTAGACCGGACCCGTAACCCTCCAGTTACAAGATTATTGCCTTTGCTGATTGAGCTACAGCACCTCTATTTAGAGAGTTTTTTCCATCTAGTAATGTTGCTCTCTTTGAAATGCAGATTTTTTCTTCCAATTCAGGGTCATTATCTCGTGAATTATCAGTTCGCTGGAGAATACATTAATTGAATGATTTGGACCTAATATATGTTGCATATACACGATCGGTATGTAGTGTATTGTGTTTAGAGAGCTGCGATAGCTCAGTCTGCAAAAGCAACGATTTCGTAACTGAAGGGTTGCGGATTCGGGGGTATAGCTGGCCTCAAATCCGTCTTGATTGTTAATGGTGACTGGGACACGTAAGATATGGTCGTGGTCCCAATGTTCTCCAAGTTTTCAAACGATTTCTCTGGCCGAGGCAGGCCAAGCCTGGGGGGAACTTCTGCTTGGTCTCTGCTTCTAAATTACAACGATTCATTTGAGCTAAGACGTTCTATCACCTTAGCGGTGCTCGTCAAACGGAAGATGCACTCCGCCTTAATCCATGCGGTCCACGTACTTGGCTCGTGCAAGTGGCATCGGCAACGACAACAACTGTGTTGAGAAGTGCCAACCATTAAACGTGATATTCGCCACAAGGTAACTTTTAATGATAGACAAGTAGGTCACTGCACATTTACATCCATAATTTGTGTGTGAGGTACACCCATAATGACTTTGGATAACACTTAGCAATTAAAAATGATCGTGTAATTTATTTAAAGGTTAAAATTTGACCACTTTGCATTATTCTGTCACACTACTTTTTAACTTATATCATTTCCTTTAAAGCTGATAAATACAAATAATAATAATAATAATAAAGTTGATGCCCCTTTTTATCTACGTTTTCTGTTGCAGATTTGGAAGATGCTTCTCACGAGTTCACCCTCAGTTTTCTCGAAGGAATGGAAAGTGCTCCTTCTCTCGGAGAGTTCTTGGGGCTGGAAAATGCCGAAGAGTAAGTACCTTATATTGTCATGCAAATCCTTCTACATTTTATTCATAAAATTTAAGAACAGGCATAACAGTCTAATAGTAAAAATGAAGTGGTTGTAACGATGTTTTCATTTCAGAATTGAGATACTATCGATATATTTATATATTATTAAATACTTGTACGCACGTTATATTCATATTTACACAGAAGTTGAAGAATGGGGGTCAGTCACTTAATGAACTGTAGCTATTTTATTGTTATCAAAGTGCTTTATACTTATATATCATCAAGTACAATTTACTAAAAACTCATTAATTTTATCCTTTTTAAAGTCTGGTATGGCTTCAGTAAATTAGTATTTTACTTCCCGATCGAAAAAATAAATATTTTTCTACTGGAAAACTTAAAAATAAAATTATCCTCCTATATCGTATTTTTTACTATTTTCTTTTTCATTCTAACTGGAACTTTGATACTAAATATTCTTACACAAATTATTTTTATTATAATAAAAAAATTTGAAAACTGTGAAAAATTTGAAAGTGTATCTAAAAGGAAAAATTTCGAAAAAAAATAAAGAGTATAACCATATGTATCTATGCCATATATTTTCACAAGTTTCATTTTTAGAAACTTTATGAAATTCTGGAATATTTAAATGCAGCAACAAAAATAATTCCATGCATTAAGCTTGGAATACACACGTTGCAGGTGGCCAGTACATACTTTTTAGAATACTGAAATGATACCGCGATGAGGCTACTATAGTTTTTATTAGCCTAAAATTACGCTGACATTTATTCAACCAGATGATAGCTCAGGTGAGTTATTTTTGTTGCCAATTATTCTTTGAGAAAAAGAAGTATAACGTGACTCGGTTTACTGTTTATCTGCTTTACATAGCTTTTAAAACAATCGTTTGTATTAAACGTTCTTTCATCTTCTTCTATTCGTTTTATGCCAACTCCAGCCCCTAATTTATAATTTTCGATATCCTGCCCGAGTTTTTTAAGTGTGTTATGTCCGAGTCATTTATATATATTATATATATATATATCTATATATATATATATATATATATTCATATAAACACATAGTCAATAACAATTATCTTTAATACAGACATAATATGCATATTTAACCAAGTTCAGAAAGCAAAAACGTATCTCACACGGATTTTATGTTTCCTTCTCGAGTAACTGAAGTGTTTTCAACTTTGAACCTTGCACATGTTCAGAAGTAGACTGACAAATTTATCTTTAGCATCGTTTTTTTCCCCCGAACCTCAGTTAAGACGAAATCAAAATCAGAATTTCATTCAAGAAGTTGAAGGAAGGTCTCGACAGAGTACTTGAGAAAATTAAAGATGCTGTTAACGAAGGCAGGGAGGTCAAACAGGAATTCCTGAACAAGGTCTGTTATTTCTTTCGGTAATTTTTAATTTATAGCATTTATTGCTGATGTATTATTTTGATACTATAGGTTTTTAGTGAGTGCATGTAGTTTTATTACTATTTTTATACTGAGTATCAAGGCTGTAGGCAACGGGGAGGATTTGGGGGACTGGTCCCCTCCCGAAATTTTAGAAGATCATTTCATCAAAAGAAAATGTCCCACGTGTGTGTAGGTGCCATTTGCTTAGCTGTTGTAAAGAATGTTAAATAATAAAAAGAATTAATAAATAAATACCGCTTCAGCCATAAAAAGTTTTGCCGAGCCACTGTCCGAAAATTTAACGTTTTCTCTATTTTCTGCTATATTTTGTCTTTTTTCGTAAGGAAGATAACAATGTCATCAAATTTTTTTAATTATTGGATTAAAAATTGATAATTGTTATACCTTATCCATGCCTTAATTTTGTTTTACTGGAGTATTATTCACAAATAACAATGTTTTTCCTCTTTGCCCCCCCCCGGAAAACAAATACTGCCTACGGTCCTGCTGAGTATACTTCTATCTTTATACTATCAACTTCTACCTTTTATACTTCTGAGTCATAATGACATTAGAATTCACCATAGAGGAAAATTTATAATACCAAATTCTCATCTCTGTCGACTTCTGACGCTGAAATCGTCTGTGAGATATCTAAACCACAATATGATATCCCCAAACTCTCTTCAACTCTTCCTCATTCGTTGACTTAAAATGTGTTGCTCGAAATACAGAGTGTAAAACTGCGGATGCCTTCAATGTCACCGAGTTTGTATTTTTCCCACAGCTGAAAGAATTAAAAGAAAAGCTCCGTAAAATCAAGTCAGACGCCGGAGAGAGAAGTAAGGAACTCCTGAAGGAGATAAAGGAGCAAGCCCGTGACTACCTGAAGAAACTGCTCGAAAAATATGGACTGAACAAAAGGTCGGCGGAAGACAAGGTAGCTGAGGCTCTCGCAGAGCTCAATTATAAAGACATGCTCAGAAAAGTAAAGGAACATGTAAGTATTATACCTATTCTGTGTTCCCAAAGCCGTAACCGTAAAATAATTGATTTCTGCTGCATAAATCTTTCGAGAAAATTTTTCTTCCTTTTTTGTCTTTTTCTAACCCGTTTTACTACGATTGATCAGAAAATTATATTTGTGGCAATTCAATACTATGAAGAAATATTATCTCAGTCAGACAATAAACAAAGAAATGTACTCAATAAGTCATAGAACCCGAGCTCTCTGCATGCTCATGTTTTGCCAATAACAGTATGAAATGGCATGAGTTCATTTTTCGCTTATTTTACACAGATTTAGTCCCCCTATTAATTGTGCCTGTAACTATGCATTGAAGGTTCGATGCTATACCATTACAAAAACAAGAAGTATCTTTGCTTGATGTACATTTTAAGTCGTTCATTAAAGGTGATTGGGGCACGTAAAATAGGTTAGTGGTCACAATATCCTTCAAGTTCTCAATTAATACCTGTGAGGGTGGCAGGCCAAGTCTGTGGGTCTTCTGCTTGGTCCCTGCTTCAAAATTACGAGGACCTACTTGGGCGAAGTCGTTCTTTCACCCTAATGGTGCTCATATAAACGAAAGGCGCACCCCTTGGCTTTAATACGAGAGACTGCAGGCTCAGTCGTACTTGATTTTTCCAAGTGGCATGAGAAACAACAACAACAACATTTTAAGTCAAGTTGTTAATCCTCTACACGAGCGATTCCCAACCTGTGGTATATATATATATATATATATATATATATATATATATATATATATATATATATATATATATATATATATATATATATATATATATATATATATATATATATATAAGGCTTTTTGCCTCATCTCGAAGGGAGTTCCTAGCTGATATTTTAGCCCTGCTGTAGACGAATAAAAACGAAATGGAATGATTGGATTAAAAAAAAGTTTACTCAGGCATCAGCTCTTGCGAACGAACTGTCCACAAGCAATGTACATTCTGTTTAAATAGCTGTTTGCCCCAACCAATTAGAATCACCTACAAGTCACGTGGATCACGCCGATGAAGTAGCTTAAGAGTCAGAATCTATTTTTAGTTATTTATGAGACCGGAAGGAATCCACAGGCGAACATTCGAGAATAAATTCATTCGTTAAGATTGGTAGAGAGCTATGCCAGAAAGATAAAATCGAAACCGAAAGTGATAAAAATATCATGGATGCTTAGTGCGTTTGAATTTATTTTTAGTTACTTATGAAACCGGAAAGAATCCAGGGGAAACAAAGACATTCGCTCAGGTTGCTAGAAAGGGATGTCAGTAAAGATAGAATCGAAATAGAAAATTAATTTAATATAGACATAACTACGTTGGTTAGTTTTTTAGGATTATTACACACACACACACACACACACACACACACACACACACACACACACATATATATATATATATATATATATATATATATATATATTACACTGAGTTTATAATCTGGCATGACGTGTAGGCGTGTCGCAATGTAATTTGTCTCATTATGAGATGTGATACATTGTCACACTATAAAATGTATAATGCAAATAAATAAATGAATTAGCAATAACAAATTTCACGAAACACAATCTTTTTTACAATGTGGTACAAGTTAGCCTGATGTACAACCAAGTGGTACGGAAGCCAAAAAAGGCTGGGAAACACTACTCTACACTGTATAATATTTCAAAAGTGGACTTGAATTAGAAACCCAATTAAGTTTTAGATATCTTTATAACAGGTATGTGTAGTAAATAATTGTTCAAGGGAGGCTGAATGAGATCTTTATGGAGGAAACTATTGCCCAGAGATATGCTCATATATTAAAATGATATATATATTGGCTATAATTTGTTGCCAAATTATAGCTATAATTTGTGGTCCCATCAAAATGCTGATTATTTCTAGTAATCGGAACTTCTCGGATTTCTAGTGAACTTGATCAGAAATGAAACCTGGTAATCCGCTATCCCCGTAGCGAGATCCAGTTTTTACCCTATAGAAAACATGCCAAATTATGACTCCAGATGTCATATAATAAACAATATACCTGGAAAAGTTCTACCTCCTGTCCTTTACAAAGAGGCGATATGCTAAAGCGATGGAAAGGCAGAAATGTGCCTACTTCATCAATAGAAAACTAAGAACTGTTTCGTGCACAGTAATTAGATTAATTTCAGTAATTTTGTCAGTTTAGGAATAAATTGGGTCACTGAAGAAAAGTGTAATTTCATGTTTGTGTGTGCGCAAGTAAAAAGTAAGCTAAATCTGCAAACAAATGCAGAGATTTTGTGTAAAACCCTGAACACGGCCATAGAAAGAATATACTGTCTGAATGCATCCTGTAATCTGATAGATCAAAAGTAGTAAATTTATAATTCAAAAGCCCCTCAGAAAATTCTCACATGTTTTCAAATGTACGATCAAAAGCAAACACCCCGTATGTCTTCTTTTCTTAATTTTAACCCCCTAATCTAGACTGACCTTTGAGGTTCAGTTTACTCCCTCTGGCAACGGGTCTAACCAATAAAAACTTTATAGTCTCCTAGCGGCCAATTTAGAAAATTCTGAAGAAAAAATAACGAAGGAGCGCTGACGGAGACAGAGTTTTCGGAGATAGAATTTTCCCAAACATTTGTCTTAGATCCAGATTGCGAAATACGTGTGTCAGATGATTTCGAAGTTCGTCAAGTTTATAGAATAAAGTGGAAACCTATCCAACGATATTACGGATATATTCGTCAGTGAAACAATCTGCAGGTCCTCCTCTTCTTTCCCCTTAAACCACTTTGCCATGACTACAACCCACCCCCCTTCCCCATCTTACACTTCAGTTTTACGACATATCTATATCTATCTATCTATCTATCTATCTATATATATATATATAATATACATATACAAATATATATAAATATATATATATCTTTATATATAAAATTCTTCTGTCCGTGTGTTTTGTAATAGAACTCCTCCTAAACGGCTGGACTGATTTTCACGAAATTTTGTGTATGTAATTAAGTTAATTTGAGAACGGTTTAGATTCACAATTTGATCCGATAGAAAATGCTTTTTATTAAAAATCCAGAATTGCGCGCTTATTCGGATTATTATAATACCACTCGAAACCTTTCACTGCCAACGTATCTGTGGCGCAGCGGTCGGCGCAACGGGCTTCAGTACGAGAAGTCCCAGGATCGAATCCCCGTACAAGCGATGTGGGAATTTTAATTTAATCTAATTACGTTTGTGATGACTGTACGCGTGGTGGAGCCAAGCATTTTAAAAATAACTTCTTTCTTTACTTTTTCATCAAAACGGTCCAGTTTATAATTTATTTAAAAACATTTTATAGTTTTTTGAATTAACAGAGTTAAAACTAGACAACGCCTGTCGGGTCGTCTAGTGTATATATATATATATATATATATATAATATATATATATATATATATATATATATATATATATATATATATATATATATATATATATATATATTATATATATATATATGTATGTATGTATATATATGTATATATATGTATATGTATGTATATATATATATATGTATATATATATGTATATATATGTACATATATGTATGTATATATATATGTATATATATATGTATATATATATATATGTATATGTATATATATATATGTATGTATATATATGTATATATATATATTTATTTATGTATTTATTTATTTATTTATATATTAGATCTGCTTACCTTGCCCAGCTAGATGGCACGTTCCTGGTTTATACATTCAACTTCGTAGCTTATAGATTCGTGCTTGTGCTATATAAATGCCCAGTATCTGTGATGTAGATTTAGCGAGAAGTCGAAAAGGTTTGTCTTCCAACCCTAAGATGCAGGGTGTGGATATTTTATCAGACATTAATTTTCTCTTCGTTCTTAAGTAAATAATTTAGATTAATTAGGAAATAACATAAAATTTACATTTGTTAAGAGCATTAAAATGAGCCCATGCATTTTATACCTTATTGTATGCTAATATGGTATTTAATATGCTCAGGCATTCCGGAGGGAGGGAGGTCAAAGACTAAAATCTCGTATCCTGGTCTAATCTACTTGTGTAAAACGATAATAATAAACTGAAATAGCTTTAACATAACAATGTTTTCTCAGATTAATATTTTTTTTCTTTTTTTTTCAGTTGAAAAATAACGTTGATCCCGAACTTTTGAAAGAAAAAATAGAAAAACTCTTCGACCAAGGCAGCGAGGTATGTTCAAATTTCACATTTTTTTTTAAATTGTCGTTTACACAATCAACACAATGTCACTTCTTACTGATTAAGCATATTCAGGGATGTACCGCAACCTTATACGTGATTATAAAAGTTATGGAAACTAGAAAAGTACTTATAGCTTCATTCTGATCTTATCCTTTTATATGCAATGACGTCAGGAAGACGTCAGCCATTTCATGTTCCAAAGTAGACTTTGACGTCAATAGCTGTCTCCGGCAGACATAATATTAAATCATTTAATTATTTAACTCGTGCTTCTAGTCTGTTTTGATTGGACTGTTCAAGATTCAGGTGTCCTTAAAAATAATGTAGGAAGTGGATCAACTTAAAAATGTAAAAATTACCAGCTCCTCTACCTATTCGAGAATAATTTGAAATGTTTTATACTTTATAGAAATACTGATTTTGTACTATTACTTAATTATTGTCGATTAAAATTATACATAAACTTCAATAAACGATACATAGCAATGCAAGTTTAAAAATAAAACGTTCCTTTTCTCACCTTACACAGAATTGTTGAGTCGCAACTTAATAGTATTTTTTGGACTCATCAAATTCCTTTTTATTTTGATGTCAAGGAGTTAAAGAAGATAAGGTATCAATTTAAGTAATTGTGCCTCATTGTTAAATAAAAAAAAACTTTGAAAAATAAATTCTTAAAAAAAATTGATAATTATACTGAAAATAGAAAGGAACTGATGATTTCCATTAACAAGAGGGAGGGGGGGGGAGGAGAGAGACTTAACTAATGGTGAAAACTCGAAAATTTTGAAAGTGGTTTCTTACACGCCCGCCAAAACTTATAAATTTCATGTGTAATTAAAAAAAAAACATTTCACATTCATACATTCATACATTTGAGCCGTCAATGTACGAGCATAAAAATATAAAAGCACATTATAGTCTAAAATTTTAATTATAAAGAAAAAACGTTCTTTATAGCATGCTTTAAAAAAATAAAATAAAATTATTGATAAGCTTATGGTGCTCTTTAACTTAAATTTCTCAATATCTGAAATGAAATGATGAAAAATGAAACTTAAGTATACTAATAAATAATTCGTTTTTGCACCTTTTTAAATAGTCTGATTTCTAGGAATTCTATATTCAATGACAGAGATATCTCATTGATTAAGCTTTTAACACTCCACACTCTCTCAACTTTAGCAATGTAATAAATGCTTTAATAAACTCACTCATTTTAAAATTTTGAAACGTAAATCAGTTAACCTTTTGGGAACGGGTGGTAGGCATTTCACCCAATCCATGCAAATCTAAAAAATACGGGATCGGTTGAAATATTCCCCAAGTACTTCATTCCCCCACTCTTTAGCCGAACGATGGCTGAATGGTTGATCGATGTTCTTCGCTACCGGAGTTCGTGGGCTCGAATCCCACTGAAGGCATGGATTTTCGTAGCCGTTCAGAATCAGCTTTAAGCAGTAGGTCTCGGTCTCATTAGCCCTCGAGTAGCAAAACAGTAGACCGTAAAACTCCAAACGAAACCAAACACCCACTCTTTACTAAATACTGTCTTGAGGGACGGGTTGAAGCCCTTGTAATCAACCACTTCTACTTTCCAGATTTAGTTGCCGTTCATCCGACTCTGAAAATACACTTTGTTTTTTCCCTCCTGATTAATGTTGTATAAAGTGGTAAATTCAAAGAAATTCTTTATAAAGGGAAATGCACTAAAGCTAAGACTCCCGTCTTCAATTACACGAATATAGAGGAATATACCGTCACATAAAGGTTACGTTTTCTTCTTCTTTCAAGGCTCTACAGCCTGCTTCAGGCAAAGGTCGTCCCTAATTGTTGTTTTTATCTGGTCCTACCCGTAGCGAGGCTCCTCCAGTTTCCTTTATTTACAGGACTGAAGTCCCTCTCCACCTAATTGGTGGACTTCCTCGTCTTCTGTTTCCCATGGGATTAGTAAAAGGGAACTTCTTGACTGCGTTTGCATTGTCAGATCGGAATAAATGTCCGAGCTATTGTAGTCTATTGCATTTTATAACTTTAACAATATCAGGTTGCTTGTACCTTAAGTAAATTTCAAAGTTAAATAAGGCTAGTAATCTCATAGACTACATCAAAATTTTCTTAAAATATTACGCTCAAAGGTTAATAATTTATTTTCATACGATTTGGTTATAGCCCAGCATTCACTCCCATAAAGCAGAATAGGTCATATTAATTTTTTATATATGTTAAAAGCTACATCACATAAAATAAATGTTGGCGATTTCAGGAAATGTTTTCCTCGTCACTTGACAAATGATAACTGAATCTTGATTTTCGGCATTAACTCCAAAAAAATTTCTAAGAATGAGATCCTAACAGATATTGGAAAAAATTATGTTGATACTTTCTTTCTCATCATTATGCATATTCCGTAACAGATATTGAGGCATCTCCTGCAAACCTTGAAAGAGAAAGGTAAGAGGAAGCTGGAGATCCTCATAGACTTTCTTTTGAACGAAGACGATGACGACAGGGAATCGAGGTCCATCAAGGACTACTGGGAGAAAGTAAAAGACTACTTCAAGGACCTGAAGATAGACCTCCAAGAAAAATACATGAAGTTCGGAGAGTGGGTGAAGAATGTTCTGGACAAAGGCAAAGAACACTCGAAGGACAAATTCGACAACATCAGGGCCATTGCCACGGAAGTAAGTTGGACCAAACTTTTGGGATTATAACCAGACATACGAATAATTAAACCTTGAACAATATTGAATAGTTGAATTTATAATTTGAGCTTTCTAATACTTTTTCAAACTGAGATCAACAAACTAAATTGGCGAAATTTTTGTCTGTTTCTTTAAATTAGAGATTTTAAATTTACTCGATGAATTGGTAAGTTTTTTTTTTCGTCACTGAAGCCACCAAGAGGAGCAAAAGTATAAAAATTGATCAAATATGATAATTTTTAACTTTTCCATATTGTTTTTTATTTAGTTAATTTTAGGAACAGAATAAATTTAGAAAAAATCTTTTACTAAGCGATCGCTGAATTTGAGAAAAGGGCCCTTGCCTACCAAAAATGATCATAAGATCCCTCTACCATTTTATAAGCATAGATTATTTATTATTTTAAAAATATAAAAGATTCTTGACAAGGTACTAAGACAATGTCTAATGATGTAAAGTAAAATGTTTCCCAGTGTCATTATTTTTTCCTGTAAATCCATTCTTGGAGCAGGTAAGCGGTCTACAAGTTTTATATAAAAAGGTAATGAGACTAAATTCCAAAAAAACTTTTATATTGAAAATGTCGATCCAAACAATTAAAATTCTTCAAAATAGGATCTTTGTGCGATGACACATTTATTTCAATAAGTTTTTCACGCTTGGAAGACGTCCTGGAAGGGCTTTTCACGATGGTCTAATGGTTAAGTAGCTGACCTTTGGTACAGGGGTTTGTGGATACGAATCCTGATGTGGAATGGATGTTCGAAACCGTTCGGAATCGGCTTTAAGGAATAGGTCCTGTCTTATAGCACTCCAGACAAAACCAAACCCTATGCATAGGTATAACCGAGGATCTCCGAACTGAAAACGAACCATATCTGACTTCATGATTTCATATCATTTCCCAAATTCTTCTGACCTGAGTACTTTTTCTTTCGTAGTTCATCAGACACGTCAAAAATGTGAGCAAGGAGGTAGGTGCAGAGGCCAGTGATTTCTTCAAGCAGTACAAGGACGAACTCGGGGACGTCTGGGACGAACTTAAGGATGCTTTCCAGCAAATCAGAAACCGAGATTCATAATATGCAACTCATAACAAATAAATTCTGCACTGCCCATTTGTATTAATTATTTGTTTGTGTTACTTAATCACAGAAATATGACACACCATCAACTGCAATTTGAAAAACAAATGACAAGTTCTTTAACTGATTTTTATGAAAGTTGTTTTTACAGTACGGTTTTTAACAAAAACAAAATTGCATTCTATATGTCAATTTGATAATATTCCTAAAATTGTAAAAAGATTGCTATAAAAAACAAGCTGTTTTCTTTTCAAATTAATGGTTTTTTAAAGATACAGTGCAACGACTCCTCTTAACGAGCATAATCGTTCTCAAATCTGATTTGTAATGCAAAACGCTTGTAAAGCGAAACAAATTTTTCAGGGAAGGCAATGCGTTCTATTCCTCGAAAAAATTTATAATAGATGTAAATTCAAAAAATCAGACACGGCATTATCGTAAAATAAATTTGAAGCGCACAGTTACTGCCTTATTTGAGTTATACTTCTCAATGTACAATGCAACAGTTCTCCATGCTTCCAGCAATCTCGCTGGAAAGTTGTTGCTCTGAGGATCTACGATACAGAATGCAGCTTCATAAATTCTTCGGAGCTTCTGTATATGGGGACTACCATATTACGGTCGAGGTATGTCACAGGCGACTTCCACGTCATACAGACGTCAAAAGTCGCCAGAGATAGGAATTCCATACCATACATTCCTCTTTCTATCACGTCATAATGACGACTTCTGACAACGTTATGACACGCATGTCACCTATGACATATCTCGACTGCAATATGGTAGCACTCTTAGCTCCATTGGTAACTCATAGATGTCATTGCTATCCGCCTTTGGTTCCATAATCTTGACCAAAGGAACAATGTCGTAGATTGCACGATTCACATGCACTTATTCAAACCTCTCACGACTACTTTGACAACGCTGTCAGAGTGCTATCATATTGCAAACATGCCAACCTTCAGGTACCTCTTTCAGGAGCAGCATCGCGGTATTAAAATTTACAACCTACCTACAAATTACATGTGTATGCAATTTACATACGTAATAACAGATTACATACTACAGATTTTATTGGATTCTAAATTAAAATTTAGCAAATTAAATTAAAAATAAATTTACAGTAGACTATTGCAAAAGGTAAATTAAATTTATGTATTTATAAATGCATAAGTAGCTTTTTTAGCTTTAACAGCTTTTTTTTTTTCAGAAAAGTGTTTCTTGTAGCAACATTGACCCTGATTAAAATATTTACATTTTCCTACATTAGGGATTTTAGAGTTTGTCTACTCAAATTTGACCTAAATTCAGTTTGGTTTTTTCGCATTGTACTGAAAAACTCTTTCACATGCAGTATTACTGTGTGGAAAGAGTAATATATCAGCATTATTTTCGCCAAGATCTTAAATTTGATTGTTGAATTAGGATTTTTAAGTTGTTCAAAAGGTTGTTATTTTCCGGAGCAATCTGAGAAGTTTTCGGAGTTATCAGTTTCTTTCATTTTCCGGAAAATTCAGAGTAGTTGGCATGTCTGATATTGCGGTCGAGTTATGTCCCAAACGACTTCCCCTTTCTGTCGCATCTTAATAACGACTTGACATCATTATGACGTCTGCCACCTGTGACATATCCTGACTGCAATATGGTAGCACTCTTGGTTTTTAGAGGAGCTGTAGCTGATATTCACGCAGGAACCTACAAGTAACGTCACTTTGTCTCCTTGTTACTCGTTCTACGAACTTGTTGAAGAACTCATTTTATTTTGATCGTTAAACAAATTCCTCATTATCAGAGGTGCTCCTTAAGCAAAGTTTCGCTGTATACCATTACGGTACTTATTAAAAACCTAGTCGACCATAATAATTTGCGCAAATGCTCCAAATCTCCTATTCGGGAAAGTACTCCCTTTTCCTTATGAAACTTACGGAAATCAGTTCTGTTGCTGGTAAATCCCAAATTTTAAACATTATTTAGAACTCAGAGCTACGACGAGACTTAAATAGCAAGCTCTTAACAAAGTTACATTTTAACCACACGAGACAGGTTTTACCATAATTAAAAATCGCTTCTTGGCGTTCTGTTGTAAGACTTTGTTTTAAGTCAATTGCACTTGTAATTTCCATGCAAACTTAGCACAACACACCATGAAGTGTTTAGGTAGATTATATGCCACAAAAGGCAAAATGTTTTTGGTACACACACACAAAAAAAAAGGGGGGTTAATATAATTTATTCTAACATTTTAAGAACTGTAAAAAATATTTCTTTGCTTTTATCTTTAAGAGCACAATACTTTGAAGCAATTTAACATATTTTGTCGAAATATGTTGTGAATATCTGCAGTAACTCAAACAAGCACTAACAACATTTAATTTTTTAATAACTTAACCACTAATCACAATGGCACTACCTGTCTCCCATCTTTACATATGAAATTCTGTAACATTAAAACTTGTAGAAAAAGAGAAAAGGCCAGGGCACAGTTTAAAGTGAACATTCTTTTAAATACAAACTCTAATTAACTTATTTTTTATATTTCTAGTTAACAGGATAAAAGACCTCACATATCTCTTAATCATCATCTTAACTATTAAATTTATGATGTTTTAAGATTAGTTTTTGAATGTAATTTTTAGAGTTATGAAACAGAATGTGAAAATATTACTCAGTTTCAACTACGGGTAATATCAAAAATAAGTTTTCACTTAGTCGTACACATACAAAATACAATAAGATCAAACCCCATATGATCTTAGTACTTGATTTTCATCATACTTGATTAGAAGCTGAAATTCAGCTAATGTATTGCAGAAACAAATTCTCCCTCAAATAAAATACATGAACAATATCAATTTATATAAACATTTTACTCAGAAAAAAACTACATTTGATACAAATATGAAGTTATGAAACAAAACACCACATATAAAATGACTGTAAAATACAAATAATGCAGTTTTGTTAAACAACTTCAAACACTACTTGACTTTTGTTAGTATAAAAGCTTATAAAACCTAAATAATTATTAAAAAATGATAATTTAAAAAGAAAAAAAATTATTCAAATTTCTCTCCAAGTTTTGAAAAAATTTAATTAAAAAAAAAAATCTATGCACTAAAATGTTTTAATACAACAATGAAGAACACAATATCAGTATTTCCGACTGCATTAAAAAGAAGTGTACAAGAAAATGTCAGTTCTGAAGAATTAATATCAATTAAGTCTCATGACCTAAGTAAAAATCTTGGAATCATGATAAAAACCTAATCCTGCTTTTCCTGTTCACTCTTTTCTGTTCTTTCAACTGATATATAAAATATTTTTATATAAACAACAAAATGTCACAAAAATTCCCACCAAAATACTTTTTTTTATAAAGAAGAAAGAGTAATATTATTAGCTTAACATGCAGTCATTTCTACAATAATTTAACATTTTTTCATAGCTCAAAATTTCCTTCTCTTTCTTTCCATGATGCACTATTTTTTTATGATTTTGAATAAAAAGAACTAGTGACCTAAGAAGAATCTTATTAACACAGTTTCATTTCATTTCAAGTATAAATGTACTTGACAAATAATTTTCACACAAAATAAAAAAATAATAAATAGAAAGATATTGCAATAAGTTTTCTTTATCATTAAAAATAAATAAATAATAATGAAATAGAATTGACACTTCAGGAACTATAAACTAAGTACTATATTCCAACCATTATTTAAAAAAAAGTTAACATTTAATTAAATGTTATTTAAAAGACAAACTTGCATAAAAATAAAATATAAAAATTTCAGATTAAGTAATTGCTGATTTTTCTTAGCAACAATTGCAAAATAATGCTTTGATATGTCATGGGCAGAAGAGAGACTTTAAAGAGTATTTAGGTATGTAGAATATCATTAGAAAATATTAAAAAACACATAAGTAAAGAAAAATTAATATTCAATAACAATAGTTTTTGAATTAGTTTTTTATCATTAAATTTATCTATTGGGATTTCAGCTACTATTAAATTTTAAACTTAATAATATAAGGAAATAAATTTATTCATTTTTTACAAAAAGACATATATGAACATATATTCTTACAAATTACTTTAGTCAAAGAAGAATTTTAAATAAGAGATTACGGATTTATGACCATAAAACCTAATTTTAAAATTTCAAGAAGGATGTTATGAAAAAGAAAATATATTGAATTCAACCACTACCTTTAAAAATAGAGAAAATCTTTCTATCCCTTCAATCAATGTTTATTATTTTCATTTTCTCAAAACAATGTGAATAATAATAAAAAAATCTTCTAATCATTCTAATATGCCTGCAGTTTAAAAATAAATTTTAAATAATTCATGGCAGAACAACATTACAGTTAATGAGCTTAGACGAATCAATATATACATTTATAACATCACAGCAAATAATTTAGAGCCCATTTAAACTATCAAAAAGAAATGCAGCTAACAGTTGTCATGTGAGCTTTGATAGCTGAAATTGATGCATTTAGAATCATATGCATCAAAATGCTTAACCCTTTCGAGGGCCGTGAAAAGATTACTTCCCACCTACATGATCTTACAAAATACACCTGTGGGAAGTGTAAAACCCATTATAATATATTATCCTTGCTATTATAAAGATGGGAAGACTGATTTACGCTTCAGTTTTTTGCTGTCATTTATTTTTGATCAATTGAATAGAATTAATACTTCTGTTTTGAAAGTTTGACAGCGTTGTGTGAGAAATAAATGGCCCACGAAAGGGTTAAAATAAAAGAGAAAATCTACAGAGACCGTGGACAGGTGGACATAAAACAGAAATTAAAATATAGAAAAGACATGGAATTATATGTGAAAGTAAAAGTTTTGATAAATAAGTTCTAACCAACAATAAAGGTAAACCAAAAGAAAGCAATGAACAAATTACAGATAAGAAAGAAAAGCATGTGCATTTGTTTCTATCAATACATTAATCTGTTTTTAGTATTTATGCACAAAAGTTTTGGGGTTTAGTTTGATACAATATATGTTCCAAATACACAAAAGAAAAGTATCAGCAATAGGAAGTTTTTTTTTTCCAATTTGGAATGCCCTGCATAATAATGCCTAACACAGCGACAGTAACTGTTTGCTCCCAGGTTTTGCCCCATCAGCAGTCAATCTCCACCATTTAGAGCTCATCATGATGCAAGGTAAATTTCAAACCTTACATCATATGACAATGGATGCTTTAATTATGTACACAAATGTAATCATGTATAACACATTTAATATTAACTTGAAATATTGCTTTATAGACTTGAAAGGAACAGATTTAATATATCAAAATTAAATTTAAAATTTACTACTATCTTCAAGGCTTTTCAGTTTACTATACAGAAATTATACCACATATTTATAATGAACGTTAAAACTACAGATAAAACAATCTTTTATAATTTCTTTTTCTTTGACAAAACTGAACAAAGACTATGATTCTCCAAATACAGCAATAAAAAATCATTATTTCTGTTCTTTTACAATACTTTATAAAAAAAAACCCAGAAATATTGTAATTTTTACAATATGAAATACATACAGTAAAATTTACATATTTTAATGACATTCATAAGAGCTTTAAATTAAAATACTTTATTATTACCATAAGATTTTATTTAATGTCTAATAGGAGCTAATTAACTGGGTTAAAATTATAAAAAAAATGTTTAAAACCTTTGATCTTTTAAAAATGTACAGCATCTACTGTTTATAAAACAACATAACATTACTGCAGTTAACTTTATTATTTCTATTAAAAAAATAAATAAATCTTTCCTCTTAACTACATAATAACACATTTCAATGTATTCACAGTAATGTAGAGAACGGCTTAGCCAAAATATTTTTAAAAAATTTAAAGTTTTTATTTAAATCACCAAAAGTATAAACTTCTGCATACTTAACAAAAAGTTTTATTAGAAATTTTTCATATGATTAAAACTTAATAACATTAAAAAACACCCTCAAATTCTTTTACAAGTATATTTTAACAAAACTACTAAGGTATGCAAAATGCTGCATATTTTCCTGTTATACATATAATTATATTGCAAACAAACATACGCTCTGTATTTGCTAATTTTCCAAGACAAAATTTATATATTCTATTTTCTAAAACATTTCAGCATATTTAAAAATAAAAATTCCTTTCAAAATGAAGATAGAAAATTTCATTCCTCTTGCATCAAAGATTTTTAAAAAGAACCATTAACAATACAAAAATAAAATTTAATCATAAAAATTTAAAGATTACAGTTTCCACTATGATTTTTTATACCCCAATATGGCCTATTCCAAGGCCGTAGGCAGGGGGAGGGATTTGAGGGACTGACACACCCCCCCCGAAATTTTGAAAGATCATTTTGTAGATATTGTCCTTGTTTGTGTGTGTGCTATCTGCCTAGCTGTTCATGAATATGGACAGGTTTTCTCTTAAAAAAAAAAAAAAAACCTCACAGACCATAAGTCTTGCTGGGCCACTGGCCAGAAATTCAGTGGTTTCCCTTTCATCATTTGAAGTACCATTCACAAATAAAGATGTCTTTCTTGCTTGGTCCCCCTCCGAAAATAATTTCTAGCTATGGCCCTGGCCTATTCTGCCATGAGAGAAAATCATTGGGCCAAGTAACTGAGATCAAAGAATAGGAGAGATTCCTGAATAACAAAATATCTATGCTGAAACCTCTTTAGTATTATGCAAAGAAATAGCTATAGGCATTTTTCATAATGGTAATCTTTATCCATTGTCTCTCAGAACTCATATCCTGGCATCCCCTAGATTTTGTAGAGACATTTTTTCAATCAGTTTACTGCAATCTTACTGAAAGTGGGTAAGACACTGCTGACTAGGTTGAAAGGAACATAACTAAAATGTCTAATATAATGACAGCAATGGTTTTTAAATTTAAAATTTCTTTGAAATGAAAGTATTCTACTTAAATATTCTTTAATTGTATAGGTGTATTAGTTATGTAAATTTCTTTTTCTATCCATAACAGAATTTCAAAAAGAATTAATTCAACATATAACAGTATCAGAAAATTAACTTTTATTTTTCATTATTGTTACTTTAAAGCAACAAAATCTTAAAATTTCAGAGCCCTTTGAGTTAATTACTACTATGCCTGGGTGTATTAATATATATGCTTATTTAAAAGTAGATTCTTAATGAACACAAAAATTTATGTAAAAGAAAATTCTAAGTGAAAATTTGAAAGAACTTTTTATTTCAAACAACTCAGTAGATATAAATTATGTAGTGTATTAATACATATACTTATTTAAAAGTAGTTTCTAAATGAACACAAAAATTTATGTCAAAGAAAATTCTCATAAGTGAAAATTTGAATGAACTTTTTATTTCATACAACTCAGTAGATATAAATTTGTATCAAAACAAAATTTACTCCAAATGATTATTTTAATAATTTTTCAATACTACATGAGCTGTTTTCTTTGACAGCAGTGTAAATCCATTTTACCTTATATGAAAATATTTAAGGGTTTGTATTTGGACGGTTTGAAAAAATTTAAGTATATGTAGATGTGCTCATTTGATGTTCTAAAATATTAAATCATATAAATTTATAATGTGATAATTTTCAAAATATGAGTCAAAAAAACATAGCATATATGTAGTATAATTTTTGAACAAAATGTTATACATTTGCAGAACTAGGACTTACACCACTTTTAAAGTAATTATATTTGTAATTTATTAACAACATTAATTTACATTGACAAAATAATGAAAATTTTGAAGGATTTTTTAGGGGGAACTGTTTACAGGTAAAATGCTCAAAGCAGATTGCATTTTATTGTTATCATTAACTCTTCTTTTTTTTATCAAGATGCACAACTTATAAAAATATTGGATCATATATTTTAATAAACAAACTTTTAAATGTTCATGAAAATAAGGAAATTTTAATTGGAATGTTTTTTATAAACAGGAGAAAAGAATTACAGAACAGGTTTAGAAATTTTTACCCTTACATATTTTAAGAAAAAGAATGTTTATTTTAGTAATCTCTGAACATAATTTAATGAAGCATTGCAACTGGCATTGACGATTCAAAAGTACAAAAACATGAGATAATGTACAATATGATGAAATGAAGACATATATTTTTTAATCTCTTTTCTCTCCAAAAGCATAAAATTAATAAGAAAAATATAAGTGATACTTTAGAATTCAAATGAGAAATTTTAACTTCAGAGACAGTACATGTGAAAAAGATTTTTAGTTTTATTACACTTATCTGAACTTATTTCAACGTATATTTGCTCACATAAAAAAGCAATCAAAACATATACAATAATCCTTTGTAAGGTACATAAAACAATTAACTAAATAGGCTAAAACATGTTCAAAGAAAAATAAAACTGTAAATAAACTCTGCATAAGATCTGCTATATATAATAAAATATTCTATGCTCATCAGTCATTAGTTTTGGCTGGACAGAACCCTTTATGACACAAAAGGGATTTGAAAAAGAAAATTATTCAAAATTTTAATGTACTGATGGAAGGTAGATCTGGTAATTTCATGTCTTTGATTTGTTGAGGAATATTCATATTTTTAACGGCAGAAACAGCACGTGCAGGGGCTGCAGATAAACCAGCCTAAATAAACAAGCATGGACATCACATTAATTGTTTGATAAAATGCTTATTTTATAACAACATCATATGATAAAAATTTTTACTTAATCTCTAAACACTTTTGTCAAAATAAATACATTTTATTTTATCTGAAGAAATACATTAAAATTGGTACATTGACAAACATGAAATGAAAATGATGTAAAGAAATTACCAATCATAGTTTTGAAGAAAATGCAAACATGTTCAAAGGTATTTAAGATAATTTCATACTACCACTGTTTTTATAACAAGGTGTGTTCAAAATTTGTAAAAAATTTCAAATGCTAAAAAACATTTACAAAATAATTTTTTCTTAAAATATTCCACAATAGTAGCATAAAAATTATTTATATTCCTATTAAAATGAGATGCTACTATAATTTAGTTAACTACCAATACTTTTGTGGTTAAATATAAGTAATGGTTTAAACATGTACACTTTGATATATTATATACACTCTAACAGAGCTTTTAATTTTACCTCTTGTTTTTCTAGTCTATTCTGCTCTCCTACTCTCGTAATAATTTCTGTCATGTTTGTTTCTAGAACCATGCCTCCCATGACAAGCTCATTCAAAATATAATGGACCTAAAAATATATAAATATATGCATGAAAATTTAAAATAAGTCTCTTGATTAAAAAAAAATTTTTTTTAAAGGAATAAAAATTGAATTCAATGATTTAAAAGCATTTACATAAAAAGTTTCTATGTAAATTCTTAATTTAAGAATATTGATAACTTTTAAATAAATAAATGTCAGTATTTTTTGTTTTTGAACAGATTATGAAAGTATTAATAAAACTGAAAATAAAAAATAAGCAACAGAAATAAAATACATATATATAAATGATATTGTTAATTGATTTCTAAATAATTCAACAGAAAAAGTTTATTAAGTGTTTTTTTATATTTTGCTATTATAAAACTTACTACATCAAAATGAAAGCATTTCCATATAACAATATTTTTTCCAAAATTCTCAAAAATTTATAGATTTTAAGACTTCAGATTACTTTTCAAAAGAAATTGTCTACCTATTTTTCATACATTAGCTTCAACAACATCATAAGCTAAGCTATTATTTACATAATAAACATGATTGTGCCCTAATCAGATACTGCACTTTCAGTAATGAAGTATGTCACAGTGAATTTTTTATTTTTACTGTCTCACGTAAACTACACACATAAAGAAAATATCACAATTGGCTAAAAACTTTGATGAATATTTGATGCTTTGGGCTTTGCTAAATCCCGAAAACATATTTTGGACATTGTATCTTTAAATGTGAATAAAACAGCTCAAAAAATGCAATCAATAAGATATATGAAATAAAAAATGTTGTTAAAAAAATTAAAAACTTTATCGAATTTTGGACTAAGTCCATTAGCTGGAAGAAATATTGTAACTAAGCACACGTTTATTTTGTTTTTATACAAGACTAGTATAAAAAGAAAAATAAATGCCACAAGGTTTGAAAGACTAATATCTCAGACTTTCTTATATCCCAAAAGATTTTTTTGAGTTATGTTTAAAACAAATTATGACAAAATAACACATTAAATAGAAATAAAATAATCATGGCAGTTTGCAGCCTCTATAAAAAAAATCATATGATAAAAATATCTAAATTGTTTACTAGTTGGTATATTTATTAAAATTTCGTACTACCATGAGTGGCTGGCAGGGTTGGAAAAAAAAAATCATGATTTAAAAAAAAAAAAAAATAAAATAAAATAAAATCAGATTTATTTGATTTTTTTCTGAATTCTAATTTTAATTATTGTTGTATTTTATATTTTTTGCAATATACATGGAATAGTTTGTTATAAGTAACAACTTATATATCTAGTATATTCTACACACTGATTACTTAAAATTAAATACGTAACTTTTAATCTAAATACATTTCATTATTTCGTAATTGGATGGTGCAAACTAAATAAGATGTAAATTTAAAGAACAAATTCAATATTCATTTAATGTAAAGTATTTATTAAAAAATTCTCAATTATTTCAATATTTTTTTAAGCAACGAATTATAGATTTAACTGTTTCAATAAAAACACTAGTTTCAATGTCGTATCCACTCCTAATTGGTTACGAAGGTTAGAATGAAAAATACCAAAAGAAGAAAACTGTCTTTCAATTCTAGCAGATAATGTGACGGCGGTTGCTATTTGGTAGACAAACTGGATTTCAAGTTCTGTAATACTCTCTTTACCCCCCCAATTACATAAAATGAATTCCACTAGTCATAACTAGTCGTATCTACCCCTACTACATACTTTATGATAACAACGCCTAAATTCTTAGAAAACATACTATCTATTGACACTTATTTACTTATTGGTATTTCTGTGCTCACTAATTCCCAATTCTCCTGTCTTTTGAATGTAGGTTTTAAGAGAAGTGAAAAAAAAATTATTTAAATCAATGATTTTTTTTAAAAAATCAACTGATTTAAATCATGATTTAAATCAACTGATTTAAATCATGCCAACCCTGGTGGCTGGATATGCCTAAATAGGATACTGCATGGAGATGATAAAAAAATTAGTCTTTAATAATAAAATTCTAGGCCAAAAATAAAATTATTAGTATGAGTTTTAAAATATCAGCATTATTACCAAGAGGTTGAAAAATATTTCTTTTTCAGATTTTGTACTCATGAAGCATAACTTATGTTTTATTTCAAAGAGAAGGAAAGTATCACTTCCCAACCACTAAATAAAGGAAATAAAATAACAATAGTAAACTAAAGAGGAGGGGCTTTTATATATTAATTGATTAGTACTACTTTAAGGTTAATCGAAATCATATACAAACATAGAAAGGATATTTACCTTATCAACATGGAAAATTAAATCTAATTCACACACATTTTCAAAACACTTGTCTAATGTTTCAACAAACACCTAAATTAAAAGAAAAATGGAGATAATAGGATTTAAACTAATACTCTGTTTTGATAAGGTATAACATAATGGTATTATATTAAATATAAATATGATACATAATATACATATTATACAACAATATTAAAGATAAATAAAACATTAATATATAACATCCAATAAAATTTATATAAACTGAAAATTTATACTATTTATAAATTTTGATCTTACAGTTACCTAATTTTTAGATGTTCCTTTTTTTAAACTTAAACACGTCGGTCCTGTGATAATCCAGTTTAAAACACTTTTGCAAATAGTAAAAAATGACATAAAGCAAAAAGACTGTAGTAATAACTATGGATCATATAAGCTATTGATATTCAAATTTATCAATCCTGAAACTCTTTACAGAATTGAAACATTTCTTAGATCCTCTCCAGTAATTATAAATTATTAGGTTTGTCATCATAAACAAGAAGAGAAGACATCAGCTCTGCTCATATTTAAAAACAACAAATTTTGATCCAATTTTTATTGTTCAACACAAACCAATTTAAAAACAAAATTCAACTTCCAAAATATTTTATCAGCAATAAGTTTCATTATTTAACTGATTCCTACACCATATTTTCAAACATAAGTATGTGTATAAAAAAAGTAAAATATATAGAAGTTTCAATGATAAATAGTTTTAAATAAGAGATAATGTGCTTCCTAATAGCTTCATATTTTTTCTCAGAGACAATTAGAAGAATCAACATTTTTTTAGAAAATAAATTATCTCACAGTCAGCTAATATCCATAAAATTATGAAGTAATAAAAGTTTTGATCCAGAGAGATCCTATTATAGTTAATATTTTCTGTCTGAAAGATAAGAACAAGGTTATACTTATTTGTTTAAAATCAATGTATCATGGCTTTCATTTCCATATTCAGCACATCTAATATAAAAATCCTTTAAAATATCCAAATCAGAAGGTAGAGGGATCCCAGATATGTGTACTAAATATACATTTTTGGATGAAATAAGTTTTGATAAAATTTGTATTAGTATAGCACCGATTGCATATAAACAATGTTTACACTTTTTGAGGTTACAACCATGGTTTTCGATATCAGCCAAGGAGGGGGTTTGGTTTGGAGAGCAACAGTTTACTGTTTTGCTAACAAGGGTAGCTAATGAGACTGGGAACTCCACTTAAAGCTGATCCCAAAGGGCTACAAACATCCATGCAAGCAGCAGGATTCAAACCTGCAAACACTGGTACTGAAGAGCAGCTCTCTATCAACCAGCCATCATTTGGTGGCCAAGGAGGAGAGCCTGCCTCCAAGTAGTACTTTACTAAATTAAATTCCTTGGTGCTACAGCCCAACTTGGGAGCCATGGCCTACAGTGTCAATCTCTGTTTTCAAGACCAAAAGCCCTAGGAAGTAAAGCATATGTCCAAGTTAAGTGGTCAACCTAATGCAGAACCCCCAGTGTTTAGTTCCTAAGCTTGCTAGGTCCTCAATTTGCCTACCCATTGAAGGAAGAAAAATAATGAGTCAACCTTGCCTAGCCCAAGGAGAGAATCTAAGACCTGTGTCATGGGAGCACAAAGCGCTACCCCAACAGCCCTGGCCTTATGTAGTATTTTGCTAGGGACAGTAAAATCTCAAAGACATCCAACTCCATAAGGGCAGTAAACCTGAAAACATCCATAACAATACTTTGGACAGAAGATATCTACTATGCAAAACAAAGCAAAATATATCCCTCACCACTCTCCCTCTTTTTTATAACAATTTATTAATATTAGAATTCAAAACATAATTTTACAGTTAAATAATGTTTCCTAATTTGAAAGAATTTAAAGTTTTGCAGAAATAAAATTTCTTCACAGCTTAATACTCTCCCTACTCTAGAAAAATGTAACTTTATATTAATACAATTGGAAAATGGAGCAAGGTAGCAAATTAGGTATCTACCCCAGAACTATCAGAACCTCATCATTAACCCTACATAAAGTGATTCCAGTGAGGCAGTCAGGGTGATTGTTCAAGTAACACAAGGGTTCATGACTACTTGGGGTGTTGAGCACTCACAATGATTTGACCATTACTTGGATTTCTATTTGATGACAGAAACCTAGACTGCACGTCTGATTACAGAATGTAAAATTGATTAAAACGTGTTAAAATCAATGCTGTTAAATTTTATTAGTCTGCTTAAAGTTAAACTTCCTTATTATACATCAAGTATTGTTTAATCTATAAAATGTTATAACTATAAACAGCTATTAATATACAAAGAATTTTTTTTTAAATCTATGCTCTGACCTCTTAACATATTTAGAGAAAACTGCCCAATTGCCTATTAAGAAAAATTTTTACAACACTGAAAAAACAATTTCACAAATTCAACTCTAGAAACATAACTTCAAAGATATGAAAACCTTATATGGTAAAGAGGAACTTTACTATAAAATAGTTTCTTATTTTAGATGTTTCTTATTTTTATATCAAAACACATCAATCACATTATACTTATTATGAGATGCATTAAAATATACAGAATGAAGAATTGCTAAATGTACAAAATAAAAATAAATATACCTGAATTAAATCTAATATTCCAAGTTCACTTTCTGAAGAGTCTACACAAAACACAAAATACAATGTAGCATAATGTCGATAAATTAACTTGTAATCTGATCCACCTATTAAACTAAAAGGGAAAAATTTGTTTAGTAGTATGCTTTTATAAAGTTAATGACTGCTTTATACTATACATAAATACTGGTGACAAAGAAAATCACTATGTAAACTTATTTCCATTTATCCTTTCAAAAATAATTTACTTAACAGTCCTATTTAAGAAAATAGAAATTATCAAAAGTTCCTGAAACTCCTGTTTTATATAATACAGTTGAAGTATGTAGGTTAGTATTCTAAATACATTCTCTAATTAATTTAATATATACCTCCATATGTAAAGTCCTGAATTAGCTGATTCTGGGCACTTTTCAGTAAACTGAAAAAGGTAAGATAACTGGTTTATATTGTTTAATAAATTTGGGAAAAGGAAAATTTTTGATAATTTAATATTTCAAAATTACTGTATTTTCTCCTACAGAATTGTGACAAACATTGAATAACATTGCAGACAAATTTCTCACTCTAATTATATGGAAATATAACCAAGAACTTTGAGAAATGGGAGACATGTTTTAATAGATCTTTAAGTAAAGCAAACATATTCTGGGAAACTTACTAGACCACTCCCCACAAAAACAGAATAAAACTGCACAATTTACCTTGCAAATATAAATAAAATTACTAATACTTCAGGTGTTTATGAATTTTAGTCATAGACAAACCAACTGTTAGAGGGTTAAGTAAAAACGCCAATGTACATAATTTGTACCGCTATTCCAGATCAAATCTGTAAAGCGTAAGGAAAAAAGGCTAGATATAATGCAGTCTGAATATACAGAAAAAATGCTGGATATAATGAGGTCAACAGCACAAGTAACTATTTACTCTATCCTTTTAATATCACTAAAACACCAAAGATATTCCTATATGAATTGAATTATTTTCAGTTTAAGGTATTGTACATCCTAAAATAGTTTTTAAAAAGATAGTTAACATTATGACTAAACTTTGTAAAAATCAAAGTTCTAGCTTCAGAAATAAAACAAATACTTTAGCCAAATATTCCAATCAAAAAGATTTATTGAAAATGCTATAGAAAAGCAATTATTAGAAATAAAATAAAAATAAAACTATAAAAATTTGTAAAACAAGATTACATTTAGTATTTGTTTAATATCATCTACAGTTGTCACTGATCTCAAAGAAAAATATTAGCCATGGCCTTGATAACATTGAAGAAAAATTTACTTTCTTTCAAAATTACTGTAAAGAAGAATAACACCTGATGTGAAATATACCTACTTTCAATAAGCATATTTATAAATGTAATCTTGTAAATGCTAATTTTTGTGGGTGCTGTGCTTTCTGGTAACAATACATTCATAGCCCTCTGTCATTTTATATATTAACTCAGTAATTAGTAGGTTGATGTTTAGATCCAATGTTCAGTTGTATGGGGATCCTAACTAGCCATTTTTTTCAAACTTTGTTCTTGGAATTTACTATATACTTCTTATAGTAGAAGTATTAGTTTGGTTTAATTTGGAGTGTTTCGGTCTACTCATTTACAACACAAGGGCTAATGAGACCAGGACTTACAGCTTAATGCCAATTCCGAACGGCTATGAACAACCATGCCATAGTGGAATACGAACTCCAGTACTGAAAGCCAGCACCCTAACAAATCGTCCATCGTCCAGTTTAGAAGTATTAGATTTAGTATGCCTAGCAATAAAATTCTACAAAATAGAGTCTGCTCTTGTTAATTTGCTGACTACTTTTGTTTCAAGTATTGTGCTATTGCTACCTAACACTGATAAAAACAAGTACTTCTGGAAAAAAAAAAAAAAAAAAAAAAAAAAACACTCTGAAAATTATAATTTAAAAATATTTTTTTTTTTGTTTATCATGTGTAGTACTATTAACCGTGTCCATCTTAATATTTTTCCTGAAAAATAGTAAATGTGCCCACTGACCCTAGAGGTATAAATTTATTGAAATACTTAACTTAATAAGAATTTTAAAAACAATACAAACAAAAATCAAAACGAGTTAACAGTTAGTGTTTTACTTACCTTCCACCTTCTAAGAAATTACAAACATTGTCATCTCTTTTGCTAACAAGTTGGAATGTTTCTCGTATTATCTGCTGCTGCATGTCCTCAGGCTGAAATTTAAAATATATTATAAATATTTATGGAAACTCTCCTAAAATAATTATTTTTTAACATATTTATTTTCAAGTACATTGAGAAAAGTATTATTTTTGAATAAAATAATTTACTTTTAATCACCATAAAATGTATAAATATATAAATGTTTAATCTTACTGGATAACCACCTACTGATATGCAATACATTACTCATTTTTACATTTACTGGTAATGAGAAAAAATAAAATGGTTTGCTTACTTAAGAACCTACTTTCAAATTTTATGGTGCAACAGATAAAGACCAGTAGCCAAGTTATGTAAAAATATTGAAATTACAGTTTATTATAAACAAATTGAAGAATCTTTGAATATCTCTGCTACTTTAAACTTAATGGGACTACAGGCTTGCAACTACTGAGGTACTTTCAAAAAGGTGAGAAAAGTGACAAATAATACAGAATAAGTGGCCAAAAAGTGTCTAAACATTGAAAAAAAAAAAAAAAAAAAAAAAGAGATTTTTTTTTCTGCTCTTGATTACAGATGCTACTATTAAGATTTTTCTATATATTTTAACTTTAAATCAAATGATTCATGCAAGACATGATTTTAGCGTCAAATACAAAAAGGTTAAAAATTTTGTTTAACACAACTCAACATTGTTTTTCATTCAAGAAAATCTATAAATTAGATTTGAATACATACAATACAATAATTTTATAATCACAATTTTCTGAATGTATTAATGATGTTTTGAAATACGTACATAGCTAGATTAGAGTATCTAAACAAAAATTATGAAGAAAAAGAGAAATGTGTGCTTTGACATAAATTACTTTAATGTATTAAATGTACATTTCAGTACAAATGTAGATTTCAGGAACTTCTTTACAACTTTTTAAAATTCCTAAATTCTGGAAACCATATGACTAATTACATTTTAATAAGAAAAATAAGATTAGAGCATCCCATTTTTGGTCTTTTATTAAAATATTTTGTAATTAATTCAGATTTTCTTTTTTCAACAACAGAATTTTGCTGTGATAAATCATGAAAAAAGTGACTGTTTACTTAAAAAAGTGACTAAAAGTGATCAATTGTAAAAAAAGTGACTAAAGGTGAGTAAAGTGACGGAATTGCAAGCCTGGGACTACATACAAGTTATTATTTGGAAACAAGATATCTTCTATAAATATTTTCATTAGAGGAGGATTGCATATATTGTTTGTGAACTCAAAGCCATCAGAAATAAAAAAGTATTTAAAAAAATTTTATTTAAAAAAAAAAAAAAATTAAGGTCGTTATTTTTTAATTATAATGCTGTATTATCAAAATAATAATCCATGCATTACAATGCTGAAAGTAATTTGAATAAAATAGTAATGATGTCTTAAAATTAAAATAACACAAGAAAATACAAAAAGTATTGCTTTAGCCATGGAACGCTCAAAGAAGGGTTAAAGGTATATGATATTAGACGATACCAATTAAAAAGTTAAACAGTCCCTATTATAATGTATACAAACAAAATGCTTCTATATAGACAGAAAAGATTTTAAAACAAGCTGTTAAACCTGCTAGAAAATGTCATAGATATGGAAATATCAATGATGTCCATTACAAATGAAAACAAATGCATACAAAATAAAATTTAAACAGGGTCTTAAGTAAAAGATGTATGATCAAAACAAATTGAACCAGTCAAACAGTTTTGAATTTAGCAAATATTTAAAAATTACTTAAAATATTCACTGGAAATAGGAAGAAAATTTTTATCTATCAATTGAAAATCATAAGAAAAATCTAGATTTGAACATTAACTGAAGTTACATGTGTGATTGTTGGTGAATTTAAAAAGATATAATCATTGAAAAAGAACTGAGTAACAAAATGCTGAATCATAACTTTAATCAATTTTTAAAAAATTTTCAATTTTCACAAAAATTAATGAAGGAAAATATTTATTTTACAATACACAGCAACTAGAATATGCTAATACTTTTCATGATGGAACAGAACAGACCAGAAATTTGCTAATATGAACTAAATAATCATGTCATTCCTACAGATAGCCCTAAAATAGAAAACATATGGCTGATGGGCTATTTCTAGATGATTATTTTTTTAATATTCCTAGATAATTACTCATTATTATTTCGTCTAAAAAAGTGCTCAAACATTTCAATATGTAAACTTTAAACATGATTTATAAACTACAGAATTCCTACTCTAGAAAGTAATGAAACTTGATTTTGAAAATGTCACCTATTCAAGAATTACATGCCTCTATCATTCTGCTACAAACGATAAAAAATGGCATAAAGTTTCTATGAAAGCAACGTAAAGCAACTCAGGCGATAGAGTTTTTGATATAATGTTACTACAATTGTACAGAAACCAAACACTTTTTGGTGTTCTTATAAATCAAATTTTCAAGGAAATGGTGGAGAACAGATGGAGAAACAAATGCCAAATATAAAAATAAAATAAGTTGTATGCCTAAGTGATATTAAGAATAGGAAACTGGCCAATATCAAGCCAATCTTAATGAAGAAACATCTGTCTCCATAAATTTACAATCTAATATACAACAACAACAACAATACAGAATATATAATATTCTAATTATTGGATAAGATTCAAGTAAAGTTTTAACGTGTAAGAAATATTTCATAAATATAATTCATGTAAGTTTCACGCATTAATATTTTAAAAACTTCAAGAATTAATGTGTTCCCTTAATAATCAGAAACTACATATAATCATTCAGAACGAGGTTACCAAATTAATAGAAAGATAAAATACTGTACATGAAATTAATTAAATACATTAAAATTACATAAAATACAACAAAGATTTCTAATCTAAATATTATGAAATTCATATGACAGCTAAATTAGTACTTACATAATATTGATAAAATTTTGAAAGCCTGGGCTTTCCATGATTATTAAAAACTAATATTGCTTTAATCATAGCTGTATTCTTCAGAGAAAAATTTGTTAAACCAAACACATCATACAGAAATAAATTATGCTAAACATTTGCCATGCAGACAGCTTCTCCTGATAAACAATCCTCAGTCAGGCATTTAACCGTTATACATAAGACAGGTTACAGACTGCGAACCGCTATGTCAAAGTGGCTAAATCATAGTACAATCATATAAATCTAAAAATGTTTTGTAATTTTTTTCTTTTGTAAAATCATTCATTTTAGTATTTCTTATATTGAAATTCTTGAAAATTTTTTTGATAGCAAGCTTTCAATGCAAGCTTAATGAAAATTTAGTAAGAGAGGTAGAGTTAAGGAACTCAGCAAGAACAAATTACAGTAAGTGCTGAGCTTTTCTAAGTTTTTCTGAATTAAAAACGTTAAGCTAATAGATCTGAAAAACTTATTAACCCCTCTCCCCCCCAAAAAAAGAAACATTAAGTGCTGAAAAAATTAATCTTTGTTATCTGAAATAATAGGAAATTATGTGTATTTTCTATTTATTTACTTCAAATAATAAGACAATAAAAAGTATATAATATAAATTCTAAATGAATCAATATCTAAAGTTTGAATTGACAGTAGTGCTATAGTAGTGAAACAACTTGTTTATTTTATTAACACATTTTATTAATGTATCTAAGTTTATTACTTATTATCTGAAAATAAGGAGAACTGACTATGAGTCAGTTTAAAGAAATTTTTGTAAAATTCTTAAGGAAAAGAACGAAAAATGTTGATAATTTGGCTAATAATGTGTGGGCACAATTGTGATTACTATAATAATTAAATTTGCCAAGTGCCATGAAATCTCGTGAAACAGTACCGAAATACATTTTCTGCGTTTGCGCAGTAGCTGGTATTGTTGCGCCATGCAGTTGATTCTGGGATAAACATACTTTTCAAATCTCGTGTTGTTTGCCGACATAGAAGATGATCGGTAATACTTATTTTATTTAGTTTAAAAGTAAATAGCTCTATATTTCTAGGTCTTGCTAAATTCTTAAAGGAGAATGAAGTTATATTGCTGAACATTTTAAATCTGACTGTTGCTGGAATTAGAAGTATTGATAAAATAAGTATACCATGTGTTTTGTTACCTGCTAAAAATATTTATCCATTTTGAACCCAAAACCAATCATGATGAAAACAGAGATTCCAACTGTAAAACAAATCAATGCTGATTCTGTGATGGAATTAGCAAACAAGTATTGGGCACCGCATATTGTGAGACAGCAGTTAAATTTTGATTCAAACATTGTTAATGATATTTATACTAACGAAATTCTTGGATCAAGTTTTGCAATAAAACGAATTATGTTACTAGAATTCAGCCAGTATTTAGAAAACTACTTATGGCCAGCATTCGGAAACGATTCAAGCCACGCACATATAATGTCTATTGTTATCATGGTAAATGAAAAATTCAGAGAACGAGTACCAGCTTGGGAAGCATTTAAAGCGAAACCCGAGTTTTTTCCTAATTTTTTTCGGAAAGTTCTTCACATGATTTTAAATGAGGAAGTAACCTTACGTGAAAGAACATGTCTGCTTATATTTTTAATTCATTGTTTTAACAGCTGTGAAGTTGAACTAATAAGAGACAATGTTAAGAAAATTGTTTCTTTGGGTATTTGGAACTGTATACTGCCAAAAAGACGTGAGCAGGAATTTAAAAAGTATACTTATTTAGAGAAATACTGGAACAAAATGCAGAAAAATATTAAGAACTTAAATGATGATGATTTAGAAATGACTAAATTTGAAAGGCAGTTTTTATACAAATTAATACAAAATTTTTATACTGTTTTGGAACCAATTCCTGATCAAACAACTTGTCCAGAGCTTTCTAAAGAGTTAACTGAGAGCGTTCATTATTGCGAGCATTTTGTAGAACTCTTAATTGATTTAGAAGCACTTCCCCTTACAAGGCGCTTTTGTAATGTTTTATTGGATGATAGCCATGTGGTTGTAAATTGTCAACTTTCTAATTTAAGCAAGAGACCTGAAGGACGTTTATTTTCTCAACTCCTTGAAATATTAAAGTTTTACTCAAAGTTTGAAGTAAATGAATTTACAGGAGAACCTTTGACGGATAATGATATGATGCTGATTCATTATGCTTTATTCACCAATGTTCAACGGGCTGCTTTTAAAAAGTTTCCTGATTTGAGACAGTTTTATTTATCTAATGTAGCTAATATAGATACTACAGATAAACTGAAAAATATTTTTTCCCGATTAGAAAATGCAACATTGCATGAAATAGCTTCATTTGTCAATCTTCTTCCTGATGTGAATAATGTTGAAAATCCCTATGAAAATAAATTTCTATTAGAGTTACTGGTATCAAAATTAGAAAAAAGAGATTCTCAACTTGAGGCTTTGAATCAAATGCCCCTTTACCCAACAGAAAAAGTTATTTGGGATGAAAATATAGTCCCAACTGAATATTTTTCAGGTGATGGATGTTTAGCTCTACCCAAGCTAAATTTGCAGTTTTTAACATTATATGATTATTTATACAGAAACTTTAATTTGTTTCGTTTGGAATCAACCTATGAAATTCGGCAAGACATTGAAGATGCAATTAGGAGACTTAGACCATGGAAAACTGAAATTGGTGATGTGATGTTTGGTGGATGGGCACGAATGGCCCAACCTATAACTGAATTTACTATAATTGAGGTTGGAAAACCTAATATTGGAGAGAAACAACCATCTAGAGTAAGAGCAGATGTTACAGTTACTCTTAGTACAAAGAAAGAAATTAAAGAAGAATGGGAAGCTTTGCGGAAGCATGATGTGTGCTTCTTGGTAACTGTAAAACCGAAGCATCTACCAGGTACAGCTTTTGACTTGAAAGAATCTTTTGTCTCTCAAGTTGGATTATGCTATGTTAGAGGTTGTGAGATTGAAGGAATGTTAGGGCCTACTGGTAAAGTTATTGAAGAAGGTCCTGAACCTAAACCTGAAATGGAAGGAGATAAAAGGACATTTAGAGTTTGGCTTGATTGTAATCAGTATCGTTTAGATATGCTAAATGCTGTTGGAGGTAAAGAAGATGTCTATAAAACATTTAATGTTATCATGCGAAGAAAACCTAAAGAAAATAATTTTAAAGCAGTTCTTGAGACAATTCGTAGTCTTATGAATACTGAATGTGTAGTTCCAGACTGGTTATATGACATAGTGTTAGGCCATGGAGATCCAGCTTCAGCACACTATTCAAAGGTACCGAATCAAATTTATGAGTTTGACTTTAATGATACTTTCCTTAATATTGAACATTTGAAAAGGAGTTTTCCAAGTTGTTCTTTTGAAATAACTGAAGATAATCCAGAAAAAGTTATTCCTCCTTTTAGAATTGAATTTAAAGATTCCAATTCCTCTGAAACTGATAATAAATGTAAACTAATTGTAACTCCTCATGTCCTACCAAATCGAGGTCCTTATTTACATGAACAACCAAAGAGAAACTTAGTAGAGTTTACTCCAACTCAAGTTAATGCTATTCATTCTGGAATGCAGTTAGGTCTGACAGTAGTGGTTGGGCCACCAGGAACTGGCAAGACTGATATTGCTGTACAAATCATTTCTAATCTGTATCATAATTTTCCAAACCAGAGGACTCTTATTGTAACTCATTCAAATCAAGCATTAAATCAGTTATTTGAAAAAATTATGTGTTTAGATATAGATGAAAGACACTTGTTGCGTCTGGGACATGGAGAGGAATCTCTGGAAACTGAGAAAGATTTTAGTAGATATGGTCGTGTTAATTTTGTGTTAGCTAAACGGTTAGAACTTTTAAATGAAGTAAAAAAATTACAAGAGAGCTTGAATGTGCCAGGTGATGTGTCCTATACTTGTGAAACAGCTGGTCACTTTTATATGTATCATATTTTAGCCCGTTGGGAAGAATTTTTGAGTAAAATTAAACCTCACAAGACTAGCGAATCATATCAAAATGTCATCTCTGAATTTTTTCCTTTTAAAAAATTTTTTGAAAATGCTCCACTGCCGCTCTTTGAAGGAAAAACATTTCAAGAGGATATGGCAATTGCTGAAGGATGTTTTTATTACATAAAAAAGATTTTTTCCCAGTTAGAAGAATTTAGAGCATTTGAACTTCTTCGAAGTGGTTTAGATCGCTCTCAATATCTTCTTGTAAAGGAAGCCAAAATCATTGCTATGACTTGTACTCATGCAGCATTGAAGAGAAAAGAATTGGTTGAACTAGGGTTTACATATGATAATATTCTAATGGAAGAATCAGCACAAATTTTAGAAATTGAAACCTTCATTCCCCTCTTGCTGCAGAATCCACAAGATGGCTTCAATCGTCTGAAAAGGTGGATTATGATTGGTGATCATCACCAATTACCCCCTGTTATTAAAAATATGGCTTTCCAAAAATACAGTAATATGGAACAATCATTATTTACAAGGTATTTGCTTTTAAAATTAATATTCAGTTACTATATTTTATATTTGAGTATAAATGTATTTTTTCTTTTATTACTTATTAAAAGAAAAAAAATTATTTTTCTATCTCTACAAATTTGAAATGTTATAATTTAAGTATTAATCATTTAAAATCTATGAGTAAGAAAAATGGAGGAATGAAAAGTAACAAAAATGTAAAGAAATATAATTTTTAGAACTCGTGTTTTTAATATGTATAAAGATAACTATGTTGAATGTAAAGTTGACTCTATATTATTTTCATTTGAAATGTTTTATGTGATTTACTTTATAACCACATAAAAGAATGCATAAAGCATATAGAGTAAATGTAGGTAAATTAATCTATAATGTTTTAAAATATTTTCTCATTTCTTTAAGCAGTTTTTTTAAGGCAGAGCTTCAGTATTTTATTCTATCTATGTATTTTTGGTGATATTACTTGGTGGTTTGTTGATAATGTGTTAGGTTCGTTTGGTGAAAAACCAAAGCATAATGAATCTATAGGGATTATCGTATGTTGTATATGATTAGAATGATTGGTAATGAATAATAATGTTTCATAGTACGGTTTTCATAATGGAAATATTAGAAGGTTCAGAAAATAATTTTAGTAAGACTTATTCTGTATATAAATATATACCTTTTACTCTTCAAACAGTTTTAATGTTTTATATTTCTAACATATTTATCAAATAGTTGGGGGAAGAAGAGGACTCATGTATATTTATTCTATATGTTTATATTAAGAATGTTTTTTTCCTTTTAAAATTGTTTGTAAAGTGTACCCTATCTCACTCCCTCTTTCTATCTTCCTCTGATTCTATTATAATATATGTATCCAAGGTATTTATTATAATTTTAAATAGTTTTTTATACATTTACCCGAGTTTTTTTTTCACTCATAAGATTTAAAACATTTTAACCCTTTCATGGGCTATAGGAAGATTACTTCCCACCTACACGATCTTATAAAATACACCTGTGGGAAGCGCAAAACCCATTCTAATATATTGGTCTTGTTATTGAAATGACGGGAAGACTGATTCCTGCTTCGGTTTTGCACTGTCATCAATCCGATCGATTGAATAAAATTAGCAGTTCTGTTTTGAAAGTTTGGAAACGTGGAGTGAGAAATAAATGGCCCACAAAAGGGTTAAACAAGTTATGTATTTGAGGTATTTATGTTTAACCTCGAGCATATTTTATGGTAACTGAATATTTCATTTCCTAAATAATTATCCATTATTGTCATGTTATAATTTTGAGTTAATACTTGCTCAAAACATTTGTTAACACCTCTGGTTAATAAATAACAAGCTGTGCATTGAATATCAAATTTAGTTACTAAAAATGCATATCCTCTAGAGATTCCATTTCTTAAGATGAGCAAGAGTATGTTAGTATAAAGTATAAGATACTGAAGCTGTTTATTATTAAAACTTCATATTAAAATACTGTTGAAAAATATTCGAAAATCTTGGGAATATTTTAAGATATATTAATTGTATCTAAGAGTTAAGTTACTGTTTACTTTATTTTATTATAAATATTATAGCTCTCTTTAGATTGACTCATTAGAAATATTTTAGTAGATAGATATTTTTAAAGACAGTTTAATTTTGTACATACTGCAGAATTTTTTGAAGCAAAGTATTTGTTTAGTGTTTTATTTCAACATTATTAGTTCTCATCATAACCAAGTTGGTGTATAAGCCTGTGACAGTTTCATGGAATTTAATTTGGTCTACTGCTGCTTTCTGAACACGTCTCATACTCGGAAATCCAAATTAATTTCTTCTATATAGTCATGATGACTGTTGATCTCTGTTCTTGTTCTCTTGCCTTCTGGTGTTCATGTCAGTGGAATTATTGTAAAATCATTAGGTGGCATTCAGAGTATATGGCCAATCCTTGGCCACTGATGTCCCTTGTCTATTGATTTATGTCATTAATTATGAAAATTCTCTGGAAACATATGCAAAGTTTTCTTGAAAAAATATGTAGGAGGTATATATTGCTTCAAGCAGGGTTGGAAAAAAAATCATGATTTTTAAAAATAATCCGATTTATTTGATTTAAATGAGATTTTTTTTCGATTTAAATCAGATTTTTTCGATTTAAATCAAATTTATTTGATTTTTTTCTGAATTCTAATTTTAATTATTGTTGTGTTTTTATATTTTTTGCAATATACATAGAATAGTGTGTTATAAGAAGTAACATCTTATCTATCTAGTATATTCTACACACTGATTACCTAAAATTAAATACATAAAATTTAATCTAAATACATTTCATTATTTTGTAATTGGATAGTGCAAACTAAATAAGATTTAAAGAACAAATTAAATATTCTTTTAATGCAACTATTTATTTAAAGAAGCAAATCATAATTATTTCAATATTTTTAAGCACCATATTATGGATTTGTTTCAATAAAAACACTAGCTTCGATGCTTTATCCACTCCTAATTAGTTACGAAGGCTAGAATGCACAATACCAAAAAAAAGAAAACTGTCTTTCCATTCCCGCAGATGAAGCCACGGCTGTTGTTATTGGGTAGACAAACTGGATATCAAGTTTTGTAACACTCTCTTTACCTCCCATTACATAAAATGATTTCCACCACTCATAATCAGTCATTGTACTACCCCTACTACTTACTTTCTGATAACAACACCCCTAAATTCTTGGAAAGCACATGCTATATATTTACACTTATTTACTTATTGATATTACTGTGCTGACAGATTCCCAATTCTCTTGTCTTTGGAATATAGGTTTTAAAAGAAGTGAAAAAAAAAATGATTTAAATCAATGATTAAAAAAAAAAATCAACTGATTTAAATCATGTTAACCCTGGCTTTATGAAAATTTTGTCTTTTTTAATGATTATTAATTACTTAATTTTTCATTTAAAATGACAAGTTAAAAAAAATTAATGTTTTTTTTTCTTACTAGATTTGTTAGACTTGGTGTTCCAACAATTGATCTTGATGCACAGGGTCGTTCTCGGCCATCAATATGTGAATTGTACAGATGGAGATATAAGAACTTGCAGAATTTACCTCATGTATTGAACTTACCTGAATATCAGACATCAAATGCTGGTTTTTGTTTTGACTATCAACTCATAAATGTTGAAGATTTTAATGGTATTGGGGAATCAGAGCCTAATCCATATTTTTATCAAGTAAGTAATCCATGTATCTATTTATACATATGTGAAATATGCATATTTATGTACTGATTCCATTAACTTTAATTTATCGATTATTTAAGCATGATTTATATGAATATATATATATATATATATATATATATATATATTTATAAAATGATATTTTAACCCGAACCTAGCAAACTTAATTATAATTGTATTTTAAAATATATTTCTGGTGATTCTATCCTTAAAATTGCAATTTTTGGCAAAGATCTTTTGTTTGTCGTCTAATTGTGGTGACTTTACATAACCAAAATTAATTTCTGCTTAGTTTAACTATTCTTATATAGCTCCTCTATTTAACTTAGTTGTGCTTCATAGTGTCATCATGTGACTAATTATTACCACTCTGATTGGCTGGCTCACCAGTTCCGCATAACACTATGTAATTGCATGTATACATTTTGGCAGGCAGAAGTACCATAGACAAGGTGTCAGAATAAACAAACTCAACATTTTTATTCTCAAATTTTTGTGTCTTTTGGCTTCACTACTGCACCATATCCAGCACGGATACTATCTTTCATTTATAGTGGGTTTTAAACAGAGCTTTGAATTGTAATTTTTTCTTTCTAGTTCAAACAACAAAATATCTATAGGTTCAATTACGGTTTTCATTCCATCAAATATATCGGTTTTTAATTCAGTTTTGAATGAATGGATACAATTATCCAGCATGTACAATACGAGTGGTGAGCAGAGAACGGTGAGCATTGGTATTGTTATCCATTATCAAAATTGCAGTTGACAACTGGACGTTCAACTGAATTCAATCTGCCTTCTAGAAGTACATTCAAACAGAAAAGTACTAGTAAACATCAAAACTGGAAATCGAGAAGCAATGTTCATGAATGACAATAACTATATAGTTGATGTTAAATTAGAAAATAATGATAAGTTGGTTACAGTAACAAAATGGTTGAAATTAACCAAACTTCTTCTCTCCCATTCTAATTCCTTTGAATCTTTTCCACAGCCTCTAAATAGTTTAATCAGCGGAGTATTTTCCACTTAACATTCTTCATAAAGTTGTCTATCCTATAAATGTAAACTTTCTGTTTATTCAGCACGTTCCCCTGCTGTCGGCGGCCAATGGTTTCACGTTTTGCTGATATTGCATTTAATTCGCTTATTAAGGGTTTTTTTTTACCGTGGGAAAATACTTTCTGTCATCGCTCTTGGGTGCACCTCTGTTCGATCAGAGTGAACTCTGTGGATTTTCTTTGTCTGTCGTGAAGTAGAAAATATGTACGTTGTAACTGCTCTGAAATAAAGTTTAAATTAGACTTGTGCCATTCTGTTCAATGTAGGCCTGACTTTTTATTACTGCTAGCTGTTGAGCTTTCTCCTTGTCAAGTAGCGCTATAAAAATGGATTACATATATATATATATATATATAATCTATCTTAAAAGTATTTATAGTTTGAAACAACTATTTTTATACAAGAAAAAATTATAAGTTATAAAATTCGTCTTAATGAATTCTAACTTGTTTAAAAAAATCTGTAAAAGAAATTAAGAATATTTATTTCTATTAGCATATTCTCAGTAGCTATTAAGGGTGACATAAGTATTAAAAAGAATATTCTAAAAATTGAATGTAATAATTGATATTCTAATTCTTTTACTATTATTTGACAAAGGGTTTGTTTGTTTTTGACAAATAGTTCATTTGTTATTTGACAAAAGGTTAATTTTTATTTCGAAGATTGAAATTCTGCTTTTAATTTTCCCTTTTCCTTAGACTTTATATCTGCATTCAAATTAATCGTGCTGCTTTTGGTCATATAATTACGAATGCTATTTTGATTAATATAGTGTATGTTTTTTCACTTTGAATATATCATATTTATATTGATCTACTGAACTTATTAGGGATATTATTTTTTTTAACTTTTTATGTATTAGTTTAATTTGCTCCTATTTGGCTATATCCGATTCTCGGTTACCAAATTTTATGCCCCTCTTTTATAAATTTCCTCCAATAGGCTTAATGTATTTCATAGGAAGATAAAATAATGAGGTTGACACCCACCCATGATTTAGATTCATCCCATATTTGAAAGATTCTGATATACCTTTCTTTTGACAATGTTTTGTGGAACATGCTGCTGTAAGCTGCATGATTGCAAATCTAATATTTATTCAAATATTCATATTCAGAATTTCCTTAATTTTTCTTTGGGATAGCATTACATTTTGGTAGTAATAGATTTACTTACATCAATAACACAGAATTCCTACCTCCATCAATTTTTTGACTACCAAATGCTGGCGCAAGATTGATGTAGATAAAGCAAGGAAGTAGGAAATTGTAATTATTAATTGACATAATTAATTGAATAGGGAATATTAATTGAAATAACTCCTGAAGTTCTGCACATTTTACTATCCATGTCAATCTCTCGAGCTTCAGAACAAGTTGTTTTTCTCTGCCATTTTATCTTCATGTATTGCTGGCATTATGTATTTTTTCGCTATCAAAATGTTTGTTAAAGCAATGAAAACGTGCTTCTGCAGAAGATAATAATTCTCTTAATATTTTAACAAATCACTCTACAAAACTTCTTAAATATTCAGCCCAATAAAGTACTTGTTAGTTAAAATTTAATACCATAGAATGTAATACCATGAAAATGAATTAGATTTTAGATAAATCGCTGAAGAAAATAAAGTGTGATTCACAAATTCCTTGATTTAAATCAAATAAATCAAAATTAAAAAAAAAATCCACCATCAGAACTGCCGTAGCAACACAGATAACTATCCCAGAACTTTAAATGTATGATTGTAGAATAAAATGGTATTACTTTTTATTAAAACGTATCCATGTGGACGACTCGTCTTAGTTTTTAAAGTTAAATTTTGTTTAGTTATGTAATACAATAAAATAGTTTTTTTGTAATATAGCGTTTACCAACATGTTGTACCCTTACCATTGGTGGTACGTGAAAAATTAATAATGGACATAAAAAGTAAAAAATAAAAAAGTAGAATTCAAACGATACAATCTAATTAATGTTTCGTTAAGCATTGATAAAGTATAGGAACAACTTTCTGAGAATGCTCTTAAATTAATATTACTGTTTACTTGTGCAAAATTAGTAGAAAGAGTTTTTTCTTGTATTTTTTTTTTTTAAATATGAAACTGAACAAACACACACACATGCATACATACAATACACACACATACACATATATGTATATAATGAGGTTTTTTGTCACATCACAAAGGGAGTTTCAAGCTGATAAGTCAGCCTGCAGTCGTGGAACCGTAGACGAGTGAAAACGAAATGGAAGGATTTGATCAAATTAGTTTATCCAGGCTTGAACCCTGACGAACGAACTCTTTGTTAAACCTGTACATCGTGGTTAAATAGTTGTTTATGCTAACTAATCCTAGTATACTTACACAAGTCACGCAGATGACGCCAATGATGTAGTTTAAGCATCAGAGTGTATTGTTGTTGTTGTTGTCTTGTCCAGTAAAGTAGTGGAATGGAGTCAAATTGATCCAAAGGTGGCCAAGACAGCTCTGTCCACATCTGTAACTTCCGAGGAATAGAGAAGTTGATGCGGGGGGTTCGAGATGCATCCTGATGAGCTTCGCCAATATGGCAGGGCAATCAAAGATATGGTCGGGATTGAGTTCAGTGTCTATGCAGTGAGGACAGCTCCTACAGCTTCGATGGTCATCGGAAGATATTTTCATTCCCCTGAAGTGTTTAGTCCTCAATTTGGCTATGGGTTGTAGAGATAGCACGGTTACAGTTTAGGGCAGAGATGGAGTGCTTCTGAGCAGAAGCATGAAGTAGTCTTCGGTTATTGCATCAGCATCAGTGAGGGTCAAGTTGTTGGAAAATTGAAGGTGGTTGTTCTATTCTCTAAAAAATAGTCTTTTGGGAGAGCTTTTTAGTATTAAAAAATAAAACATTTCTCAACAACCTCCATTTTCTTTTACATTCCATCTCTTTCCACGTTACCACCGGCGGAAAACCAAAAACAGCCGAGCTTGCGACAGTTGTTTCGGGCTTATTTGGCGAGGATATCAGCTCTCTCATTGACAAAGATGTCGACTTGCGCTGTTATCCATTGAAGAATACAGATTTTTTGGACTATAGTTATTTTGTTCAAGAGCAGGATGATATCTTGGGCGAGTTGGGAGTTTCTCCTTAAAATGGCTTAGGGCAGATCTAGTGTCCGAGAATAATAAAAATTCATTTGAATTTTGATTCGCTTTGGAGTAGTAGAGGTTCAAAGCCTCCTTGATGTCCACTAGCTCACAGGTATAATTTGAGGCAATTTTACTAACAGATATTTTGTTTTTTGAAGAAGATGAGGCCGGTGCTCAAGTGGGATCAGCATAAGTTAGAACTGACCTAACGAGAGATGTATAAGCATTAAGAAGTGTTGCGGATTTTGAGCCCCCAAGGCACACCGCACAGCCTATGAAAGATGTTAAGCCGTTTTAAGGCTATGTTAGAGGTTTATTCAAGCTGTTGTGAAAATATCAGTTAATCATCAATGGTGATGCCGAGGTACGTTGGATGCTTAGTGCGTTTGAATCTATTTTTAGTTACTTATGAAACCGGAAAGAATCCAGGGGAAACAAAGACATTCGCTAAGGTTGCTAGAAAGGGATGCCAGTAAAGATAGAATCGAAATAAAAAATTAAGATCGACATGACATAACTACGTTGGTTAATTTTTAGGATCATTACACACACACAGATATATGTATATGTGTGCGCGTGCGTGCTTGTAGTTTTTTTTTTTTTTTTTTTTTTTTTAAGTTAGAGTTAGTTACAGTGAGTTTATAATCCGGCATGACTTTAGGCGTGTTTCAATGTAATTTATTTCATTATGGGATGTGAGTACATGGCTACCCTATAAAATGCATAATGCAAATAAATAAACACGCTTGTAATAACAAATTTCATGAAATAATATCATTTTTACAAAGTGGTACAATTTAGCCCCAAGTAACATGGGACAAAAATAGGTTGAAAAGCTCTGTTCTAATACAGGAGTAGTACACATGAATTGCAAAATGCGTAGTTTAATTCACCCAGCTTTATCCAAATAACAGCATAATCTTCCCTGGTAACTCTGTTAAAGAAGATATAAAGGCAACAGTTGATTTGTAAATATATCTTTGATGCATCATTTAACGCAAATAATTTTTTTCTCTTTTTTTTTTTTATTACAGAATTTAGCGGAAGCTGAGTACATTGTTGCAGTGTACATGTACATGAGAATTCTCGGTTACCCATCCGAGAAAATCTCCATACTAACCACTTACAATGGCCAGAAGCATCTGATTCGAGACGTTGTCAACAAACGATGCGCTGACAACCCTCTTTTTGGAAGACCGTCTAAAGTGACCACCGTGGACAAGTATCAAGGCCAACAAAACGATTACATCTTACTGTCTCTAGTGAGGACCAAAGCTGTTGGACATCTCCGAGATGTGCGACGTCTAGTAGTCGCAATGTCTCGAGCACGGCTAGGGCTGTACATTTTTGCTCGTGTCTCTCTCTTTCAGAACTGTTACGAACTTGCGCCCTCCTTTAAAATTCTCCTGCAGAGACCTCAGGAACTGTATCTGCTGCCGACAGAAAGCTACCCATCTACGAGAAAAGCGGACACCGAAGCAGTAAATGAATCTTTTGTGGTTTATGATATGCCACAAATGGCGAAATTTGTCTTCGATTTTTACCAACAGAAGCTGGAGTTTGCCAAAATGCAAATGCAAGCACATACCTGAACATCTGTAGTTATCCTTTTTGATACTACTGTCATAATAAAATTATTTTTTCTTTTTACTACTGGTTTTGTTTCTTCTTTCAGTCGTAAAGTAAAATTTTGAGTTTTAAAATTAATACATATGTATTTTTAATAGTTATTTTATTAGGTTTTTTAAAGGTACATCTCATAAGTAATGTTTAACAGTGACTTGTTATAGGTGAATATAGTCACAAACTACTTTTGAAAATTATTAATGCGTTATATATTAATTAATTTGGAGTGCTATTAGGATTTTAAAAAAATGTTACACGAGAAAGCGATACTTGTGAAGCCAATACATACTCACCAAAAGAAGTGTATGCCCAGCTTAGTACCGCTGTATTCTCGCCTGTCAAATTGAAAGCACTGAGATGGGGCGAAGGTAAACAAATATGCGCGAACTCCAGAAACAAGATTTCTTTGCTTAACCCTGAATTTGGCTAAGCCTGGCCGCTACACCGGATATGTATATTTATAACTACTATATAACATAATTGTCAGTGTTCGCCACAGCGGACATTATCTCAAAAATGGAAAATGATATATTTTTTTGTTTATTTTACAGAGATCCTAATGTCTATACAGACATGGGAAAATAAGAGAAATTAAAAAATATTTGAAAAAACATCTTGTCAAATTAAGGGTTAATGTGAGCATGGCCAGGTTGTAGTAGTGATGGTCGGGGTTGTACTGTGGATGAATGACGATTTTTTGTATTCGCCATCAATATTGATATCGGCCATGTACACCATATAATCCTTTTCATTTTGTCTTTCACTAGAAGTAAGACAACAGCTATCATCATACTTGCAGTAATGTTAAACGGCAGGCAAATCATATTTTACTGTATTTTGTAATATGACATTTTAATTCTTTTCAATGAAATTCTATGCGTCTAAGAAAAAGAAACTGAAGGATTTTTATTAAAAATAAAACCTACGAATAATCTGTCACTTTTAAACGTATTAACAGTTTATATACTTTTTTCTTAGTTGGCTTCGTATGATTGTTTTAATCATCATCATTGGCACTGCAATAATTTTCCGTGGTTTCTAGGATAATCCTGATGGTTGATTTCATGATTACAATATAAAAAAGTTCGAATTCAAGTTTTAGTTTTGAGGTATCAGTCCATGCAATATTTATTCTTATCGTAGCAAAGAAATATTTATAAAGAACTTGAAGATGGGGATTAAAACTCAGCCGTAATGAAACAATAAGTGCGCTATTAGAAAGCGTCCAATTAAAAAAAAAAAAAAAAAAAAAAAAAAAAAAAAAAAAAAAAAAAAAAAAAAAAAAAGTATAGCTCTTCGGAACCGGAGTTCGCGGGTTCGAATCCCGCTGCTGGCATGGATGTTCGTAGCCGTTCGGAATCGGCTTTAAACTGTAGGTCCCGGTCTCATTAGCCCTCGTGTGCAAAACAGTAGACCGTAGCGCTCCAAACCAAACCAAACTAAAAAAAGTATATCTCAAAGATTCCAAATTTTGCGAATGTTAAGAAAATTTCTCATCATTATTGTATTCTAAAATTGAAAGCTATTTTCATCTGCCAAAGTAAATAACAAGTATGCCGAGCAGCAGAGCTCTGGTCTTCAGTACTGGAGTTCGTGGGATCGAATCCCATTGCTAGCATGGTTGTTAGTAGCCGTTAGAAATCGGCTTTAAGAAGTACATCCCGATCTCATTAGCCCCTGTGAGCAAAACAGTAGACCGTAGCGCTCCAAACCAATTCAAAAATAATTATAATTTATAATATTTCTTTATAAGCCCAGATAGTAGAGAAAGCCTCTGAAAAATTAGAACGTCTCTCTTGACAAAATGGAACGTTATATATGTAGGCATTTGAATTCTTTAATCAAGGAAGACACTGAGAATTATCTCCAAAAAGGAAAAAGGTAGCAAAATCAAGTTTGACTTATTGCGACACCGTCAAAACGAAAAAAAAGTTAGATTCGTTAACGATATTTGAGTAGCAAATACAAAAGTACCATGTTTCGTATTAACTTGACTGGCTTTCTTTTAAAAAAAACTCAATATTTGTTATCGATGGGTAGGATGCTTACTTATCAATGAAAATGCAGTGAGTTGCCGTCAGTATGTGCTTTTTTGTCTATCAAGCTGCCTCTGCAGTAATGAGAGCCTCTCCTTTTGATTGATGCCTGAAATAGTTGTTTAATGTTAATAAAAAGCTTTTGGTTGGAAGAGCTACATTGAACTTTGCACCAGACCGAATTTTATCAGGAAATATTTAAAGGCAACTTCAAACGATTACAAACATTCATTTTATCTTTGTGATTCAAATCCATGGTCTCCGATATCGAAGGATTGTGTCTTAGCTACTGAACCTTTATTTGGCCTGCAGATTTTGGTCTTAAAGTCCTAGGGCAGACATTGAACTTGGCATGGATGTTTCTAGACCTTCGTTATGGACTTTAATCCAATCGTTTCAAATGGCAAGCTGTACTTGCATGAATTTGCTACGGCGTTTAAAATCGTACGCCGATTTCATCTTGCAACAAAACTTTGAATATTTGTTGTAACTGTAAAATACCAATATGTAGACCTGCCCCCCCCCCTCAAAAAAAAAAATGTGCATCGGGGGCGGTCTAATTCGTAGACGGTCACCTCTCAAGCTACCCTATTTTAGGGTGAAACATTTGCTCTCTTCGTATAATTAAATAAAATTTACTTAGGGGATAGAGTATTTCTCCATATTAGTGAATGTTTCGCATATTTGAATACTCGTATAAGTAAATATTGTTAGGCATATGGGATTTTCTCCGGGGTACCAGAAGTACTTAGTATAAATGAATGTTTCATGTATGTAAGTTTAGGATAAATCACTGTACATATGTATGTTGTTGTTGATACTCATTTACCTAGTATAGGAAAGGGTCCAATACACCCCGTTGCAATATACGACTGGTCTATAGGGCTAAGAGGGAAATATGCAGCTTCCCTTTGAGCCAGGAACACCGAGGGCTGAATGATGACTAAACCTATAAAAGGGGACCTCTTAATCTAGAAGCATGGACCAACGAATCTGTATTACGCGCACCAACCACCATTAATGAACAGGGCGGATTTTATGCAGGATCGAGACTCGATTTCACAATATTCCTCTTACGAGAATGTGCCTTGAATCCGCTACCCATCGATTACGAAATCGCTGACTTTACCGACTAAGCCACTGCGTACAACATATATATATATATATATATATATATATATATATATATATATATATATATATATATATATATATATATATATATATGTATATAGTATACGGTCTACAAAACGACGATCGCTGCCTTTACCGGCTGAGCTCCCGAGTACAATATATAGGTATGTCGAAGGATGGCCGAGTGATACCGAAGGGCAGTGCTCTACTGTCCTTTAGTAGCGGAGTTCACGGGTTCGAATCTTGCTCTTCACAGCCATTTCGAATAGAATTTAAGCAGGAGGTCCTGGTCTCATTGGCTTTCGTAAGCAAAAACAGTAGACCGTAGCACTCCATGCCAAACAATATATATATATATATATATATATATATATATATATATATATATATATATATATATATATATATATATATATATATATTGTACAAGGTCTACAAAACGCGATCTACTGTATACGATTATCTACAAAACAAATCTTGGCTAATCTCTCTAAGATTTAATTGTGTAAAAAATTACACATATCACACTTTTTATAGTAATTTTTGAGGCATCTGCATTTAGGCAATCATGCACAGATCGAAATAGGAAAAATTAAATGTTTATCATCTTGTAGGAGAGGGCTATAGTATTATAACCTTTCCATCAAAGGTTATAAAACTTTTTGGTCCTCTGTACAGAGTACGGAAACACCAACCTTATATATCCAGAAATGCGTTTGAAGGAAGTTTTTTATATACTTTTATTTGTCGTCATTTTGGATATCAAAGACAAAATTTGCAGACTTCCACGTTTATTACGATTGAAACTTTTCATGCTGAACAGATGTTTTCTATATCGGTGGTAAAAATGACGATTACAGTGTTCCATTTTAAAGAATTTACAATATTGTTTAATTTTTAAGCAGTGCATATTGAACCTTTCTTGAATTGAAAAACTGATGATTTTTATTTTCTGATTGCCTTTTTTCTTCTATTCCAGTTACATTTGAGCATACACACCCACTCCTTTGTTTATCATGAACTTTCGTACTGTTAGTTTCAACTACACGTAACCCCTTTCAAGTGTTATTTCACGTTATAGTCCGAAATTGGATACTAAACAACCAAATGGCAAATATTTTTTAATTTCGAAGAATTTTTGATTTTAGTTATATGGAGTGACAACTCCATTGCCGACGGTGTTATGACAAAGTAGTTTACGGTCAAATAATTATTTTGTCAAATGTAGAAAACAAAACCTTTTATTTCAAACAAATATATGTATTTAATTTCCTCTCATCAGTAATGGATGAACCGATAAGAAAGTTTTATTAAACAAAGTATTAGTCATTCATTTCTTTAGTAATCCAGTCCATGAAGCTAGAGACTCTAACATAAACTCCAGGGTAACCAGGCTCAGCACACCGGAATCCAAAAGACACAACACCGACCAGCACCCAGGGAATGTCAGAACTCCAGTCCGCTGAGTTCTGAGAAGTATCTCTGTACATCAGTGGTCCCCCGGAATCACTCTGAAAGAAAAAAGAATATCTTAAGTATCAAAATTAGAAAATGTTATGATCGGTTTCACAGATCTTAATAATTTAATACTGCATTTCGCAGATTCAAGGCAAAAACTCAAAATGCGCTTTAATGCAGGATGAGGAGTAATTTTTGTTTAGGGAGTGATTTTGTTTCTGAGATATTTAGTAATTAAAATAATTTATCAGAAAAGGAAATACATCCTTGATTTTGTCTATACCCTTAGACCAAATTTTTTAGTTGAATTCTCTGGAACTCAATAATACTAGTTTGGTTTTTCTATAATTCTAGATTTTTTAACTGTCAAAATTTGAATTCTGTATCTTACATACTTTTGAGGATATGCAGCCAAATAATAATAAAAAAACATTTGTGGCGTTCTGATAACCGCATCGAAGAAGCTCTCGCAAATGCAAATTGACATGGAATGCAAATTTCCCTCGATGCTGCGCGCGCGAGCATGTTGCAGTATATAAGGTGAGCGGCACAGTTCAGTCGACAAAACAAAGTATTCATAGATGGATGCATTACCAATAATAGCAAACTCAGTACTAGAGGGCATGGCCCAGGGAGTACTGTTGTCGAATCTTCCTGTGTGATCAGTCGAGAGGGGAAATCACTCGGCTTTGGAATCAGCGGGCTTGAGTAAAACGACTTTTCGCCTGATAGTCACTTGCAAGCCGCAAGAGTTATCAACGCACTGATGTCTTGTACTTTACCTGTTTACTCTTTATCTACCTATTAGTCTTTTAAAACGTTTTGATCAAAGGCTCATGTTGACGATTAGTTTGTTCCGCTTCAATATCCCTCTACACATTGATAAAAAAGCCCTTTATCCTCATAACACTTTTCTTACGTCTCAGAGATGTTTTGTACGTAAAATATTAAAATATTTCATGGCTACCATCAGTTTAATGCTAGAACATTCGGGATTTCGATTACCCATAAACATCAGTGTCGTCTTTACACCACGATATAAAATATATAAAATAATTGTTCAGTAGGGTTTAGTTTTAAGAGTTTTTAATATTATTTCATGTAATTATCATATATTATGATATAAGATTTGAATCTAGGATTCCCCAAATATTGTAAAAGGTAAAATAAAATTTTTTTTAAAAATAATATTTTGAAAACAAGATTTCCTTTAAACAGTTTACTTTCCTGTTATCCGGGAAGATTGATAATTTTATTACAAAAAATCATGGGATGCGCATAACATATTGAATGTATTGTGGGCAAGTCACACTTTTTTGATACTCATTAATTTTTCAATGTTCCCGGGTAGCGCAAAGAAAAAATATTTAAACGATTTTAATTTTTTCTTAAAAAATATTTTTTACTGTTTTCTTCCTTTGTGTTTCATATAAAGAGTTGATTCTCTTTCATACCTGGCAAGAATCTCTGCCACCCTCTGGATCCGCTGCGCAGATCATATCGTCAGTAATTCCTTTGGGCAATTTCCTTCTTCCAACGTTCTTGAAACTTTCTCGACACTGAGCGTTGGAGACAACTGGCAAATCGTCTACTACGTGTAATACGGGTGTTGGCCTTCCTTCTGCAAAAAAAGACAGAATTTAGAATAATGGGTATTTTATTCACAAGAACTTGCTGTCGTAAATTTAGTAAAGAAATCCAAATCTATTCTACAACTGGTAACATATTCTGTAAATATACTCGTAGATAGAAGATAACTATACTATGCAGAGTCAAAACAGTCTTTAGCTCGTACGTGAAAAGTTTTGTTTTTATTTATAATAAAGTATGAAAATGAAAAATAAAGTATAAAAATGAGCATGCAAAGAATACCATACGATGTTTCGAATATGCTAAGGTTTTTTGGGAGTGGGGTGGGGGGAAAGCTCGTAAAAACATAAAAAATTCTCTGTGCTAACTCTTAGTTCGTCAAAAACAAAAATACTTGACAAAAGTGTAAAACCATACTAACAACAAAGGTCGAGTTTTAAGAACACTTACCAATAAGACAAAGACACGATCTTTACATTAGTCGAGAAGAAAAAGAACACGATTCAGAATAGTGAGTTCTGTAATTACAATAACTCGTGGTCGTAAATTGAGTAAAGCAATCCAAATCCATTCTATAACTGGTAACATAATTTGTCACTATACTCGTAAATAGAAGATAACTATATTATATCAGTCTTTAGCTCGTACGTGAAAAGTTTTGTTTTTATTTATAATAAAGTATTTATTTGTATACAAAAACAGCAAAGAGTGCCGCACAATTGTCGACCTTTGCTAAGGTTTGGGGAAAAAGCTCATGAAAACATAAATTCTCTGTGCAAACCATAAGTTCTTCTAAAACTAATATATTTGACAAATGTTTTTAAAACCACAGTAACAACGGAGGTGGCATTTTACGAGCAATGACTAATACGACATTACTAATACGACTTTAGAAGAGCCGAGGAAAAATTAAAATGCTTTATTCTCGCCATGTTGATACATAATTTTTGAGCGATAAACGAGGAGATATTATGCTCTAACAACTATCTAAATCCTCTAATTATTCTAAGGCATATGAATCCTGCACAATTACTGCCTTATCGCTCTACTGTATTCTCCGTATTAGATCTTAATGAAGTTGGGACGGATTTTTTCTAAAGTAGAAAGAAGATCCTGTATCTCTAAATGGAAATATTGATTGATGAAATCCTGCTAAATGTCTTATTTATACACATGAATGATCTTGAAAGTTTCAACACTCATGGTACCCTTCGAACTATATGATCTTCTGGCGAATACTATAGATTTCTCCAGAATGTACGTTATGTACGTTAGAAGTTACATATATTATAGAAATGCTAATACAAGTAATGAAAAGAAAGAAATTTGAAGCGGCTGAATTTAATGTTTATATCATGTTATTTTATTTAGATAAATAATAGAATAACTCCACATACTGATCTTATTCACTCTTATTCGTTACATGTAATGATGTAAGATAAGCACGAGTTATGCTATTGCGGAATGTTCTTGGATATTTTTGCACGCAACCCCCCTTCACTCCCCTCCCAAAAAAAACTAACTGTGTATAGGTGATCTAAGATTCGTCATGCAAACTTAAATGGTTAATACTGTACATTGTAATAGATATTTACTGTATAGCATTGGGAAACTAAAATTTGAAATTATATTTTGCAACATCTTTATGATGTCATTGCAAGTCAATGACTTTATACAATTCAGTTCATTTGATGTGTTAAGTTTGATTGCTACCATATTGCGGTCAAGATATGTCGTGTCGCATGCGAAGCTCCCGGCTCTCTGAAGGGGGCTGACCGAGTGGAGTGGATAAATACTTGCGACCTGCCCATCACCACTGGGTCAGGTTTGGGGGGGGGGGGGCTCATGGCCATATGGGCCTGGGTCGGTGCCTGATTGACTGTGACATATATCGACAGCAATAGGGTGGCACTCCAAAAACACAAAAACATATTTAATCATGACTTAACCGAATGCTATATTCAAATTTAACAGCCATTTGCACTATTTAAGCTTGTGATTACTCAGCATCACACGTTTTATTCTCTTCTGCTTCAACCTAAGCTATTTCTCTCGCTGGCCATCTTTTGTATGACTAACATTGTTATTTATAATAGTCTTTATTTCATACTGTAAAATGTTGCCGTATATTTTATTTATATTATAATTTTAAAATAAAATTTTAGTAAAAGATCAAGCTGTAAAAGAAGCTATTTTTAAAACATCTTCTCATGGAAGACATTTATTCATCCGTCCACTGCACTGATATTAGACTTACGTTTTAGAACTTTTTCGTACTGAGTTTCGTATGTTGGTGAATCGGTCAATTTTCCATCATATAGGAATTTATGGGCATACGTGAAGCTGAAAACGCACTCGAAGGAATAAGATGAAAAGTAAGGTAAAGTGTTTATTGATAGCAATGTTGACAAGTTCGGTGCTTACAATGACTATTTAAAAATGGCTTCTAACAACAGTGATACATGCTTGAGGATGGGCGCACACTTTAAATGAGACCAGGTATTTTGTGCACACCTACAGCAGCTACGGATATTCGATTAACGAGATTATGATCTGAGTGGATAAGTAGTCTCTAAAACAAGACTCTTTAGTTGTCCCCATTAAAAAAATCTACATAATTAATTGGTAGTTCGGGGTGGTCACATGACTGGTCTACTACATTAAATCCATCGGTTCCAAAACTGCGTGGCCCAACAATCACCAAATGGTTAGAGCGTGGATCTCCGGTATCGGAGTTCGTGGGGTCAAATCCCACTGTGTCATGGATGATCGTAGACGTTCGAAATCGGCTTAAAGCAATAGGTCCCGGTTTTACTAGCCCTTATGCTGGTAAAAGTAGGTCGTAGCTCTCCAAACCAATCCAATCTAAAACTACCTCCCTTGCGCTTATTTATTCCTGTACAATAAAGGATTGTTACAAAGCCATGTACCAACATTCAAAATTTGTACCATGAATTTGAGATCATCCTGTAGATGTTATAAGCAGTCGTATTTCGTATCATTATCTTCCAATATTTCATTCTTGTTTTCAAATATGTTGAAAAGAATTTGTGTGTAAGTTGTTCTATCTGGCATTAAAGAATAATAATTGCTTTGGCAACCGAAGTTACCAGCACAGAATTTTAGCTGTCGACAATAAAACTTTTTTTATATATAGCAAGAAAATGACATGTAGCTTTGGGATTTAATATTAACTAGAGTCTATGTTGTATTTGTTTACATTTTTTTAATATTTATTCTCTGTACATCATACTTGCACGGAACTCAGTTTGAAAATGTCTGTTATGTGGTAAAATATGAATAATTTTTTTCTGAGCAGTTTCCTGCCATCAGTCTATATATTAATATTTGTTTTTAATTTTTATCGTGAATGAACTAAAGAATTTCTAAGTGATTTTAACTATGTTAGGTATTTTAAATTCTACATTTTTATTAAATCTAAAACTTTCAGCATATGCAAAGCGAGGACGAACAAAATAATATTTATGTTCGGAAAAAAATTATTTTTCTTAGTAAGAAATTAAAAACTTTTTGTTCTGGTAATTTCCTTACACAGTCAACGATTATATTTTTGACTTATGCGACTTTCAGATACCACTAACGCCATGCACTGAAGCAAAAACTAAACATCAACAGTTATTTTGCCTGTACACTTTCAAACATTTTTACATAAAATGGATATATTTGAATACATAACTTCTGTCTGTGGAGTTTATTTGAAAATAATCTGACAGTTTGTCTTTGCGGTAACAAATTTAGAGACTTAGGCGGATGAAATAAGGGTGAAGACCGAAAGTAATAAAGAAATATTATCAGTCTTTAATGAAAGATACTGAAGTATTTAGGGAGGCATAAAAAGTAATGATACATGGAGAAGTAGAATGAATTTAGAAATTTATAAATTATACAAAGAGAGGGACATAATATTTTTTTCAGTTGAAAGATTCAAATGGGCAGAACATTTGATCAGAATGGAAGATGACCAAAGCACCAAAAAGATCTTCAACACTAGCCCGAAAAAGGGGAAGATCAAGGATCTGGGAGATCGGAAGGCTTGAAACAGATCTGAAGGGACTCAGAATCAAAAAGGGGAGATGTCCAAGAAGAGGGCTGACTGGAATTTGATTCTATGGAAGGCCATGACCCACCCTGTACTCATGCGACACTAAAAAAGAAGAAATTTATAGTAAAATTAACCAAAAAATTTCTGCATACTTACCGAAAGAAGTGTCTCCCCAGCCAAGCAACGTGGTCTTCTTGCCGGTCAAATTCATGGCACTGAGTCTCTGGGAGGGCAGGCAAATGTGCGGGAACTGAGGCACCAATATTTCTTCATTTAACGTTAACATGGCCAGGTCATTGTAATGATGGTCAGGGTTGTACTGCGGATGAACGACAATCTTTGTCACTGTGAATGGGTAACCGTCGTCGACATAAATATTGCCAACATGAACCGTGTAATCGTTTATGTCAGGTTTTCGACTGAAAGTAAAAAAAATAAAATAATTGCTGAATTTTACTTTCCTTTAGCAACAATATTAATAATTTATTGAAAACGTAAGGATCATATATATTTTACAGCCAGACAAAAGTTTTAGTTTTGAAATTTACAGAATACAGTAGATAGAACTTTATGGTAATGATTTCAGACGAGAATTATGTTTTAAAAACTAATGTTATTGTAAATTTGTTTTTAAATTTCATAGATGTAATTCTTGACTATATTTTCAGCTAGGTTTTTTTTATTTTATTATTATTTTTTTTTTTTGAAAGCACTATTTCTCAAATCCCTATCATGTGAAATTTATCTCACTTTTTATTTAATCATTTTCCATATTCTGTTTAGTATTTTTGGATGACATTTTTCTCTTTTAACACTTTGACTATGTTCATTAAAAGTTAAAACTTCTACAGATTAAAATTTCTTAAACTTCTTCCAGACCTAGAATCAAATCGTCCTCTAACTTTAAAAACATTTGGCAAATAAATTTCAAATACTAAATTTGTCAAATGACGAGTCTATATCGTCATTGGTTTCTCATGCCATACCGCACAATGAGGATTGTAGATCGTCATTGTGAAAGCTGAGAAAAAGAGTTGTTCGAAGTCTCTCCAGTCGAGGTTTACAAGTTTTGAGATAGTTTGACAAAGGGTATAATAATATCATAAACTCTAATATTAAGAAAAAATCAAAGCAAAACTTTAATATCGTATATAGTTAATACTCTTCAAGCGTGTGGCTCTTTTCAAAACAACCTGGTATGTGCAGAGAATTCCTGCATTGTTTACACTGGCAGGGAGTCTCATTTCTAATTTGATTCTTCTAACACATGAGGCACTTCTTAGTAGGCTTTCTTTTCAGAGTTGGAGGAATGTGTAGCACCGAGCGTTCGACATGATAAAAATTTATCTTTTGTTTGTAACGTGAGTTTCTATTGATATCGGAATATATCGACAAAGATATGAGGCCTTTCTTTTAGCAACAAAATTTAACAACTTTTTTAATCGCAAGAAGAATAAAGGACATAAAAATTAAAGGCATAGCTAATAGCACTATGCAGGGGGGAAAAAGTTCTCAATAGGGCTTCCCCTCATCAGTTGGATAATAAGTACAATAAAAGATAACACTCTGGTTTAAGAGTCTGACATCACCTCTTCATAGCTCTACCTCTTCTTCTCAGGAATATAAATTAAAGTTGTGTGATTTAGTACATTAATGGAATGGGAGGCGTCAATGGAAGTGATCCACAGTGCGCTTGTTTTTCAGTTATGCGAGAATGTATGAAAAGATATAAAAATATTTTTCACATGTTTGACATTGCACTCTGCAATTCATATGTTTTATGTAAAAAAAAAAGTCAAGAATACCAATAAAGTTGTAATTAGGGGCTTTCGATTGGACAAAGAAGAACAAATCCTAAAAAAATTACTCTATCGAGTTATGAAACTCGTGAGCTTCCTTCATATAGCGATACCCCGACTAGCTTGCAGGATAAAAGATGGTGAACCTTGTTGTCCCGCGTCAGCCAGGCGTCAAATGTTCTACGTTAACTCCAAGGGCAATGGCAAAAAAAGGAGGAAAGCTGACAACCCCTGAGACCGAGGTTTCCTGAGAAGGAGAGGTAGAGCTATGGAGAGGTGATGTCGGACTCTTAAACCAGAGTGTTATCCTTTATTGTACGTATTATCCGACTGATGAGGGGAAGCCCTTTTGAGAACACTTCCCCCCTGCACAGTGCTATTAGTTATGCCTTTAATTTTTATGTCCTTTATTCTTCTTGCAATTAAAAAAGTTGTTAAATTTTGTTGCTAAAAGAAAGGCCTCATATCTTTGTCAGATATATTCCGATATCAGTAGAAACTCACGTTACAAACAAAAGATAAATTTTTATCATGTCGAACGCTCGGTGCTACACATTCCTCCAACTCTGAAAAGAAAGCCTACTAAGAAGTGCCTCATGTGTTAGAAGAATCAAATTAGAAATGAAACTGCCTGCCAGTGTGCAGGAATTCTCAAACAATGCAGGAATTCTCTGCACTTACAAGGTTGTTTTGAAAAGAGCCACACGCTTGAAGAGTATTAACTATATACATTATTAAAGTTTTGCTTCGATTTTTCTTAATATTAGAATTTATAATATTATTTTACAATATGTAAAAATTGATATTGATTAAAAATATGTAAAAGTTATATAATGAAATAAGTTTTTTTTTAAATAAAAATTAAATGGTTATTCATTCACAGTTTTTCATTATCAAATCATACTAGAAGGGTTTAATAATCTGAAGGAAGTTCCGTGCAGACTGCTAAAAACCATTCACTTACCCATTTATTACGAAACAATGTGCAGCTGAGAGTATATGCTTTCTGTCAATCAAACTACCTCCACACCAAGGAGATCCTAATCTTTTGATTGATACCTGAAAGATAGCTTAATTTTAAAGAAATCTAATGAAAAGCATGATGATCATGAGGGGCTGAAACAAACAATAGGGTTAAAAAGGGAGGAGATAGAAACATTGCATAATATGGAATGCTTACCAACTACTTTCAATTAAAAATTGTCAAGCCATCCCTGAATGATAGCTAAAGACACTTCTTTTTATTTCTCTATTTTATTCTGCATTTTTTTGTAAAATAAATAATTTGTTGAGAAATCCATTTTCATTAATTACACAAGAGTGAAAACAGTGAGGAAAATTAACCTTAGCAAAACAATATGTTTTATAAATCAGTTCATTAAATCGAGACTAGTAAAATCATGATCCCAAATATATATTACTTTTATATCACTGTGGCATAGTTACTACCTATATTCGTGGGAAAGAATTCAAATTTTAAACCTTTGCCCACCTTACTTGGACTTAATTTGAGGTTATTTACATTATATGCGTTTCGAAAAGTTTCATACGGGAAAGAGTTGGGTACAGGGCTTCGAACTGTAACTTTTTCTTTTCGGTTTAACTTATATATACCGTGTGGCCATAATTAAACTGACAGTGCTCACAGTGTTTTGTAGCGCGAATTATTTGCGAGAATGACGCTACATTTTGTAGGAAGATTAAACAAGACGGGGGACGAAAGATTCCACAAAAAAAAATAAATAAATAAATAAAAAATAAAAAAAATAAATAAATAAAAAAATAAAACAAATTAGTTCCAAAAGTCACCGCTAGGGGAATATTTGGCTCTGTGTTATAGAAAGTAGAGTGTTAACAAATGCAAATTAATACGGAATAAAATTACCTTTTATTATGCACATTTTCTGATTTAGTTCAAGTGTAATATGTCAACACTTAAAAAAAAAGCGTAAAATCTACATAAACACCGATAATATTTTGTGATCTGTAATAACTCTACTCTGAGAGGAAGAAGAAGTTCTTTATTCAAATTTCACTTTACATCCATTGGCACAGTGCCAGCTGCTTGTGTTTTAAAAGACATTGTGTTACGTTTCGAATCGATAGGATTGAAAGTTTATGTGCAATATCTCCTTCTTTAGTCGAGCGTGCGTTACTGGTCAAATTCTTTTATCTCAACCAGTGAAACGCGTCAGTTGCTCTTCATGATTTTAGAAGGCACAACAAAATGCGTAAAAGTAACGGTCCTGTGTCAGTTAATAGGCTAAAAGCAGTGGTTGAGAAAACAGGTTCCCTGAAGTTTCAGTCAGGCAGAGGACGAAAACCTGTACCATAGGATACAATCGAAGCAGTTTCCACGGCGATTGCCGACAGAGGATAAGACAATATTGCTGCCACCTCTAGCGCTCATGGAGTAGCTCGGAATATGTATATGCCTTACAGTACGGTATGGAAAATCTTACGAAAGATTATCAACTTCTATCCGTACAAGATCAGTCGTGTACAGGAGTTACTGTACCGCGACCATGATAAGCGATTGACTTTTGCTCTCACCTTTCTTGCCAGAATGGAGGTGGATGATGCTTGGAAAATCCTATGGGAAGACGAGACCCACTTTTACTTGAATGGAACTGTGAATACCCAGAACTGCCGAATATGGGATGACAAATCACCACATGCAGTCACAGCAATTCCCTTACATTCACCAAAGGTAACTGTTTGGTGTGGGTTCACAGCGGAATTTATCGTTGTCCATTCTTCTATGAGAACATCACCCCGACAAGACCGGAAACCTGTTCTGTTACCGGAGAGAATTATCGCCGCATGTTGAACAGCTTTGTCATTTCGGCACTTCAGCAAAAACAATGCCTGGGGGAAATCATTTTCATGCAAGATGGAGCCCCTCCACAAGTTGCTGTACGGGTGCAACAGCTGCTACGACAGAAATTCACAACAGAAAGAGTCATTAGCCGATACTTTCCTACTGCATGGCCATCTCGATTGCCTGATCTTACCCTATGTGACTTCTGGCTATGGGGTTACCTTAAGTCCAAGGTCTATCAAGGAGTGGTCCAGGAACTGGCTACGTTGAAGGATAACATATCACGGACTGTACGGGAGATTCCTGCAGACATGTTACTTTCTGCTGTTGTACATACTGTGCATAGAATGCAATATGTGGTCCACAACAACGACAGCCACATTGAACCTCATTTGAATGCAAAATAAAAGGTAATTTCTGTATTGATTTGCATTTGTTAACACTCTATTTTCTATTACACAGCGTCAAATATTCCCCTAGCGGTGACTTTTGGAACTAATTTGTTTTTTCGCGGAATTTTTCGTTCACCGTCTTGTTTAATCTTCCTACAAAATGTGGCGTCATTCTCACAAATAGATAGCGCTACAGAATACTGAGCAATGTCAGTTGAATTATGGCCACCCGGTATATATATATATATATATATATATATATATATATATATATATATATATATATATATATATCGCTTCAGTTCCAATTTTCTTTCCTCCAAAAATAACGGTTTTCTGTTCTAAATGAATCATTTTATTTATGTATATTCTTATTTGTTCTAAAAACCTAATTCTAATTTAAACAAATGCAATGTTTTTCAAAATTTAGATCTTATTCTTTTTTAAAATTGGTACACTATGTGGATGGATACAATTAACCATTATGTACTATAAGAGCAACGAGCAGATCACGGTGAGTATTGGTATTGTTATCCATTATAAAATCGCATTTGACAACTAAACATTCAACTATATTAAATATGCTTCTACAAGTAGTTCCATGCAAAACTGGAACAGAAATGCACTACTAAACATCAAAATAGGAAATTGAGAAGCAATATATATGTAAAGTCGATAATTATATGGTTGGTCTTAAATTACAAAATATTGATAAGTTGGTTGCAGTAACAAAATGACTGAAGATGTATCGAACAGAAAAAAACGGATATTTTTTCGGTTGAGTTCTGGTTTTCATTCCAATCAATATAACATTTTTTTTCGGTTCTCGTCCCTGTTTTAGGCCCTGGTTGGGTATCCCATGCAACACTTTTAACGTTTGCGCAATGAAAACAACTTTCTTTTGGGAAATTAAGGATGTGATGGAGAATGTCTAAGATGCATGGCAGGAACTGAATATACAGTCCCGTTTCTTATGTCTAATTGATGATTCCTTCTTAGGCTTAATTGAGTATAGTGGCCAAAGAATTAATAAGTGGAATACTTCCCTAGCCACTTTACGCTCAGAGGATTTCGAGGGAATAAATCAGAAAACGAAGAAATTTTCTCAGTAACTTTTTAAAAATATCACATGTTAATCTAGAAAGAATACTGATTACTGACCTTTATTATTACTTTACACGATATATATAAGTGAATGCAAAATTTTAATTATTGTTTATAATCATTAATTTTTTTTATGTTATTTATCTGTTTTATGGGGGGGGGGGGGGTTGGGTGGTGGTGGGGGGGGGGGGGGGGGGGGGGGGGGTGGGGGGGGGGGGGGTGGGGGGGGGGGGGGGGGGGGGGGGGGGGGGGGGTGGGGGGGGGGGGGGGGGGGTGGGGGGGGGGGGGGGGGGGGGGGGGGGGGGGGGGTGGGGTGGGGGGGGGGGGGGGGGGGTGGGGGGGGGGGGGGGGGGGGGGGGGGGGGGGGGGGGGGGTGGGGGGGGGGGGGGGGTGGGGGGGGGGGGGGGGTGTGGGGGGGGGGGGGGGGGGGGGGGGGGGGGGGGGGGGGGTGGGGGGGGGGGGTGGGTGGTGGGGGGGTGGGGTATTTGGGGGGGGGGGGGGGGGGGGGGGGGGGGGTGGGGTACTTTATTATTATGTATTTTTTTTTAAATTATTATTTAAAAATGACCATAATTATAAACTCAACATTATTTAATATATATAAATATATATAGTTATTTATATATGTATATATGTATACATTATATATATAAAATTATATATATAATATACATTTATTATAAATTAAAATATATATATACAATTATAAATAATAAATATTATATATATATGATAAAATTTATATATATATATTAATATATTGTTTTATATATAAATTTATATATATACTATAAACACATATCTATATAACTAATATATATACTTACATATATAAAGAATTTACATCTATAATATATCAAATTAAAATTATATATTAAAATATCAATATAGACAATAAATATAAATATACATTTTATATATATATATATATTTATCTAATAGCATTTATATATATAGAATATATATATAAACTTTATATAATGTTTGTGTTTAAATTATTTTAAATTATATAAGATACATAAAAATTTTAAAAAATAAATATTTATATATAATCTTATAGTATATAAATATAAAAGTGATTATATATAGTTTAATATTATTATATATATTTAATAAAAAAAAATAAGAATATTTAGATATATTTTTATATAATAAATATATGATATATTTATTAAATGATAAAAATGGATATAAAAATAAATCTATTAGAACTCTTAATATAAATTTAATTAATATAATATAGAATATTTTTATAGTACACATATAATATATTCAGATATATTTATAAATATATAGATATATTTAAATATATATAGATATATATTTATTAATTTGATATAGATATATAATAAAATATATTTATATATATATAGATATATTTATATATATAAAATATATAAATATATTTTATATTATAAATGTAAGACATATATAAAAAATTTTATAGATATAGAACTATATAAATATATATATATATATATATCTATATAAATAGTACTATATATTTCAAATATAAACATATGTATAACATATAAAATATAATATATATATAATATAAATAATTTATATACTATAATATATATTTATATATATAAAATATATAATATAGGAAGTTATACTATATAAAGTACAAATATATATAAAATAAAATAGACTCGGACAAATCAAATAAAGACTCATCTTTCCATGAAAATTACGTGTCTAAAATTTAGACGTTGTCTATACTAGTAAAATCTTATAATATAGTTGGCTTACCATCCAGGGAAACTCTCCTTGTCTAGACTGTCTGCCTCCAACAGGTGATACTATTGGGTTCACAGTGAGATCTATTAAAGAATAAGACTTGAAAATCTTCCTTCAAAATTAATACAGGCAAAATGAAGAAGGTTTTTTTTTTAAGTCGGTTTGAATACATCAATAAATTACTGGCGTAAATAAATGTAGTTAATAGGAGTTTCTGAAGAGTTTATTCCTGTCACAAAAATTTTTATTTCATAAATATTAAGAAAAAAGTAATCATATAATTTGAGAAAATTGTATGACATACAAATGAATATTTAAAATTCGTTTATGAAATTTCTTTTCTGATTCCCTTTATCTTGACGGATACAGTTGTGATCCTCTTCTACTAAGTTTATTTGATGTTGCGAACATTTATTTTATCACAAGGACAAAATATATAAAAATTTATCATATTTCCTCTTTAAACCTATATCACCCTCAGTTTTTGGAGAATTCGATTATCCAGTTGTATACCGTACTTTTTAACTACATTTCCTTTGCTTCAAAATCCAAAATACTTACTATTACTCATTTCAAGATTTTAACTATGTCTTTTCATTACATCATGGAAGTTTTCTATTTCGATCTTAACTATATATATATATATATATATATATATATATATATATACTATATGAAATAATATGTATATATATATACTAGACACTGTATGTGGTGTGTATGATGAATACATCCTACATACCTACATATATATATATGTGTATATATATATATAGCACTATCCCATATACACATATATGTAATATAGTAAAGTAGATATATTTACACATATGTACATATAATACTACACACATATATATATATATATGTACACACTATATGTATACACAAGTATATATATATATGTACACACCCGACATACTCTACTAACATGTATACATATATGTAAGTATATATGACACTATATAACACATCCTATGTATACGATAACATATAATATATACATATATTACACATATATATACAATATCACATAAATATATACTTATACATACACATGTATAGCCATATGTACAATATAACATATATATATATACTATATACTACTATAAATATATACATCATACACACACACATAGTACTATATATATATACAAACTACTATACATATATAACACACCCACCCGACACGATCACTATAGTATAGATATAATATATATATATTATACTATGTTAATGTGTGTGTGGTATGTGTGTGTCAGTCAATAAGTATTTGGACACCATGCAAATGACGATATCTGCTGTTCTGAGGTACGTCATGGCCTCCGCTGGTATACATCGTGTAGGAAACAGCATCGGCATTAGTCGCATGCAAGATGCCGCGCAGTTCGGAGCTCTCTGATTTCGAGAAAGGTATAATTATCGAATTTCACAAATGTGGCCGATCTTTAAGGGACATATCTAGCGGTCTGAAGTACCCAAAATCGACAGTGGTCTATGTGATTAAGAAGTGGAAGTTGAGTGACAATTGTCAGAATGTTCCCCGAGTCGGCAGACCAACGAAACTAGGAGATATATACCGATGAGTGCTGTTCAGAGAAATTCGGAAGAATCACACCCAACCGATGACCCTCATACACGAGGAGTTTCAACAGGCATCCGGGAGTATTGTTTCAATGAATACCATTCGTAAGAAAGGCTGCTTGCTTTTCATTGTCGTGCTGCTGCCCACAAGCCTTTGATCACAAAATCCAACTGCGCTGCTCGGTTAATGTGGTGCAAAGCGCATCGAAATTGGACCGTAGATCAAGGAAACGGGTTCTTTGGAGCCACGAATCAAGGTTCACCCTTTACCGTTCGGATAGTAGGGTCTGGCGTCTGCCTGGAGCACGTCTCCTGCCAAAATGTATTGTGTCAACAGCCAAGTGCGGCGGAGGTGGAATTATGGTCTGGGGGTGTTTCTCCTGGTATGGACTGGGACCCTTGGTCCCCATTCATGGTAAGCTCAACGGCGACGCCTACTGCACTATTTTGGACGACAATGTGATTCCTACCTTGTGGCAGTTTTAAGGGTTGGACCCCTGTTACTTTCAGGACGACAATGCCAGTTGTCATGTTTCGAAGTTAACCAAGGCTTGGTATGGTGCCAATGGAATTCATCGAATGGACTGGCCTGCCCAGAGCCTAGACCTGAACCCTATCGATAACCTCTGGGACGGGTTAGATCGCCGAATTAAGGCGTGCACTACCCGTCCAAAATCGGTGAAGGAACTTGTATGTCTACTCCAAGCCGAGTGGAAGACAATACCACTAGCTGTAATACAAAGACTTGTGGAAAGTATGCCCCGAAAGGTTCCCGCTGTAATTGCCTCTCGTGGAGGCTCTGCCAACTATTGATTTTGAATAAATTAGTTTTTCTTTTCTATCACAGTTGTTCAAATACTTATTGATAGACTTATTGGTAGACACACACACACACACACACACACACACATATATATATATATATATATATATATATATGTATGTGTATGTATGTATATATATATATATATATATATATATATATATATATATATATATATATATGTATGTATGTATGTATACATGTTTATTCGTAAACTTGAGTCAGCCGCAATATTTTTAATATGGCCACATATTTAAATGTACATCGAGGATATACAGCTATAAGCTCCTAGGTGCCACATATCTTCCTACATCTACGTTTAAAAAATAAGCAACTTTTTATGTAAAATTCATGGAAAACAGGTTATTACAACTGGAGCACTCTACTTACCTAGTGGTGGATCATATTTATTTGGGTCACTCGTGTCTATGGGTGGAATAGAATCTTTAATTTCATGGAACCTTCTTTCCGTGTCTGAAATATTTGGCTGCCAAGTTCTAGTTCCACATCCTGTCAGGAAAAAATAAAAATAAAAACTTATATTGTATTGAGTACTTGGAAAAAAAATAAATGGAAATAGAAAAAATATTTTCTAATTTTTCCTTTAAAATCCATTTTTTGTTTTAAAATTTAAATAGATAAAAAAATAACAATCTTTTTAATTTTATGTATATTTAGTACATGTTTTATTTTTTAATATGCTTACAAACGTTTTAAATTATTTTCAATAAGCGTTCTGACTGCATTTCATGCATGCAAAAATACGGTATTTTAATTTCTAAGGAAATTTTCAGATATGCAAAATTTTAACACGTTCTCAAATTAACTTTCTCAGACAGTGAAAATTTCTCAACTTTTATTTTTGAAATCTTGGACGAGCTTGATAATACCTCTTAGTGGACAATTGTTTGCACATGAGTGGTTTAAACAATACCGTAATTATATAAAATGCAATTTCTCGTAGAATTGGCAAGTAAAAGGTATAACACTCGCTACAATCAAAACCAGAAAATTAGTTTTCTGGTTGTTGCAATGTACATACAACCAATACACCAGTGTTCGTTACAAGGGGGAAACACAGAATGAATATAATACTTTATATAGATTCAGACATTTATTCTATACATTTATTTACAAAAATATCCTTGGTTATAATGATCAATCATTTATATTTTCTATTTACAGATTAATTATCCCACATCACTTTGTAAGGAATTATTATTATTAACAGAGGCCTAAGTCAAAGGACTGTAAATATTATTTATAAATTACCTCCATTAAAGTCACAGGGGAGCAGGCAGGGGCTTTCCTCATGGGCATAAGGGACAAGTTGGTGATGGTGAGCGGGGCGGTGTCGGTCCGGGCGCACGGGACGAGCTGGTGCTAGTGGATCCTTGTTCCACTTCTCTCGACTGCCCACTTCTTCAAACTCCACTCTCTCACTGCGATTCCAAAAACAGTCATCCCAAGTCAAGCCTCAGGTCCCAACGCCCCTTTTTTTCTTCTTATC
>CM063498.1:8619124-8651624 GCA_032207245.1 Pardosa pseudoannulata
ATTCGGCACTTGATTAAAAGTTCGAGTTAGCGGATTATTCGACTTATAGGAAGTCGAGTTATCGAAGTTCGACTGTGTAATGGGTTTTGCGCTTAAATACCATCTGTACTAAAAACAACAATTTATAAAAAATTCCAGTACTTACTTCTGTTCCTAGCTTTTTCTTCATTCACTTTTTTCATGAGATCATGGCCGAGTGCCAGAGGCAATCCACAGCAAACCTTTGGAACATTTTTTCCGACCCATCCACACAGGGTGGGGGATCCACCCATAGCCAGTGAAGCCGCAGCAAAGGTACAGATTCTAATATCTCTACAAAGACTCTGTCCATCGACGCTCGTACAGTTCGGGTTCATGGTAGTATACTTCCATGTGAGGTATTTTTGGGGAATTATCTCGTAAGAACCATCTACAGAAAAAGTCTTCATTAAAATTTAAGGATATTTAAAAATGCTAATTGCATCTTAAATCATTGATAGCTGATAATGTCATATAAAGTGGATGAAAAATACAATAAGTTTTCAGATTTATTACACAGGCTTACAAAAAAAATTTTTTTTTGGTACCTAAGATTTTAAAACTGGATTTAGCTATGTTTGGGGTGATAATTCTAAATATGAAATCAGTTTTTCTCTATCAGCTCTACTTTTTTTAGAAAAGCGTTTTTTATTATGCAGTACTTCAGGAAATGTTTTGTTTGGTTTTGGAATGCTGCGGTCTACTTTTCCCAACACGAGGGCTAATGAGACCAGGACCTACTGCTTAAAGCCGATTCCGAACGGCTACGAACATCCATGCCATAGTGGGATTCAAACCCACGAACTTCGGTTCCGAAGGACAGCACCCTAACCATTCGGTCATCGTTCGGCAACTACAGGAAATGTGAAGCACATAGCTCCTCGAAAATCTACCAGATAGACTAAACATCTATAATGTGACTTTCAACCCTTCGACTACAGTGGAAATCCTTTTTGAGTTGAGTCAACATTTTTAAGTAATAAATTAAATACTTTTTGAGTTTAATTTAGTTCGAGATTTCTCGTCGTGTAGGGTAGATAGAAATTAGCCTCGTGTAATATTTGAGTTTAGGAAAAAGATGTTATAAAGTTAACCTAAAAGTACTATGTTGTAGATTTTTGTACTTGTATCAATAAATAGAAATAAAATGAGTTTAAGTAGAAGAAGTTGTGCAAATCATCCAGTGAGGAACAAGGTGAAATATTTCACCAGGATATTAAAATTACGGAGGTCCTCTATCAAGGAAGATAGGATACGCAAATGGTGGCTGATTACTGCTGGAGTTTAAAAAGGGACTGTACCAAAACATATTCAAGATTGTCACGAAAAAGAAGCTTACGAAGTTTTCAGTAACTAAACTTCGTCTCACCTTAATAAAATACAATTGAGGAAGGCATAAGAGCCTATTTACACTCGTTTCTAGGTAAATTATTAAATATTTAACTGTATTAATAAATTTTTTTATCCTATATATTATTGCTATAAGATAAAACTTAATTTTTTATCATTATAATAAATAGTTGAGACAGAGTATAGTTGATTTCCTCGATTCCTTTTTCCCTCTATCCTTGAACGCAATAATATTTGTGTAATAAATTAATAATATAAAAATATATTAATAAATAATATATTTGTATAAGATATTAATAATATTATAATACATTAATAGTATACTTCCATGTTTAGTTTATTTTATTTGATTTATGGATTCAACTTATAGTATAACGTATGTTTACTGAAATGGTGAATCTCAGAAATACGAGCTGCTATTCAAAATCTGATGCTGTATTTGAATTCAGGGCATCAAATTCATATAAAATAAGCTCTAAATACCCAGGCACCAAAACCACTGTTGACCTGTGTTATATCAGGATATATAAATATGATTAGTATTTTATTATTTTTGTGAATTTTTTAACGTAATTTAACGATTTTTTGCCCAGTGACTACTGTTTGTCATGGCGCTAATGGAGTTATATTACTCTATTATCGATCACCTGCCGGACGATGGTTAAATAGTAGAACTCTGCTTTTCGCTACCGAAGTTCACGGGTTCGAATCCTGCTGCTGGCATGGATGTTCGTAGCCGTTCGGAATCGGCTTTAACACTAGATTTCCCAAGATTTCTTGTATACCTATATTGCCCAAAAACAGTCAAAATGACTGCATTGTGAAAAAATAACAAATATGTAAAGAAATTTGTTTAAAATTAATTTTTAATATTATATAATAAAGGAGGGTGGAAGTAACTACAATTATTCATAAACCCATTTATATATGTTATAGAAAAAGTCACCAAATTTTAAGAAATTGTGTCATTATATTTCATAATTGTTTTTCTAATTGAAATTAAAAAACAGTCAAAATGACTGCCTTGGGCAATCTAGTGTTAAGCAGTAGGTTCAGGTCTCATTACCTCTCGTGAGCAAGGCAGTAGACCGCAGCATTCCAAACTAAAACAAGCCGTTACCGATCATAGTTCTCAATGCTTTATTTTAACTTAAAACATTCATCTCCATAGAATTTTATATAAATTAGTAGAAAAATAACGATTCCTTTTCAGGTTTATTTTGTCAGGATATATAAAAATAATTCGTATTTTAATATTTTGGAGAATTTTTTTACGTAAAAATTTTGTTTTATTAAGTATTGTCCCTGTTATATGTGTAGACGCATTTAAAAGATCCATGTATGAATTTAAAAATACAGTCTTCAGTGTTTCATACACAATACAGATTATTGCTGATATATAAACGATGAAGCAAACCATAAAACAACAACGTTAATTCTACAAACGTAAAGCCAATGTATATCTAACATAAAATTTGTCTAACGCAGGGTTAGGGGGAAAATGCTATGTACCTGATCAAATAGCACTTGTTATTAAGTTTACCGAAGAAAACATTTTATTGGGGACTTTAACCGTAAGAAAAGGGGAAAGAATCAACATATAGAAAAAAAATAACAGCAAATGATTATCTTTAAAAAAGGATCTTCTGTCATAAAAAATTTAACATCTCTGCCATGATAAAGACATCTGATAAATTAACTATGATAGTAACTCTCTTTATTGGTGGGAGGGGTAAAATAAAAAATAATTAAAAACTTAATTAAAAAAATCTTCACTTTCACTTAAGTTTCGTGAACTCCGGGTCCCAAACAGTTTCAAACTGTTCATGTGGTTCATTGGGTAGCCCTTTATACTGGAAAGTTACAGATTTTGTGGTATACAAATAAAATGGAAGAGCAATGAAGAACTAGGTAAAATTTTTTAAAGAATTGATAATAATAAATTTAACATGAGGAAACTAATGCAAATTTAAGATATATTAAATCAGATTTATTCATTTATTTTCTCAACTTTTGTTAATTGATAAATATATAAGTACATGGGATATATATATATATATATATATATATATATATATATATATATATGTTAGTTTTTCTGTCTTTATATAAGGTTAAAACGTATTCAATTTGTACATATGTTCAATTGATGTAAATGATATCGCACTGGTGTAAAAAATGTACCATGATAATTATGGAATTATGGAAAATGTATAAAAATTAAGAAATAGTGAGATATGTGCCTGAAAAATGTAACAAAAGTAAAAACTATTTAAGTTGATTTGAAATTGGATCTGTTGCAGCATAAAAGCTTGAGAATCCTGCCATATTGCATATTTTGTATAAACAGCAGAAATAATATTCTAAATAAAATTCGAGGAAGGATGGAGATATATCAGCCTACATGGCATTTACAACCATAAACCATTGGTCCTGGCAATCAGTCAATCCGTCCTGAGTACTAACTGTGCTGAATTTGTTTTGATTGGTGAAAAAAACCTAGGATAATAGAATGGACAGACATGCGCAAAGACGAGATTTTTATATAGACAAATATATTTGATTGTAGCATCAACAGAACGTTTTTAATTCATAACTGAGAAACAGAATTATAATTTTGTTGACATGTTTACATAAATTAAGATTCTTGTTTTCAGGAAGTATGAATTAACAATGAAATTCAATAACCTGCGTACATTCTTACCAAGGTCATGTCGCATTAGCTTTTACTGTTACGAATGAAAACGATTTCACAAAAAATAAAGAGTATTTATTGTTAACTTGGAACGTTTTCTAGCAGAACATTAGGATATACTAAGATAGATGATAATACAAATCTTTATTTACCTGTTGAAGCACCCACACGGGGGTTTCTGTAAAATCCGGCCCACAAACTGAAGGCAACGATAAGCAACCCGGTGCCGGACATCTCTCTGGAATAAGATAGCTATTTCGAAGACTTTGCCCTATCTTATCCAGCAAAAAGCGATTAACCTTGGAGAAAAGAAAATCCTAAAACCAGTTCTGAGAGGGAAAAAACTGGACGTGTAACTTTCAGTTTCAACACTGATTGCTACAATAGAGTGTTAGAATACTATATGATAATACCGCACCGAAATATTTTTTGTAAATTTTCGTCTTGAAATCATAAAGGTATGAAAAGTTATCGTGGGATAATTGTTTAAATGGAACTTCCTAAAGGATTTTCTATCTTTTATGCATCCAATCGGTATCCTCCGTATATTTGCTTGTTAAGGGAAAACGGATAGATAAATTATTTCTAATATAATTTGTAAATATGTGTAATTGATGTAAACGATATCGCAATGGTGCAAAAAAGGTACCATAATAATTATGGAATTATGGTAAATGTATAAAAATTAAGAAATAGTGAGATATGCGCTTGACAAATGTAACAGAAGTAAAAAGTATTTAAGTTGATTTGAAATTGAATCTATTGATGTAAGAAATCTTGGAAATTCTGCAATATTGGAGTAGTATGTACAAACAGGAGAAATGAATTTCTAAATAAAATTGGACGGGGGATGTGGATATGCCAGCCCACCTTGATATTTGCAACTATAAACCCCCTTGGGGGGATTGTTGTGGTCCTGGCGATCAGTCAGTCAGTCCTAAATATACTACTGCTCTTTTTCTTTTATCAGTATTTGTTGTACTGTATAGTGTTAATTTTCATCTATTTATTGTAAATGTTAGTTTATCTTCGTCTAAAGTTCACTAGATTTAGCCCTCTTGAGCAAAACAGTAGATCGTAGTGCTCCAAACCAAACAGTTCCACTGGAAGTTAATAGGTTAAAGGCAAAAATATATCTATCTCTTCTTAACCCTTTCGTGGGTCGTGGGAAGATTACTTCCCACCTACACGATCTTACAAAATACACCTGTGTGAAGCGCAAAACCCATTATAATATATTGGTCTTGTTATTGAAACGACTGGAAGACTGATTCCCGCTGCGGTTTTGCGCTGTCATCAATTGTTCGATCGATTGAATAAAATTAGCAGCTCTGTTTTGAAAGTTTGGAAACGAGGAGTGAGAAATAAATGGCCCACGAAAGGGTTAAAATAGGTAGATAAATTCTAGCCTTTAACCTATTAACTCCTAATGGGCCAAATAGAGAACAATTAAAATACAGTTTGTAAAATTTTTGTTTTCTTGGCATTATTTTAATTATTAGTGAAGGTAGATAGCAATCCAATGAAAACACTCTCCCAAATTTTCAAGTCTCGATTATCATTCCTTCCTTTATTATTCGAATTGATATTTTGTAATGAAACTTTTTAATCCATTTAATCTCTAGTGTATCTTTTTGGGGACAGTTTAAAAGTAGTTTGTACAGTTTTCCTTTTCAGAGTTTTCCTTTTCAGAGAAAACAGATTCAGAGAGACAATTTATACGTTTTACTAAATTTTCGAGTATTTGTTTTTGCTTATAAATTTGTCATTTATACGGACAGTTTATGATCTTTCAAGCTTTTAAAGCGATTTTACTTTTTTACATGGACTTAAATCATCATAAATAGATTTATCAATTATAAAGCTTCTTTTAACCCTCTAAGCGGTTCGCACGTACAATTCCACCAAACCGATGACGTCTTCAAAACGTACAATTTTCGACCTTCAAAAACGCTTTGAAAATGTATGTAATGTACATTTAATGATTTAGTGCTTTCCCCCATGGAGTTTTGCTGTAGAAAGATCAGGTCGATTGTTTAGGAACTGCACCCCTCTTTGACTGATATTTATTGACAGATGCACCCCTAACCCCCGAGGCACAAAGACGCTGATAGCTTTTCATGGCTCTATTTCGAAGTATTTCGTTCACGGTAACAGATGTATCTCTTATTGCACCATTTAAATATCTTCTATGACTTTCGTAACAAAATATAAATAAGTCTCTCGAAGAATATTTTATTTGTACTTTTAGAATCCAGTATTTCTCATGGGATGATCTTCGAGACTTGACGAGCTTTATGTGTATTAAAAATTAACAATCTATAACATCTATTTATATATCTATTTATAACCGGAAGTAAAGGGACAGTAATGAGGGTGGGTTTCCCGTATTCCATTCTAGTCGACAAAGGGGGAAGGAAAAAATCATAGAAAGTTTTGGCCACTGACACAGTAAACCTTTAGCGTATTTTTGGAGACTTTTTTTCTTTGATGTGTTCCACTCGGAGGGTTAACAGTACTGTGTCTTCCTGTGACACCAAATATATTTCCTGTCACAAATTTTTCTTTTTTCATATGTGGCATCCTATTAATGTTTATTGAGGACAATTAAACAGCGTATCACTAAAGAAGACCGGATGTAATCTTTAAATAATGTTTAAATTTCATATTTCTTTTATTTTGTGAAGTCCATAATGATTGAGATTTAAGATGTTCATATATATATATTCGTTAGAAATGACTTGAGCACTAATAGATTAAAGAACGTTCCATGGCATTTAAAATGACAACTCATCAGTAATTAAGTCATGTTGCAATTCTCAAAGAATTGCACCATGACTTAAAACTGAACATAAAATAAATCACGTTGTAACATGAACTGCAACATGACTTATTTAAATAACTGAGTTATTTAAATTTCATGTTCTTCTCTATATTTAGGAGGACGTAATAACTAAGATTTAAGATATTTAATTTTATAGAAATTAATATTCCTTATTATTATATTATTGCTTTGGGTTCCAATTGTAGTAATAATGTTTCATAATTCACATCTTATTTTAATATATAAAAAACCTTGTAACAATCACGATAATTCTGGAATTCCCGGATTCTAAGCAACAAATAACTACAAAAATATCTGGCTTATACAATTCTTGAACTTTTTTTGGTGTAAAAGTTTTGTCTTCAAGTTATGCCAGAATCAATAAATGGGAATAAATCACCAAGCATATTGATTTCCCTAACGAGGTAATAATATGTTAATACTATGGAAAAATGTTAATACTTTGTTTATGAATTTATGAATTAAAATATCTATTTAACTTTCAAATTAAAAAATATTATCTATTACAAAATATGTACAGCAGAGTTTCCGAACCTTTTTTGGCTCCCGTACCACTTCGTTGTACGTCATACTAAATTGTACCACTTTGTAAAAATGATTGCATTTCTTGAAATTTGTTATAGCGAGTGTGTTTATTTATTTGAATTATATATTTTATAGATTGGCCATGTATTGATATCACATAGAGATAAATTACATTAAACACCCCTAAAGTCATATCGGATTATGAACTCACTCTAATATACGTGTATATATCTAAGGAAAAATAAACTAGATCGAGAAACTAATGTAGGCATTTCGTATAAAACCCCTATGACACCCCGAGAAAATTATCAGGGGTTTTCAAATCTTGGATAAGGGCAAAAATTCCCGCGTCCTTTTGCTTCCCCCATTTCAAACCCTAACCTAAATTGACCACTGAGGCTACAGTTTACGCCCTCAAAGAAGGGGTCTAACCAATTCTAATCTACATTGCTTTAGGTGACAATTTAAGAAATTTCCAAAACAAAAAGGAGATGCATGCTATTGCAGTCAGATTTTCCTAGAGATTTTCCCACAGATTTTGACTGAGATGTTGACCCAAGTGTATTAAAGGCCTTTTACTTATAACTTCGTGTTAGCTAACCCCTCAATATGTCCTGTCCCTATAGTGAATAGGGAACCCGTCTTCGATCTGTTAATAAAGGTATTTAACTAAAATGGTGTCATTTTTATGGGTCATGACTGCAACCACCCATCGTCTAGTCCGTCTTATCACATATATGTATGTATGTATATATACTATATATTTGTTTATATTATATATAAATATATATGCGTGTGTATTTGGTTGGTTGTTTGTCTGTCTGTTTCATATACGAGGGTTGGAACTTTAATAGTGGCAACACTGCTGTAAAAACGCCACGCAACAAAACCAAAGAATGTCGTGTATACCACAGGTAAGCTATATACCTACCGTACCTCTTAGCAAAAAAGACTCGTCCTTTCTATATCATACAAATGCGGAGTGACGTGAAGAACTGATCCTAGTATTAGCTTGCGGTCTAAAGTAAGTGTTGTTAGGATGTTTTCAAAACAAGAACAAAGAAAAGGGATAAAAATTCAATGTTCCACAGGTCGTACATCACGACAATGCCATCTAGGGCTTGAAAAGGCTTGCGGGAAATCTGAGAACTGTAGCAAAATGTGTAAAAGCCTTCAATGAAGAACGCCAAAATGTGTCAGACATGCGTCCGCCAGGTCGTCCTAGTGTCAGCTATGCAGAAGCGCATGCTGTTGCCGCAGTAATGGACAGTGATTGGTGGCAAAACGATTCGTGAGCTGGTCCGAAAGGCAGGGTTTGCGCATTCGACTGTGCTGCACATTCTAAAGGAAACGCCTGAGCATGAGAAAAATTCTGCTCTTTCTGCATAACCACCCTATCATTCTGCATGACAATGCTCAACCACATACAGCGCAAGCTGTGACTGATTTCTTCGATGGGGTTGGGAAGGGCTTTACCACCCAACATACTCCCCAGATCTAAGCCCTTGTGACTTAATTCGTAAGATGAATATAAGAGTCGCGTCCGTCTCTGTCTGCGGTCGGGCGAACTCTTATTCTTTTGAACAATTGAAAACGGCAGTATTGTACCAGTAATGGTCTTTTTGACGCACGGACGATTAAAGTGTCAAGTGTGCCGTTTTTGTCAACGTATCGACATAGAAAAGAAATTGTGTTTTGTGTGACCGCGTCGGCTGGGCGCCAAAGGGCGTTTCGGTACTCCAAGGACAAAGGTCAAAGAGGGGGGGTTTCGATCTCCCCTAAAACCGAAGTTTCCTGTTTGGAAAAGAAGAAACGGGAGGGGACCCCAGGCTGAACTTTGAAATGAGCAGGTTGTCTCGAGTAATTTCCTCTCTGGACGATTTTACTTATATATTTTAATATTTCTTTAAATGCGTTTTGTTAAATAAATGAATAAGATGTCTTCAAAGCGGTTGTCACGTACAATTTTTGACCTCCAAAAATGCTTCGAAAATGGATGTATTGTACATTTCTGCCAGTGTTTTCCATCATGGAGTTTTGAGGTAGGAGGGTCAGGTCGATTGTTTAGGAACTGCTAATCCCTGAGGAACAAAGAACCCCTACTTCCTGAGGCACAAAGATGCTGATAGCTTTTCATAGCTTTGTAAATCTCTATTTCGAAGTATTTCGTTTGAGGTAACCGATGTATCTCTAATTGCACCACTTTATTATCTTGGAGAACTTTCGAAAAAATATAAATAAGTCTGTCAAAGAATATTTTTATTTGTACTTTTAGAATCCATCATTTCTTATGGGATGATCCTCGAGACTCGACGAGCTTTATGTGTATTAAAAATTAACAATCTATAATGTCTATTTATATATCTATTTATAACCGGAAGTAAAGGGACAATAACGAGGATGGATTTCCCGAATTCCAATCTAGTCGACAAAGGGTGAAGTAAAAAATATAGAACGCTTTGTTCTCTGACACAATAAAACTAGCTTATATTTGGAGACTTTTTTTTATCTAGGTGGGTTCCACTCGGAGGGTTAATATTTCTTTAAATGCGTTTTGTTAAATAAATGAATAGTTGTTAAGTTGGAAATGATCTACGGTTGATTTATTTCACCTCCATACCTGCTCCTTATACGAGACCCATGTGAAATCATGTCCAAATGACTAGGGTATGACTTACAATCAGAAGTAGAAACATCGCAAACCACTTCGTGGCATTCGCTTTAGAACTGTTCCAGAGATTCTTAAGGCTATAAACTGGTCCATTCGAACTATCAGCAGAACAGGCGCTGCTACAGGTGTTCTGCTACTTCCACATCGTTAGCAACGGGGTATACACGATGCTGACGACTATATAGAAGGACTGTAAAACATGGTGACATGAATCACTTTTGTATTCCATGTCAATAAATAGTTTCCACTATTAAAGTTCCAACCCTTGTATTTACCTACTATTTTGTCACATTTAGTTTACGAATAAATGGTTTTAATAAAAACACGAAATTATAAAGACCAATTAATTTTTTTCGTATCATAATCAAATATTAATTAAATTTTTTTATTTCAATTAAATATATGTATTTAATTTCCTCTCATCAGTAATGGATGAATTGATAAGAAACAGTTATTAATTAACATATTAGTTATTCATTTCTTTCGTAATCCAGTCCATGAAGCTAGAGACTCTGACATAAACTCCAGGGTAACCAGGCTCAGCACACCGGAATCCAAAAGACACAACACCGACCAGTACCCAGGGAATGTCAGAACTCCAGTCCGGTAAGTTCTGAGAATTATCTTTGTACATCAATGGTCCTCCGGAATCACTCTGAAAGAAAAATGTTATCTTAAGGATCAAAATAGAAAATGTTGTGATCGGTCTCACAGATTTTGATAATTTAATACCGTATTTCGCAGATTTAGGGCAAATTCTCACGATACACTTTAATGCAAGATGTGGAGTAATTTTTATTTCGGTGTTATTTCGTTTTGGAGATGTTTTTTGATTAAAGTAATTAATCAAGAAAAGCAATATACCCCTAATTTTGTCTATACCGTTAATCCAAATTTCTCAGTTGTATTCTCCCCAATAATAATAGTTCATTATTTCTATAATTCTAGAGTTGTTAAATACCAAGATTTGAAATCTGTATCTTACATACTATTGAGGATATGAAGCCAAATCATAAACACACCCAATAAGGAATAGCCTTTTAGCCCCATAACACACTACTTACGTCTAGAGTTGTGAGCAGTGGAAAAAACCCGGTTTAAACCCGGGAAAAAATCGGGTTTTTTTGGGAAGGGAATTTTGAAAATTTCCAAAACATGGGAATTTTGAAGTACTGAAGTCGCCAATTCCTATGACACAATGAGAACCACCATTTTTTTCTGTCTTTGTTGTAAACCTCAAAAGTTGATATTTTCACAAAATTTAACTATTATATGCTATGAAAAAAAATTGAATAATTGGGATTAACTAACTATATTTGGCAAGGTATCATGTTTAGCATGAAAGTATGAGTATATTTTTTTCCTTTGAGAGATATCCAATATTTTTATTATTACATAAATGTTAGGCAATAATCTGTAGTGTCACCAAACCCATAAATCATTATTTTTTTTTGAATAACATCTCTCACTCTCTCTCTCGATATAGATATAGATACAGATATAGATATAGATATAGATATATGTGTGTGTGTGTAGGAATTGGACATAAAATGCAACAGTGTCATTTAATTACACCTTTAAATGGTATATGCATTACAAAAATTAATAAATTTTTATTTTAAATTTAAAGATATTTATTTTTATATTATAAAAGAAGGGTAAAAAGTTAATCATAAAGCAATTTACATAATAAATAATAATCAAAATAATGTAAATAATGTAATAATGTATATAATTATTATATTAGCAATTAAAATTGAAGCAACCAGTTATGTGTGTGATAAGACTAACATGGTAATTAATTATATAAGTACTACTATAAAATCATTTAAATGCTCATTGCTATTATTTCTTGAATATATATATATATATATATATATATATATATATATATATATATATATATATATATATGTATATATATATATATGTATATATATATGTATATATATATATATATATATATATATATATATATATATATATATATATATATATATATATATATATATATATATGTATATGTATATATATATATATATATATATATATATATATATATATATATATATATATATATATATATATGTATAATATATATATATGTATATATATATATATATATATATATATATATATATACATATATTGCCAAAAGTAAAAAAAATCTTTTAGAAATAATATGCTAGTTCTGAAGTAGCCACTGTTAAAAAAATAATTGTAAATATTATTAAAATGATTTCTTCCCAAAGTTCCCAAAATTCCTGGTTTATTCCCCAAAATTCCCGGATTTATTCCCACCTCTTCAAATGTCCTGGTTTTTTACATCTCTACTTACGTCTCAGATGTTTTGTAGATAAAATATTAAGCTGTTAGCTGGTTACAACAAGTTTAATGTGAAACAAATAATTTTTTCAACCCAAAGCATATGTATTATATTTGCCTTTCGTTGTTTTAAAATAAATTTTTCAAAATTGCGTTTCACAAGAAACGATAGTAACAACGTTCGACAAGAGCATTATTGCGTTTTGGTGGTAATGCGCATAGTGTTGACTCCTATGACTGGTCATTGTAAAACAACACAATTCGTACAAAACATCCAATTTCTACTCATACAAATTCAAGAATGAAATGAATTCAGTCACAGATAGCATGTCTTCTGCTCTTGTAGATATTGAAATGTGCGTTTTCTGTCTAAGAAAATGCAGACATTCTATATGATGTTCAACTTCTGATATATAAGAATCATATTCTCTCCTAGAAAGATTTATTCTGATTTGTAATAGCGTTACACTGATAACCAACTCTTTGCATGATAATGTCATGGAAATGAGTATCTAGAACTAAAATATGTCTCTATCGGCGAAACTATAATTACTATGAAATGAAAGTTATTCTTAGCTATGTTAAGCCCCATAGACTTAAAAAAAATAGAAATTTATCATTTTTCTAAGTAAATAAATAGTTTTTTTTAAATTATCAAAGTTTTCGGGTTTAATTTTTTACCAAAAGAGAGAAACATTAACGTTTAGTGTAATTTAGGGACATCTACAGAACTCCATTGAGTCAAGTGTTACTAGTATGTTGTGTGTGCCTATCTCATTGCATGTCTTCAGATTTTATAACAATTTTTCAATACCATCATGATCTCCACTTGAGCTGAAATTTGTTTACTAATGTCTCTTCGATGACAATACATGCATTATAAAATTTACATCATTACAGATAATTTAATTTTATATTTATAACTTAAAAAAAAAGTCTATTGGAGATAGTGGCGCCATCTATTAAGTATATAAAATACGAAACCATTTTTCTTAAAAATTATTTTTCACTTTTTCCATTTCCTGTGTTTTCACATAAAGAACTAATTCTCTTTCATACCTGGCAAGAATCTCTGCCACCCTCTGGATCCGCTGCGCAGATCATATCGTCGGTAACTCCTCTGGGCAACTGCCTTCTTCCGACGGTCTTGAAACTTTCTCGACACTGAGCGTTGGAGACCACTGGCAAATCGTCTACTACGTGTAATACGGGTGTTGGCCTTCCACCTGTACAGAAAAAAAACATGAATCAGAATAGTAAGTTCTCTAATTACAATAACTCAAGGTCGTAATTTAAGTAAAGAAATGCAAATTCATTCTACAACTGTTAACATAATTTGTGACTGTAGATAGAAGATAACTATACTCTATAGAGTCAAAACAGTCTTTAGCTCGAACGTGAAAGGTTTTATTTTTATTTATAATAAAGTATTTATTTGTATACAAAAACAGCATGCAAATAGTGCCCTACAATGTGTTAAACATGCTCAGGTTTTGGGGGAAAAGTTCATAAAAACGTAAATTCTCTGTGCTAACTATAAGTTAATCAAAAACAAAAATGCTTGAAAAAAGTTTAAAACCACAGTAACAACGAAGGTGGCGTTTTACGAACACTGACTAATACGAAGCAAGTACAATCATTACAAAAGCCGAGGAATAATTAAAATGTTTTATTCTCGCCATGTCGATGCAAGAATTTTTAGTGAAAACTGAGGAGCTATTATGCTCTAACAATTACCCAAATTCTCCGATTATTCTATATCATATTCCTCTTGCACAATTCCTATCTTATCGTTCTACTGTATTCTCCGTACTAGACATTAATGGAGTAATGACTTTTTTTCCCAAAGTAACAAGAAAATCCTGCATCTTTTGATGTAAATATTGGCTAATGAAATTGTGCTAAATGCCTCATTTATATACATGAGCCGTCTTAGAAGTTTTAAAACTCGCACCCTTTAAACTTTAAGATATTCTAATGAATACTATCACATTCTTCAAAAATATATGTGCGTTACAAGTTATAGAAGTGCTGGCAGACATAATGAAAAGAAATAAATTTGACGCAGCTGGAATTTAAAGTTCGTATCATGTTATTTTATTTAATATAAAATAGCATAAATCCTATTACTGAACTTAACTCATTCATTTTTATTTGTTAACGTAATCCTCTAAGAGAAGCACATGTTATCTATTACGAATGTTCTTGGATACTTTTACCCTCCCCCCTTAAAAAAATTAACTGTATACAGGTTTTCCCAGACTCATTCTTGAAAACTTTAATGGTTCATACTGTATATTGTAATAGATATTTATTGTATAGTGAAGGAAACTAAAATATAAAATTCTTCCCTAAAACATCATTATAATGTCAGAGCAATTCAATGGCGTTCTATGACACAATTCATTTAATGTGTTAACTTTAACCACGGATATATTTGACCGTGACTATCAACCGAATGTTATATGCAAATTTTACAGCTATTTGTAATATTTAAGCTTGTGATTACTAAGCATTATAGCTTTTATGCTCTTTTGCTCCAGACTAAGCTTTTCTCTTACTTGATAGCCTAGTCTACCAGCCAGCTTTTGTATGATAAACACTGTTATGCTCGATAATGCATTAAACGAATAATAACTGCGCTGGCAACCAAAGTTTTCAGTAAAGAATTTTAGCCGCCGATAATAAACTTTTGTCTATAGATATCAAGAAAATTACATGTAGCTTTGGGATTTAATATTAGCTAAGTTTATGCTAAAGAAACATTATCAGTCTTTCAAGAAAGATAGTGCGAAGTATTTTGGGAGGCATAAGTAATGATACATGAAGAAGAAAAATGAATTTGGAAATTTATAAATTATACAAAGAGCCTGAAATGGTTAAGCCATTTATTCAGAAAAAAAAATTGACCGAACACCTTCAACGATAAATCAACTGGAGCCCGGAAAAGGGGAAGACCAAGAATCCGGTGGATTGAGGAACTTGAAACAAATCTGAAGGTCCTCATAATCAAAAACTGGAGATATCTCTCCAAGAAGATGGCTGCATGGAATTCAATTCTACGGAAAGTCATGTCCCACCCTGAGGTGATGAGTCACTGAAGAAGAAAAAGGAATTTACAGTTAGACCATAAAATTCCTGCATGCTCACCGAAAGAAGTGTCTCCCCAGCCTAACAACGTAGTATTCCTGCCCGTCAAATCCATGGAGCTGATTTTTGGTGAGGGCAGACAAATATGCGGGAATTGAGGCACCAAGATTTCTTCATTTAACGTCAGCATGGCCAGGTCATTGTAGTGATGGCCCGGGTGGTACTGCGGATGAATGACAATTTTTGTCACTGTGAATGGGTAACCGTCATCGACATAAATATTGCCAACATGGACCGTGTAATCGTTTTCATCTTGTTTCTGACTGAAAAGGAAAAAATAATTACTAAAATTTACTATCGCTTAACAACAATATTAAAAATCTATTCAAAACGTACGGATCGCATATATATTACAGCCAAGAAAATAGTGTAAGTAGTTGTAAATTTATGATAATGATTTCTATAATTATGTCTTATACATAAATGTACCGTTTCTTCGATTTTTTTTTTTTTGACAGATTTAATTATTGACTATATTTTCAGCTAGATTTTTCTTCAAAAGTACTATTTCTCAAATTTCCATAATGGGAAATTTATCTCACTTTTCATTGAATCATTTTCCATAATTTGTTTAGCGTTTTTGGATGCCGTTCTTATAAAGTTCGTTTAATCCTTTGACTATGTCCTCTAAAAGTTCAAATTTTTACAGACTTAAATTTCTTAGAAACCTCTTCCAGTTGTAGAATCAAATCTTCCCCTAGCTTTAGAAACGTTTGCCAAATAAATTCCAAATACTTAATATATCGTATATATGGACCTAATTTCTTCATTTGGGCAAAAATGGGTAATTTAATTTTTTTAAAACTGTTTTCAAATGAACATTGTCAGGGATGAACAAAAGAGAAACGCAACTGTTTATAGTAGTAGCATCAAGTAACTTTTACAAATATTTAAGATAATGGGTTAAAATTTATATCTGTTTTCGGCTCTTTCTTTCATAAAAAAGATTTGGCTTGATTGGCACGTTTGAAGAGTCTTTATCGATATGAAATTCAAATATATTGCCTGTCTTTCAATACAAGGAAGAATTTATTAGTTTCAAATTATTATATTAATTTCAAAGGGTAATTTTAAACTTTATTTGTGATTTTTGATTTATTGTTGTAATGAAATTCTGTGACTAACAAGAAATTGTTCCCTCATTGATAACGGTACCATTCATATATGATCATTTTCGTCAGTTGAATAATAGTAAATTTGTACATTTGTATTGTACATTTCATAAACTGTTTCATTAAATGTGACTACAAGTTTGTGAATAACTAGACATTTTTCATGTAATTTTATACAATTTAATGTATCTCAAAGATGGCTTATTTTTCCGTGAAGACTTCACTTTCTTACTATTTATTCCCGTATGAACAGTCTGGAATTGACATTTTCTTTCGGTAGACAAACTTTTATTTTTCACGTTTAATGTATTAAAAATACATTTCTTTGAAATGTCTTTATACTAGCTCTGCCCATTCCGATCTAAACTGCAGATGGTGTAGGCCCGTGACCACTTTTTTTTATTTTATGTCTCTTTCACATTATTGACCACTGCAATGCTGGCCTGATGGCAACTTTGGTATGATGGTTCAAGGGTTTGCATCCACACGCTAGGCCACTAAATATGCCAAGCGCGTAGATGCGTCCTTTATCAATTGCGCACTTATGTAGAGCATGCTTACAGTCTGTTACAGATGTTTGGAGAAAAACAGCTGCCAAAGCCATCCTTTGCTTAGCTCATTTTATTGCCTGCTATCATCAACCATGATTAACTAAACCTCACTCCCCACGGTAGTAATGGCTTGCAGTGGACCATAATGCGGAAGGGCCTTTAGTAATACTCCATATTTGAATGAAAGGAGATGATGATGAAAGATGTGCCTCGCTCCCTTGAATGTTTTAAACCTTTTTCTATGAATAATTCCCCAATAAGCCGGTGGTCTGTGAAACGAAGACCATTTACCGTGCCAATCTGTTGAGGAGAGTTGTTCGGACAACCTCTGAGGTGCAAATCCACAGTTTTCATTCCAGTGTCAAACATCCACGTAATCATTAATGGCATTTCTCTCTCTGGCAACTTCGATTTTTATCCATTACTAATCATCTTTTGAAAACACGATCTAAAGCATGAGAAACGACGCTTCCCATTTCTGCCACCTATCTACTACGAAGATCGCCTTTTACCAATATTTACCTACGACCAAAATAAGGCGCTAAGGAAATTTATCTTCAGGATATTTGTAAAATGCACCTTTTTTTTTACCTTGGAATCAGTGGCATCTTAGAAATCGTCTACGTATTTTGTTTATAGTGATATTTAAAAGAGGCAAGAGAGAGAAAAAATGAAGATAACTTGTGAGGGCTTCCATTCGAAGATTTTTATGATTTTAAGAAAGGACTCACTTGACAAGAAGGCATAGAATCGCTTCGTGAAATTTTTGATTGTAAAGCACCAACATAAAAGACAGTTTATAATTGGTTTGCAGAACTTCGTTGAGGTTGTGCGTCAGTCAGTGCTGAATCTTGTGAAGGGCAACCAAAATTAGTAGCGATTCCAAATTACAACGATTCTGAGTGCAAGATGAAGACGATTGGCATGCCACGTATCGTGAGACAGAGGCATCTCTTGCCAAAGACTGCAATACATCCGATTTTGCACGAACACTTAGCTGCTAAAAAGGTTTGTTTCTGATGGATTCCAAACAATTTGACAGAAGCTCAAAAAGAAGCTTGTGCAAACTGGTGTAAGGAAATAATAAAAAAAATTCAAATTAGTAACAGTAAAATCAGTTTACAACATCGTTACAGGTGACGAAACTTGGATGTATTCGTATGAGCCGGAAACTAAACAACAACCCACCGTCTGGGTGTTACAAAATGAACGAAGCACTTCCAAACACATGATTGCTTGTTTCTTTGGCCTTGCAAGACATATCGTAACTGTTTTTTTAAAGGATCGAAAAACTGCTACCGCTAAATGGTATATAGAAATTGTTTGCCAAGAGACATCAACGAAATCAGGAAAAACAACAAATATTCAAGCATCATTCTTCATCACGACAACGCTAGCTCCCCCATAGCAAGTAAAAAAATTATTATTTTACGGATGGAAATATTGAATTAATATCTCAATACCCAATTCTCCTGATTTGTACCCAAACGACTTTTTCTTTTCCCCGTATGCCAAACAAAAATGTGTGGCCAGCGATTTTCATCACCTAAAGATTCCGTTTATGCCTTCCAAAACCATGTTTCTGAGATATCGACTTCAGAATGGAAAAACTGTGTCAAGAATTGGTTCGAACGGATGGAAGAGCATATAAATCTTAAAGGCGAATATTTTAAATAGCAATAAAACAGTTCCCCAAAAATTATTTTTACCCCTAATTTTTGTAAAAACTCAAAAGGCAATCCTAGTACCTCTTTACAACTGGATCGACTGTGTTTTGTTCTCAAAACATCACATCAACAGCAGCACCATTTCACTGCTCTTATACCTTGATTGTCCAAGACGGATGTTCTGTGACTTTCTAGACGAGGTCGCCGATATTTTATTTAAAACCCTCGTAATTGATCATTGGAAGGAAGTTCAGTGTAAATTACAAAAAACCATTCACTTACCCATTTATTACGAAACAATGTGCAGCTGAGAGTATATGCTTTCTGTCAATCAAACTACCTCCACACCAAGGAGATCCTAGTCTTTTGATTGATACCTGAAAGATAGCTTTATTTTAAAGAAAATTAATGAAAAGCCTGATGATCATTGTGTAATTGAAATGAGGGGCTGAAACAAACAGTAGGGATAAAATGGGAGGAGGTAAAATATTGCGTATTGAATGTTTACCAACTACTATAAATTAAAAATTATCAACCCATCATTAAATGATGGCTAAAGTCACTTCTTTTATTTCACTATTTTATTCTGTATTTCTGAGTTAAATAGATAACTTGTAACGATATCCATTTTCATTAATTACAAAAGAGGGAAAACAGTAAGGAAAATTAACCTTAGCAAAACAATATGTTTTATAAATCAGTTCATTAAATCGAGACTAGTAAAATCATGATCCCAAATATATATTCCTTTTGTATTACTGTAGCATAGTTACCATCTATATTCGTGGAAAAGTATTCAAATTTTAAACCATTGCCCACCCTACTTAGACTTAATTTAAGGTTATTTACATTATATGCGAAAGAGTTGGACACAGGGCTTCGAATCATAATCCCTTAATTTTCTCTTTTCTCCGTTTTACGGGTTTATTTTGGTACAGTAATTCATTTTTTATAACTTGTTTTGCCACTTTTTTCGTTTTAAATCGTTAATTTTATATGTAGTGTATCTTTTCGCATTTACCCTCTGTTTCCTCCTTTTACCTTTTACTTAAATTTCCTGTGAACTTGCACTGTAGTAAATATTTCTATAATTTTTTAAAAAATGGTATCTGTTGTTAACTTTGCTTTTCTAGCAATTTCTGTGTCCGTTTTAGGTCATTTTTATCTGTTAACAGTCTTGTTGTATTTACTTTTTAAAAAAAAATGTGGATTTATGTAACCTTATGCTTAGCTCTTATGTCCTAAAAAGGACCTTGCGACGTTAATCTTAAACTTCACTAACCATCTATTCCGGTTCACCTAAAAAAATATATCGGTTCAATTACGGTTTTCGTTCCGTCAAAAATAGCGGTTTCCAGTTCAATTTCGAATGAATAATTTTTTTTGTGTATATTCTCATTTGTAATAAAATTATAATTCTGTCAAAATTTAGAAATATTTATTGTGTTTTTTAATTGGTATACTATGTGAATGGATACAATCAACTAGCATGTACGTTTCAAGTGGAGAGCGGAGAACTATGAGCATCGGCATTGTTATCCATTACCAAAATCTCATTTAACAACTGAACATTCGACTGTATTAAATCTGCCATTTACAAGTAATTTCATGCGATACTGAAAAGCAAAAGTACTAGTAAACATCAAAATAGGAAATCGAGAAGCAATGGACATACATGTAACGTCGATAATTATATGGTTGACGTTAAGTTAGAAAATATTGATAAGTTGGTTCCAGTAACAAAATGACTGAAGATATATCGAACCGAAATAAACTTATATTTTTCGAGGTTCAGTTCCTTTTTTCATTCCAACCAAAATAACGGCTTTTTTCAGTTTTCAGTTCAATTCCGGTTCGAAGCCCTGGTTGGGTATCTCCTGTAACACTTTTAACGTTTGTGAAAAGACGATCACTTTCTGTTGAGAAATTAAAGATAGATAGAAAACGTCTAACATGGATCTCATAATAAAGATTTAATAAAGAGTCATCTTTCTTATGTCTAATTGATGGTCTCTTCTTATGCCCGCTTGGGCACAGTTAAGTTTATTGTACAAGCTAAGGTTCACGAGTTCAGTGAGGGCAAGAAAAACACATAATAAAGTTGAAGTTGGAAAAATTATACTAAAGTTAAGTATACACATTAGGAAATAAACACAATAGGTTATGATACGTTATTACTAAGTCAATAAGCATATTCTTTAAGTCAAAATAAAAGAAGCATTCGAGAAGTTAAGTAAAACAGAGCCGTTAAATCCGAAGGATCCAGCTAAGTGCTAGGATGAATTTGGTTGGTTCTAGGGAGCTAAAAGAATTTGTGCAGCAGAAGGCATGTCCCCACTCAGAGGGAATATGTCCAGAGTTCATGATCATACGCTTGAGAATTAGAGATTCAACTTAGATGAGGGATAGAAGAAATTGGCTGTTACGGGCCAATGAAATTCATTCAATACTTTCATTCAATACGGCTAAAGGCCGCTTACCATTTGCAGGATCAACATGGTCATATTGGGCTAATTCCAGTAAAGGATCAATTCATATATTAGAATAAAAGTTAGAGGCTAAATTTTTGAGAAAATTTGGAAGAGAAAGTGAATGTAGAGACGTGTTGTCGAAAATAAACTCAACATTTTAATTTTCAAATTTTTCCTTTTTCTTTCGTGGCCTAATGACAGTTTTTTTTAAATCTAAATGGATATAATTCTAAATTTATAGTGGCTAAAAGCACCCATTACACACCCATACGCACTCACACACGCACGTGTGTGTGTGTGTGTGAGAGAGAGAGAGAGAAAGAGATAGAAAGAAAGTGAAATAAATGGCATGATTCTCTGATATAACGCGAGAAGTGTAGTGAATAGTGCACATAGAATAAGACTGATTCTTTTTACGTGGAGTTTATTTCACCTTCAACAAATATTGACCGTAACAACTAATCGTTGACTATCTAAGTTTACGAATTTAGAATGAGGGGTTTAGTATTATATTTATTAATTATTCATAGGTACTGGTATATTGTTTAAAGCTAAGGTTTATTCTATTATATAATATTATTTTACCTTAGGATTTGTTAATTTTTTTGTCCACTGGTCACATTTTTTAGCTGTTTCAAGGAAAGAATTTCACTTCCCCGATGTATTAATTCTTGCATATGTGGTTTCCGAGCTCACCCAAATGATCAGTTTATCTCTGACTGCCAATAATTCTGAGTAATCTCTTGGAGAAAGAACTCACATTTTTACTCCCTGATCGGAAAATTTTGTGAAAGAAGTGCGGGTTCGTGAGCATTCAATGCAAATCTCGTCTTGTAAAGACGTTCCTTTTTAGTGTCAATAAAGTTAAGTTCCACATCGTTGGGCTTTGCAGTTTTTTAATGGAACCAAGACTCCAAATCCCTTAGGTTCTTTCATTACCCAGTAAGCCCGACCAATCCAAATAATTGTCTATTTTGTGTAATCGGCGAGGAATAAATCCATCCATCCATCCATTAATTAATTAATGATATTTTCATCCTAAAAATGAACCAAGCTAACTATATCTATCTTAAAATCATTTCTTGGTGAATCTATCCATTTCTGGCATCTTTTTTTAATCAACCTTGGTGAATATCATTGCTTTCCCTATTAATATTTGATGACTGCGGACCGCCAAGCTTTTTTGTACTTTAACATTTCTCATGACATTTAAACTCTGCAATCGGTTTTCCTACGTGACCGGCAATTAAAACTTCGGATTAATTGCCCAGTGAAATTATATAACTAAGATGTACTTGTTTTGTCAACAGACGTCCGTGAGAGAAGTTGCCTCAATAAACTTTGTGCATTTTGATTCTAAATTTTTCTCTGTTCTGCGATGTCTCAGCTCTGGTCGTTTGACTGTTTCGGATTCAAAATGCACTTTCTTCCCTTTGTGTTAAGACTAAAATATCATATATATATATATATATATATATATATATATATATATATATATATATATATATATATATATATATATGTATATATATATATGTATATATATATATATGTATATATATATATATGTATATATATATGTATATATATATATATATATATATATATATATATATATATATATATATATAATATACATACATATATATATATATATATATATATATATATATATATATATATATATATATATATATATATATATATATATATATGATAGATTGATAGATTGAGAGAGCTAGAGATTAAAAACAAAGATTAAATATCATTAGCATTACTGTACATGACTTGGAGTCGAAATGATCCCAGCGGGCAATCTATTGTTAAGGGACTTCGGATTATGACCATCTTCTTAAACTTTTGTAAGTGACCTTTGATGTTTGCTAGTAGGTAAAAATTTTTCGCGTCTAGATTCCACAGATCAAATACTGACTTTCCATCAAAATTACTTGATCAAAATAATTTAGGCATGGTATATACTAGTGACAGTTAATAAAATTCACTTACCATCCAGGGAAACTCTCCTTGTCTAGACTGTCTGCCTCCAACAGGTGATACCATTGGCTGCACACTGAGATCTATCAATAAAAATTTGAAACTGTTATTTCTAAATTAATATAGGTAAAAAAGAAAGTTTAATCCAAATCAATTTACGTCATTAATTTATTTATCCATTCAAATAATTTAGTTAATAGAAGTGAATGAAATTCTGAGTGAAATTTAAATTATTAAAAGACACCTATATTTAGGTTCTTCTCACGAAAATTTTAAATTCATAAATTTTGGAAGAAAATATGATTATAGAATTCCATAAAATTATATAGGGTCTGTTGGGGTAAAATGGGTAATTTTTAAAATTTACTTAAAAGACACATCATAATTTTAAAAAATTATATTTTAGCTTTATAATATATTTTTAATCATTTTTAGCAACATTTATTTTTAAGAAGTTTTATATTTTTTATCTGTCAACATAGATTACCTTATTTGCAAGTCAGAAATACATTCTGTTTTACTAAGGTTTGAAAAAATTTTCAAAAAGTAATATTTTATTTCTTTCATCGTCAATATTTTTTTATAATCAACTGCAAAGGTTTCTGAACAACAGTTTTTCAAAAACAGGCAAGAAATATTTTAAATATTTTATGTTTAATGATTATTTTTGTATGATGGAGAAAAATGGGTATTGGTTAGGCTTAACAATTTATTATAAAGTTCTAAGTTTTTAGATGTAATGATTTAAACCAGCCCTTCAGTTTTAGTATAAATAATATTAATTAGTATTTTTTAAAAATTATTTGCTGGGGTGTAGAGTACATTAATGAATAATAGAAAAATTGAACTTGTAAGCCTAAAAATACATGTGTTTACATGGCTGTTTTGTATATCTGAAACTGTAAATTTTCTTCCTTTCACTGTATACAAAAGTCTAAATTTATATGAAACTTGGACCAAGCGTGGATCACCTGGTGCATTTCATGGCTGCACAGAGTCAGGGTGGATAATAATGCAATGTTTGAATCTTGGATGGGAGATTTTCTCATTTTGGATGTGACACCTAGAAAAACCCATTCTTTTGATATTCGATGGTCACTTGTCATATAAGACAGTAAAGCAATGGACAATAGAGTCACAATTTACTGCTTCCCATCAAATTCAAGTCATGTCCTTGCAACTGTTGCTTGTCGAAGTATTTGACCCTGTGAAGTGTGCCTAGAGAAAATTCCTGAAGATGAAGTACCCTTAGAGATGTCTTCAAAAAGTGTCCAAAGAGACATTCCCTAATCTGCTGAAACAGATATTTGACTTTGTGAAGAAAAAAGGCAGTTAAACACAAAATAGTGTTAACTGAAAAAGATGGAGAAATTACAGTACACAGTGTTGCACAGACTACAACGACAGCTACTGTGGAAGTTCTATCTACTCAAACTTCTAGTTCAACCACCTCGAATTGTGCCATTTCTTCTCAATTTAAGGATGTAAAAAGGGCCATACTTACAAAAATTTAACCACTGCAGTTGTAAGAAAAAATAAAAGTCTTAGAAAATGTCAGACGAAAATGAAAGTGGGCACAAACTAATGCCGAAGAAGTGATGTCTGTTTCTGATGTAGCTCAACTTAATAACCGTGGCCATTACAGTATTCCAGTATAAATTACAATTATATACATATAAATGTATTTGTTGCTCAAAAATAAAGCTTTAATTAAATTTTGCGTAATTTATAGCATTTTTTAATCAATACCCATTTTACCGTATCTACTACTCATTTTACCCCACCTCTGGGGTAAAATGGGTATAAAAAAGAAGTAAAAATTATAAATTTGCAATTTAAGAAAATATATAAAACTATTTTAACAATAATGGCAATGAACCCATTGCATGAATACAAGCAAAAAATTGCTTATTTATAAATTTTTTAAAAGGGAAAATGAGTACTGAATGAAAAGAGTGAGAAATCACGTTTTTTTTACCCATTTTACCCCACCAGACCCTAAGACATACAGATGAATATTTAAAATTATGTTTATGCAACTTTCCTTGTTCTCTATATCTGGAAAGATACAGATGTAACTATCTTCTGTTAAGGTTGTTTGATGTTGCGAACATTTATTTTATTACGAGCACAAAATATATAATTTGTCATATTTTCTATTTAACCCTTTTGTGAGCCATTTATTTCTCACACGACAGGCTTTCAAAACAGAAGGTAGTTCAAAAAACAAAGTCATAAAAAATTATGCGTTCCTCTATTCTACTTTATCTCTTTGTTAAGAGTAGAATAGAGGAATACAACACATTGAATATTTTATGCATATATATACACTGGTGTGCAAAACTTAAGCAACAGGTGGTTTTTTTGCCATAACTCAACGAGAAATCATCTGAGAGACATGAAATTTAGAAATGAGGGAGAATATTATATACGTAAAGGAGGACGAAAGAATCAACTGTAAAAGGTATTCAATGCATACGGTATGGAATCAAACAAAAACAAGTTTTATTGAACCCATAGTATCATGACTCATGATGTCCATCCAAGAGGAAGAACAGCAAGCAGATGTTCCTTAATATGGGATATGCCCTCCCCTAACTGCAAACTGAGGAACTGATACTGCAAACCAGCAGTTTGCTTCGCACCTTCTCCGCATGCTCAGAACCAGCTGGTCCAACATTTCTTGCGGTAGGAGAGCCCATTCCGTAATCAACATCTGTTTAAGTTGTTGGGTGTTCTCCGGAGGATGTAAGAGTGCTGCAATGTGTCTCCCCAAAGTATCCCACACATGTTCGCTGGGATTTAAATCAGGGGAGTATACTGGCTAATCCATTCGAGTGATACCTTCACTTTCCAGTAGCTCCTTAACAGCATGAGTCCGATGTCCCCGTGCATTGTCATCCATAAAAATGAGGTCTGGGAAGATAGCACCTTGGACCAGACGCAGATGGGAAGGAGTACCTCCTCACAATAGCGATCCCCGGTTACAGAACCTCTGTCGAAAACGTGGAGCTCAGTTCGCAAATTCACCATAATGCCTCCACAGACAAGAACTCCAGGACCACCATAACGGTCTTTTGATGTTTAGGATAAAACCAGGTCTCGACCTCTTTCCAAATCAAAACGCTTCTGGCCTGAACCGACAATTATCTCTAAAGAGGACACGACTCCATTGATCAGTTGTCCAGTTTTTGTGATCTCTGCACCACTGTAAACGGTGGGGTGAGTGGCCACCTTTCAACAGGAAACAGCGTTCAGGACAGAGGGCAAATAGGCCCCCTTTGTGAAGGCATTTGTCTACAGTAATGCAGATAATGCACGGCCACATCGGACTCTTGCTGTTGAGGAGCTACTGGAAAGTGACGACATCACTCGAATGGATTGGCCAGCTTACTTTTGATTTAAATCCCATCGAACATGTGTGGGATGCTTTGGCGAGACGCATTGTAGCACGTTTACATCCTCCGGAGAACACCCAAAAACTCAAACAGATGCTGATTGCTGAAGGAGACTCCTACCGCAATAAATGTTGGACCAGCTGGTTCTGAGTATGCGGAGACGTTGCTCAGCAACCATTGCTGTTAGGCGAGGGCATATACCATATTATGGAACATCTTCTTGTTGTTTTTCCTCTTGGATATACAATTATGAGTCACGATACTATGTGTTCAATAAAGTTTGTTTTTGTTTGATTCCATACCGTATGTTTTGTTTTCGTTTTCAGAGCCGATGCTTTCATCATCCTTTACGTACATAATATTCTTCCTCATTTCTGAATTTCATGTCTTTCAGATGATTTCTCGTGGAGTAACGGCAAAACATCCCCCTGTTGCTTAAGTTTTGCACACCATTGTACACGCATGTATACAATTACAAGGCATAATTCCAAGTTACAAGTTACAAACACAATTCCAAAGTCTTTATGTGAAGATATTTTTAGGCAATGTAATTTAGAATATTCATAATAAACATGGATGTTTTTATTAGCTAAAGACAGAACACTTTTATAGCCAATAAATTTTTAGGTTTTACTTTTAAAATTATTGTTTACTTGTTCTATATATATTATGATATACATTCTAACATGTAATTTTCTTTCCGAAATCGGAGTTGTTCAGATTGAAAGGGCTAATATTAATAGAATCAGATTTACAAGTTTTAGGCAGGCTATTTTTATTCATCTACACTACTAGCACCATTAAATCTTTGAAAGAATTATATTTAAACTTTGACAGAACTGGGAAAAAAAATAAATCTCATTTTCAAAAGTTACAGACAGCTTAGAACAAAATCTCCCGGATCATTTTTAACGCTCTCTGATACTTAACGAATATTTTAATTCACAGCAGCATCAAGATAGCCCCAATAAGAGCAATAATTAAAAATTTAGTTTTAAACTTGTTTAGTAAGATTATTACTGTTGACAACGAAGAGTTAATGTAACTGCATGATTATGACATTGGATTCCACCTCCGTAAGCCAAGAGCCACTACCGCACTTTCATCTAGTATAAAGTCCATAGCAAGGTCTTTGTAAAGGTGATAATTAAAAACTTCTGATAACTCTATTAATATTGTAAAGAGTGAACCAAAGGTTAAAAAAGGAAAAAAATCTATATAATTAATCCCCTATTGTATGCATTGTAAAATTATCCGGTATATTTGCTCTTTTATTTTATTCTTAAACTTGAGTCAGCAGCAGCATTTTTAACACATTGTAAGCGGGACACGTACTAGTACGGGTTAGTGTAACAACATGGTTTGTTTGTGGGCACAAAAGTAACGGTATATACAGGAAAACGAAGCCTAATGTTCTTGTCTACTACATAGATTCAGGAAAAATTTAGACAAATAAAAATTAGATTTTACATCAGTCGTATCGACTGATGTAAAATTAAGTAATTATCGATTGATTGAGATTTAACTGAATAACTAAATTTAAGCGCAAAATGCCCGCTCCCGGTACAATTCATCTGCCAAATGTACTCACACACAATGTGTTAATATGGTCACATACTTAAATGTACACAGTGGATATAGAGCTATTAGCTCCTAGGTTCCACGTATCCTCTAACGTCTACGTCACGTTTAAAAAATAAGTAGCATTTTTTAAAATATAAAACTTTTAAAAAACGAGTTATTTCAACTAAAGCACTCCACTTACCTAGTGGTGGATCGTATTTATTCGGATCACTCGTGTCTACGGGTGGAATAGAATCTTTAATTTCAAAGAATCGCTTTTCCGTGTCTGAAATACCTAGTTGCCAAGTTGTAGTTCCACATCCTGTAAGAAAAAATAGAGAATAACACTTATATTGTATTAAATACTTGAAAAAAAATAAATGAATGGACACCGAATCCAATTTTTATTAGTATAGTTATTAATGGATGATTTTATTAAACTAACAAAATTTTGAGGGTATAGAGAAACTGTAGCTAATTGTTTAATATCCTTTTGCCACTGATAAGTTCAGTGATTTATTGAGGTGTATGATTTTTTTACATCCTAATTAAAAATTTCCTACTGTATCTCTTATTACACGTACAGTCTTGGTTTATATTCCTTAACAATTAGTATAAGCCTTATAATCTCTAATTTCCTATTTCAATTCAATGAAAGATACTTTATCTGATCTCAACATGTAGTTGCCTGTAGTAGTATGTGATGCCTCTGATGAGTTCAGTGATTTATAGGCGTGCATGTTTTTTTTACATTCTAACTATATATTTCTTGATGTATCTCTTATTTGACGTAACAATCTGGTTTTTATTCCTTCTCAATTATTATGAGCCTCATAATTTCTAATTTTCTAATTTAATTCAATGAAAAATATGTTGTCTGAGCTCAACATGTAGATGTCATTACTAATGTGACGCCTCTGATGAGTGCAGTGATTTATAGGCATGCATGAATTTTTTACATGCTAACTATATATTTCTTGATGTATCTCTTATTTGACGTAACAATCTGGTTTTTATTCCTTCTCAATTATTATGAGTCTCATATTTTCTAATTTTCTATTTTAGTTCAATGAAAAATATGCTGTCTGAGCTCAACATGTCAATGCCATTACTAATGTGATGCCACTGATGAGTTCAGTGATTTATAGGCGTGCATGATTTTTTTACATGCTAACTACATATTTCTTGATGTATTTCTCATTTGACGTAACAATCTGGTTTTTATTAATTCTCAATTATTATGAGCCTCATAATTTCTAATTTTCTATTTTAAGTCAATGAAAAATATGTTGTCTGAGCTCAACATGTAGATGTCATTACTAATGTGATGCCACTGATGAGTGCAGTGATTTATAGGCATGCATGATTTTTTTCCATGCTAACTATATATTTCTTGATGTATCTCTTATTTGACGTAACAATCTGGTTTTTATTCCTTCTCAATTATTATGAGCCTCATAATTTCTAATTTTCTATTTTAATTCAATGAAAAATATGCTGTCTGAGCTCAACATGTAGATGCCATTACTAATGTGATGCCACTGATGAGTGCAGTGATTTATCCGGGTGTATGGTTAGAGTCACGAACCTACAGAAATTCGTGATTTCGAATTCCAATGTGGCATGGATGTTAGCAGCCTTTCGTAATAGGCTTTAAGCATTAGGCCCCTGTCTCATTAGCCCTCGTACTGTAAAAGTAGACCGTAGTTCTCCAAACCAAAAGCCTACCAAACCCGAAACGTGTTTATCTCCTCAAATTTGCTGACGAAAGATGAGATACTAGAGATACGTGTTTGACTTGAATTTGGCCCTATATCTCCTAAACATTTGGAAGGCAAACTTATATTAACAGTGGGCAAATATAACGATATGAAATAACAGGACAATATATTTTATTGAAAATCTGAATAAAAATAAAAATAATTAGTATAACTTGAAAAATATTTCACTAATATGATTAATAATGACTGCGTTTCTAAAAGTTCCACCCTCTTTATAACTGAACAGTATGCTCTGGCTTTTTGCACAATCCTGAAATCTCACGTTGTATGAATTATAATTATGAGTGGCTGTTGTATTTAATATAAATTCGTATTTAGTAAATTGAAAATTTTTTAAATCTAGTTTTTATTTTAAAATTTAAATAGATAAAAATAAGCGTTTTTAAATTTTATGCATATTTAGTACATGTGTTATTTCTATTCTCTATATATAAAAATGAATGTGTATCTGTCTGTACTAGATAGATTCAAAAACCATACATCGCCATAAACGCCGTGAAAATTTGGGAAATTATTAGGTATATTCCTAGGAAGGTTTTTGAAAATTTTTAACTTTCGAAATCCATTCCTTCCCCCTTTTTCGAGCGTTTCATGCCATTATTCCAAACATTATTTTCCCTTGTTAAACGCAAATGATTAATTTTTTAATTTATCGCATCATAACTAAGTGAAAGAATTAGTAATTTCTAGCAATGTGACGTCATTCCGTTTATTCAATGTAATTGTTTTAAGCGCAGGTTTCTTCTGTTAAAAGCAAGAGATTAAAATTTTCAGTTTATCACATAATAAATAAGTAAAATTTTTTATCATTATGACGTCATTCCTTTAAATATCTCATTTATTTATTTCTTATTTTATATTATTTAAACATCGTCTACATAGTATCAATTCGATTTGACCTGAAATTGAGATATAAAGTGATTAAGTTTCATTTCTATGTGACGCAAATTATAGCATTTTTATAAAAAAACTAATTTTAATTTTAATTCTTGGTTAATTTTTATGTTACAATGAAATGTTTATCAACAATATTCTAACAACAAAAAGTACAAATTTCAGTGGCTTTCATGGACAAATAAAAGCCTATCATTTTATATAGTTATCTTTATATTCGTATGGTTGTCAATATGAATATGTGTTTCTATTTCATACAAAACCATGTATTTTGTCATAAATTCCCTTAATTCTGGACAGCTAATATTAATAGCCACAAAATTAGCACTGTTGTTGTCAAAACCTCTGCTTCCTATCCTATGGCAAGATCTATTAATGTTGCTAATCAACGTACAGTAGTAATTTCAGTAATGTCATTTATGGTTAAACTTATATTTTACAATAAAAAAGCTTGATCCCAGTTAATATAAGACATAAATTTGATGCAGATTTAATCGCTAGTGTGTATATAAAAGCTTTAAAATGCTCTCTTACGTTCCGCATTCACGGGAACTTAGCTGCTGCCGAGTAGAAGTTCTGCTTTTTTTATTTTATCGCTGCCAGTCGCGAGCGCATGCAAACTTTTGACCTCTGGCAATGGTGTCATTATAAACCATTTATCACAAATCACCAAAATTAAAGTACAACTATTCGCAGTTGAAATAATGTGTAAGTATGAGCGACGCTGTTGTATTTAATATAAATTCATCTCCAGTAAATTAAATCTTTTTATTTTAAATCTAAATATATAAAGATAACAGTTCATTTAGTTTTATGCATAGTTAGTACATGTTTAATCTTTTATTAGAAATAGAAAGGCCTTAAACCCTTTTCAATGAACGTTCTGACTACATTTCATGAATGCAAAAAATAAAGTATTTTAATATCTAAGGAAATTTTTGCATATGCCTTAACTGAACACGCTCTCAAATTACTTTTCTCAAACACTGACACTTAAAGCTTTTTCAACTTTTATTTTTTATATCTGGGACAGACCACATAACACCTACTAAGTGGGACGTAGTTGTAAAAAACGATGTCGTACCTATACCAAATGCAACTTTTCGTAGAATTGTAGTTATTCTGCTTCATTCACAAAAGGATGGTTTCATATAAGTCTAAGGGCTGATCTTATCAGAGTCGTTTAACGGGTAACCACGATTAATCTCTGTTTAAACGGAGAATTGAGCCCCACCATTGGTTGACTCCATGGGTTAATCGCGGTTAACCGTTAAACGACTTTAGTGAGACCAACCCTTAGATTTTAAATACACTGTACTAAAAACAATATTTTATATATAAAAAAAATTCCAATACTCACTTCTGTTTCTAGCCTTTTCTTCATCCACTTTTTTCATGAGATCATAGCCGAGAACCAGAGGCAATCCACAGCATACCTTTGGAATATTTTTTCCGACCCATCCACACAGGGTGGGAGATCCACCCATTA
>CM063498.1:8656624-8664124 GCA_032207245.1 Pardosa pseudoannulata
GAATTAGAAGGGAATGAAAATCCAACATGTGATGGTTGCTTATCTAATTAACTTCCTAACCTTGATTAGATAGTTTTTTATGCTTTGAATCTGTATCCTTCGTACTTCCGCTTGCTAAAGGAAAAGTGCACTGCAAAATTTTCCTTTATCAATATTTGTTCTACCTGTAAAGTGTATAATTTTATTTATTCATTGTAAATGTTAGTTTATCTTTATTTCTTAACCTTTATAATGGAAAGAAAAGTTTTTGACCTCTAGTGGGCCTAAAAGAGGACAGTTGAAATATAATTTTTAATATTTTTGCTTTCTTGGAATGATTTTTTTAATTTTAAAAGAGGGTAGCTAGTAATCCAATGAAAAAACTCTCCCAAATTCTTAAGTATCTGTAATTGTTCTCCTTTTCATTATTTAAAACGATATTTTATAATGAAAAAAATTTTTAAACACATTAATCTCTTTGGAAGCAGTTGAAAAGAATTTTGTACAATTTTTGTGTTTTCTGTGAACGAACTTTCCTTTTCAGCGAAGGTAGAGGACAATTCTCTATGTTCTACCACATCTTCGGGTATCTGGTATTACTTATAATTTTATACATATAGAAATTTTTTGTAGGACATTCATAAGGATCTTTGTTTTGTTTGTAAATCTATTTTCACTTTCTAACTTCCCTAATGTTAATATGACAAAAAAATCTTGAAGAAAGAAATGACTTTGCATTGAATTCAGAACTATTCTTTCTCAACCCGCGACATTAAGGAGGCGTTTTACTAATAAACCAAAAAAAAAAAAAAAAAAAAAAAAAAAAAAAAAAAAAAAAAAAAAAAAAATGCATTCATTTTCTAATGTCTACTATTTTTTCTTTTTTATAATCTTTCCAGAATGTTTAGGCTATAGTTAACCACTACACTTACCACAAAATTCTCGGTTATAGTCCAAAAAGAAAAGGATTTTTATTTATGTAATACTTTCATGTACTTGTATGTACTTGAATATAGTATGTACGGTTCGGAAAATCATTAGGCATGACAAAGATATTCTACAATCTGTCCCATAAGAGCGTGTCGTCTATTTCTCTGAAACTACAAACGAATTAGTTAAAATTAAATTTGTATCGTGTAGTATACATAATAAATTGAAATACATTTCACCTAATTAGTTGTCCAGTTCCCATTATTATCGAGTATGCCAAAATCACTTTATAATTCGATTTTGACGTTGAGCGGCGTTTACCCCGTTCCGGTAGGTCGTCAACATTTTGTACCGCTTTATAACGTGCTACCCACTCCTTGACTAAACATTCTGACTTTCTCATGTACCAGGCTGCAGCTGCACAAGACATTTTTGGTCCTTTTGAATGGTTACACAGAAACACTGCCTCAAAACGGCTCGCATACGCTTCACTCGTTTTGGAATTGTTGATTAAAACACAGCAAAACAAATCGAATAAAGAATATAACCATAAAGCATTCTTCTCTAATGTTTGCAATTAAGCCGGTATCTGTCCGCTATCTATTGACGAAATTATGAACGGCACGTTCTTATGGAACAGACTGTATATAATTTTATTTCCTTAGAGGAACTACTTTAAAAACTTACACTTGTTCTTTGAAAATCGTATCAATGTTATCTTTGTTGCAAAAGCGTGGAAATTTTGACCGGTCGTGTGGTTTTGTAGCACATTGTATTTTTCAAAAACGGCTAAGTAGTAAAGAGACAACAATCAAACACAAACAACATGCTTTGCTTCGGTGTGCACTTTAGCAAATTAACATTGGCTTTCTAAAAGCAACGATTTTGCACTACTACTGTTATGAAGAGTGAAATCATATTTCAATCCCAAAGTTATAAAAATTGTCACTCAAATAAATGAATGAAAACTTTTATAAACTATGGGTGCTACCACATTACGGTCGACATATGTCACAAGCGACTTAGGCGTCATATTGATGTCACAAGTCGTCATCATCAAGTAAATGTCACCAAAGAGGGGGGGGGTATGCAACCAAATTCACCCTCTCTGCGACTTCTGGTTTCATTATGAGGAGAAAGTCACCTTTGGCATATCTCGACTGCAATGTGGTAGCATATTATATTTTATTTTTTAAATTTTGAGCATCATACGAGCTTTAGGTTATCGAGTGAATTCATTCACCCAGTGTGGTTAAATCTTGTTAATGTTTGATCATGAATATCAGTAATCAAGTTTATATATGTACATTTATAACTAGGTCATTGCCTATGGTCATAGCAAAATTAATTTTTTAATCCAATAATTACTTTTGCAATTTTAATAAACAAAACTACACTTTTATTTCAACTTTTAGTTCTATTTGAAAGCAACTTGAGCCATTTTCATTTTTTCGTCGAAGACACGCGTAGAGTGTGTTCACAGTTTCATGTCCACGCGCCAACTGAAACTAATCTGTTTGCAAGCTCATCAAGTAGTTCAAAAATGCTTCCGACTGACCGGATTATCCTAAAAGCTTACGCGAGCATGAGTCTTTTTCATTTATTTTATTATTATAAAAGAGTTCGTTTTTTAAAATCTTTTATAACTCACGTAATTTCTACAAATCTCCTATGTAATAATAACCTAAGTTATCTGTCCGTTTGTCCTCGAATTTATGAAGCGATTAGAACTGGAATGGATAGGGGCATCCATATTGGATTTTTGAAGAGTTATGGTTAGCAAAATTTAAAGAGTGTTCGAAAACTTCCAAATACACCCCTTCCTCCCTTTTCAAGCGTTTAATGCCATGATTCCAAGCCCTGTTGTTTCCGGTTAAGATCAGGAAATTAAATTTATCAATTTATAACATAATAAATAGGTAAAAATATCATTTTTTCTAGTATTATGTCGTTATTTCTTTAATCATTTCTTATTTTAAATTATTTAAATATCGTCTGAATTATTCTCATACGTTCTATTACTAAACTCAGATATTACGTAAATTATTTTCTATTATATTTGGTTTAAATAATAGATGAGGTACATATGTGATAATTTTAAATTTAATCATCGATTTTTTTTTCAATGAAACTTTTATCCCCGGTATTAACAACAAATTCTTTTCATTAGAGTCTAGGATTCTATTTCACGGACTCATAAATATCTAGCTTTTAAGTTATATATCTCTGAAAATTAAGAAGTTTGTTCGTTTGTTTTTTTTATACATATTCACACGATTTGCAATCGGTTTGTTAAAATTTGTACATTATTCATTTATACCGCCAAATAATCACTGTTACTATTAAAACCTCTGCTTTTCATCCACTCATGTAATATGACAAGATAAATTAAAGTTGGCAACTAACATGTGCTCAGTAAAGATAAGCAAATTATTGAGAGTGTACCAGATAATTCTCCGCCAAAAAACAAACCATTTTTTTTTTACCTGCCTTATAGGGTACTTTACAATTCTAGAAAATAAAAAATTTTACTGATTCCGTCATATGACGGGCTATATACTAGTATATATATATATATATATATATATATATATATATATATATATTTAAATTCATCTTATTAATATTGGACTAATGATAAGAACATGCGACTCTATGCCGTATTGGTCATTCCATTTCTTTGGTAATCCAGTCCTTAATGCTAAAGTCTCTGGCGTAAATCTTTAATGTCTCAAAATTGATTACCTTTTTTTAACCCTCGGTGGTAAACAGCCTTCCCTAAGGATTAGGCTTTTACCACGAAACAGTTCACTCTGTAGCAGTAAAACAAACAAACAAAAAAGAGAGAGAGAGAGAATATAGTCATGGGTTATCATTTAAAAATGTCCATAGTTTAAATAATTAAAACGAAACTCTGGAGGAAGGTAGTAATGTTTGGTTTTGGTTTTAGTTTTTTGGTGCACTACGGTCTACTTTTTGCAACACGAGGGCTAATGTGACCGGGACCTTCTGCTTAAAATCGATTCCGAACGGCTATGAACATCCATGACATAGTGGTATCCGAACCCCCAAACTCGCGGTTCCGAAAGCCAGCACCCTAATCATTCGGCCATCTTTAAGCTGCCGTTAATGTTAAAGTAAGAGAAAAAGTTTTAAAACTGGCGAAAAAAGGTTTAAAAAGAAAACCAAAACTAAAACGAAGCCCTAAGTTAGGTGATGTTAATTGGGTTCCAAGATAATATTAGGAACAAGTTGCTTTTACATAATTAAACTTGGAGAGGGGAGGGGGTCTCCAAGCATGGGTCCAGTCCCGGAAGTGATATGAAACAAACACTTGACTCTACAGATATTTGAATTTGTATTATTATGTACCAATGAGCGTTTTTGATTACTTTAGTGAACAAAATCCCAATCTATTCCTAAATAAACAGCTTTCCCGAGGTAGAAGTAAGTATATTTCGCTAACCTATTGTATCGAGGCCGAATAAAAGATTAAAAAAAATAGCTAAGCGGAATGACAACAAAATATCCCATAGTGGGAACAAAAATAAGTTTTGGGCCAATAATTATTTGGTCAGTCGTATTTGGCATAACTTTTTATCTCAACGACATGTAAAAGTTTCACGTTTTATTGAACGTTACAGTCGGATATTTGGTACCAGAAAACCCATTGGCAAACCTTTTTCACTTTAGAAGTAATTTTTGTTTTAGTTATGTCGAGGGGCACTCCATTACCGATGGTATTATCAGAAAGTAGTTTTAGGTCCAATAATTATTCTCAACTATGGTAAACTAAACTTTTTATTTCACACAAACATATGTATTTAATTTTCTCTCATCAGTAATGAATGAATAATATCAACATGCGATTAAATGACGTTTTACTCTTTCATCTCTTTGGTAATCCAGTCCATGAAGCTGGACACCCTGACATAAACACCAGGGAAGCCTGGCTCAGCACACATGAATCCAAAAGACACAACACCGACCAGCACCCAGGAAATGTCAAGACTCCAGTCCGGTAAGTTCTGGGTATTATCTCTGTACATCAGTGGTCCTCCGGAATCTTCCTGGAAAATAAAAGTTTTCTTAAGTATCAAAATAAATAGTGTATGATTGGTCTCACAGATTTTGGTAACTTAACCATTTGGCTTAAAACAACGAATTTGAGACGTGATCGTACTGCTGTGCCTAAAATGGGAACCTCGTATCACACACGTGATGATTCTGTCTGGCTAAAAGTGAAAAGCTCGTATCAGTAATAAAACAATACCCCTTACAAAATTTTGACTAATATTATACATTATTCACTTATAGGTTATTCACGCAATAAATTCTACATAGAAAATATTTAAACGACTGAAAATATTTACTTTTGTTATATAACCAAAAACATAGAAATAATATGTGAAATAAAAACATTAATACAATTTTTTAATAAAAATGAAATGAAATATAATTATCAAATTCTGTGGTTTTATTAAATAGAAAATGCAGTACTATTAATGTCTACTGGTTTGCTCCCAATTTAGCCCGTTACTGCGTCTGGTCACGACGCATGAGAAAAGCTTTCATCGAAAGGGGCACACACAATCGTCGCTCGATTCATAAGGCAAGAGGTTAATACAGTTATTTGTTTTAGCGTAATACATGTTTATTTTCCAAAGATTTAAAGCAAAAACTCAACATCCTCTTTGATGCGGAATAATTTTTACTACTGCAGGTAATCACACAGTATACCTATGAATTGAATTGTGTTTAAGAAAGAAAATAAAAAGGGAAAACTCTAATCTGTTAACACATTTTCTTTAAGGTAATCCAGTCTACGTTTAGAGAACTTTTTTCTTTAAACGTAGAAACTAATTCATGTTTTTACATTTTTAGATTTATTTTTTATATTATTATAGAGAATTGCACTTAAAAAATTTATTCCTGGAGAAGTTTTTATAAAATTTCTACTTATGAAATAGAAAATTTAGTAAAAAATTTGGGTTTTATCAAAAGGTCTAATTTTTTAATAAATTAAATTATTTCAATACTTTTGTATGCAACACATTTCTTATACACTGGACGAGTGAATCACATCACATCTTTGCTTAATTTACATTTGGTAGAAAATGTTGGTCCTTTAAAATCATACACGTTGAATTTTTAACGAATTTTCATTACATTTATATCTAACTATGAGAGTAACATAATTAAAAATTATCCAAATTTAAAGCTTTTAGGTCATTTACTAGTAAATGCTAACAAAAGCATTCATAAAAATTTTCAACAAAATATTTTAAGAACTTTTTGAGAAATCACATTTAAAGTTTCAACATTTTATTAAAAATACCGTTCTGAGAAAAACGGATTTGAAATTTATCAAAGCAACTTTAACTATTAAAAAATTAAAATACATATTTAAAATTTCCCACACTTTCTTGCTTCAAAACTTTCAAATTGCCAAGTTGCTAATTAATACAAATGCTAGAAAAATGATTAAATTAATCTTCATGAAAATTTAAAAAGTTTTGTCCAAAAAATGCTCTTTTAAAGACTTTAAATTCACAACTTTCGGTTCCTAAGTCGCTACTTCCGTTTTGTTTTGACAGCTGTCACTGATGTTTAAGCAGCTGTAACTTTTCTTTCAAATGCCGTAGAGACAAAACAAAAACAGATTTAGAAGCCTAAAAGTTGAAGTTTTACAACAGTGAAATAAAAAAAAATTTTTGGCAAAAAATGACGTTTTTAACATAGACGGATATTTTAAATAGATTGCAAATTACATTAAAAAGGGAAAGTGAACAACAAAAGGGTATAACATCCAAGAATACAATTGTTGAAAATTGTACGGCTAATTGTTTTTGCGTTGTACAACAGACGCACATACATGTATGCATACATACACACATTCTCCCCTCGTTTAAAGCAGCATTAACGTGAAATTTAACTGCTGACATTTTGTCAGGTACAGATCCTTCCTCATAAGTAGTTGGTATTGTTTAATTTGGTTTGGAGAGCTATAGTGTAGTGTTTTTTCTACACTAGAACTAATGAGACCGGAACGAAGCCTCAAAGACTATTCTAGGGGGGCTACGAAAATCTATCTCAGAAATGGGATTCGAATTCGTGGTCTCAAAACTTTTAGGTAACGTCGTGTGATCCGGGCATCCTTGCTCATTATTATTAAGTACTTCATGGGTAAGTCGCAGTAGCTCAGTCGGCAAAAGCAACGATCTTGCAAATGGAGCGCAAGCTGGCCTAAGATCCACCATGATTGTTAAAGTTTACTGGGACACGTAAAATAGGTTCTTCATATCAATGTTCTCCAAGTTCTCAAACAATACTGCTGGAGGAGGTAGGTCAAACCTGTGGGTCCTCTGCTTACTCCCTGCTTCTAAATTTCGAGGACTCGCTTCAGTAAAGACGTCATTTCACCCTAATGGCTCTCGCTAAACAAAAAGCTAGCTCCTTTACCTTAATACGAGTAGCGTATGGATCAAATCGTGCTTGGTTTGTCCAAGCGGCTTCAGAAACAGCAACTTCTGGATTTTTAAGAAAAGAAATTTTCTTGAAAATTGTGCTTAAAAGACATAAAAGCCATAC
>CM063498.1:8669124-8691624 GCA_032207245.1 Pardosa pseudoannulata
TGTATGTATATATGTATATATATGTATATATATGTATGTATGTATGTATGTATATATGTATATATATATGTATATATATATGTATGTATATATATGTATGTATATGTGTATATATGTGTATATGTATATGTATATTATATGTGTATATGTATATGTATATTATATGTCTATATGTATATGTATATTGTTGTGTAATTGACGTTAGTTGTCTATAGTGGCAAGAAATGGCGCCAGGTATTCCAAGAAAAAGAGGAACAGACTATGTTCTAAGGAATGTTGTTTTTTGATTTTTAGTTAGTTCCTAGTTATGTAAGTTGTTGAGAGTTCTGTTTTTGTGTGGTATATGTGTGTTCTTTGTCTAACGGGGAAAAGTGCTAAGTCCCTGTAAATATGTCGTGCTGTGTGTGGAATAAAATATAAAAAGTCCTAGTTTGAGTTATATATAAGTTTATAGGTGTAAAGGTCCCATGGCTATCACTTTACAGTGGATATCCTATTCCAGCATTACTACCCAGGTAAGCACGCCTACACTGTTTATTTTTATGGTACTCATCCGTTTGATATGAGCGAAATGAGAAGCTTATATGAGATGTTTTGTGTTATGGTAGATTTTTTAGAACTGAACCTGCATGTAATGTCGGGTAGACATTCCTAGGTTATTTCCTTAATGTTGGAACTTAGTTTTTCTATTAGAGATATTTATGGTTAAAGAGCCTTTGTTCCAACATATATTATATGTGTATATGTATATGTATATGTATATAGCTATATATGTATGTATACATATGTATATATATATATATATATAGATATATATATATATATATTGCCTATACAACTTTTAGATTGCTACCAATGATGGCGTGAGATGAAGCAAAAACTATACATTTCCTGATATTTTGTTTGTTTTTACAAGCATATTTGTATAAAATAGACTCAATATTTGAATACATAACTTCTGTCAATATTGTTTAATTATTTAGACGTTTCAAAATCTAGGTATTTTATTAGAAGATTTTATCTAAAATTTTAACATACAAAGGGAACGAAAAACATAATTGAAAAACTTTATTTGGTTCAATTAGAAATTAAAATGGTTTCGTTTTGTTCTGCTAATTATTTCTTCACAGTAAACCATTATATATTTTATCTTTAAGCGTTTCTTATAATTACCAGTGACGTTATGATTTGAATCAAAAAGTAAACATTAGCTGTTATTTTGTCTTTACATTCTCAAGCATTTTTGCTCAAAATGAAGCTAATATTGAAATACATTACTTCTGTCTTTATTGTTTACTTGAAAGTAATCTGACAATTTGCTTTTGAACCAGAAGATTTATAGTAAGACTGGCTAAGGAATTCCTGCATACTCACCGAAAGAAGTGTGTCCCCAGCCTAGAAGCGTGGTATTCTTGCCTGTCAAATCCATGGCGCTGAGCCGTGGTGAGGGCAGGCAAATATGCGGGAATTGAGGCACCAAGATTTCTTCATTTAACGTCAGCATGGCCAGGTCATTGTAGTGATAGAAGGGGTTGTACTGTGGATGAATGACAATTTTTGTCACTGCGAATGGGTAACCGTCGTCGACATAAATATTGCCAACATGGACCGTGTAATCGTTTGCATCTTGTCTCTGACTGAAAAGAGAATAAATAAGTACTAAAATTTATTATCGCTTAAAAATATTAATAATTTATTGAAAAGGTATGAATCATAGATGTTTTACAGCCGCACTGAAATTCTATTCATAAATGTGTTATTTATTACGAATATTTTATTGGATACGTTTAATTCTTGACTATGGTTTTATTCCTAATTTTCCTCGATAGTATCTCAAATCAACCATCATGTGAAACTTATTCCACTTCTCTCGAGGTCGTTTTCCAAAACCTGTTTAGTGTTTTTGGATGCCGTTTTACTAAGACTCGTTTAACTCTTTGAACTACGTCGTGATGAAATTTAAAATTACAGTAGATTAAAAATGTTTAGAAACTTGTTGTTCCAGTTGCAGAATCAAATTGACTTATGGTTTTAAAAGCATTCAACAAATAGCTCCTACTATACATTCTCATATAATTTTATACCATTTGTTAGATCTTAAAGTCAGCGAATTTTTTTATGCTCAGAGATCACTTTCTTATTACTTACTCGAGTTTAAACAATCTTAGGTTGATATTTTCTTTCGTTTTTACTTACAAAGTGATGTTTTTCTTTCATGTTTAATGAATTATAAAAAAATTTATCTGCAATGAGCTTGGGCTATCTCTGTTAATGTCCACCTAATACACAGCAAGCTTAGTCCATATTTCATTGAAACAGGATTTACGGATGTTAATTCCAACAACTACGGATTTTCAAGTACTACGCGGATATTTTTCTAAGATTTCTTTATATGTTATAAGTGCGGTTTTATATAATTTCTCTTATATATGTTTGGTTGTGGTGTGAATAGATGATTAAAAAGTAATTTATTTTTTAGTTTACTATTAAGCACACAACAAACTTAATGGAATGCAATAATTTTGTTTTTACACATATTTATATATTCTTGGAAATATTTTCTTGGAAAGCGCATTTACTTTAGGAGCAATTTTGAAAGTATATTTTTTATTCTATATTCCAATAAATGCTATAGCCTAGTTATTCTGAAAACACCAAACATTTATCTTAAAAGAACATAACATAAGAAGAACATAAGTAAAAAATCTTTTTCACACATACTACGCGGATATTTTTCCAACATTTCTTTATATAAGTGCGGGTTTACATCCCTCATATTTCACCACGGTTTATTGGGCGCCTCACCTTCTGTACTTCTCTCTATATTTTATCAGTTTCTGACCTTTGTTATATAATAAATCTTAACATAAGTTATTTTAATATACTCTGGATTTTATAGGAAATGAATGTTCATTTTCAGTCTAAATACCTATGCTATTCTAAATCTATGCTTTGCTTCCTATAATAAATTAATGTTATTCAATTTATTATAGGAAGTTTGTTAATAAAGTAGTGACAGAATAAATAGAAAACAATCTTAAATGAATATGTGGGGCGTAGGTAAAATTACACAACACACTTTTAATATAATCACAAGCAGAGTTTATTACTATTTTCCAACTGTCAGAAAATTGTAGGATACCATTGGAAATGTGTCGATTATTGATGACAAACACAGAACTCTCTACTGTTCTACCCAGCCGGACAAAATTTTCTTCATGTTTTCTTCATCGTATAAATCGAATTCAATTGAGAAATCGAGTTGGTAATCGATAAAGAATTGTATAATTACGAGAAAAAAGAGCAGTACTAACCTTATAAATTGTGCATTTTTTCAGTTTCTTTTGGGTGCACAATCCCTCCATCCATAAACTAAAATGAAGCATCATATAATCGTTGTCTACTGTAGGCAAAAAACTGAATAACGTATAACAATTATGGATGCTCTCTGGAATCAGAGAGATATATCCAGTCCTTACCTTGGAGGTACAATGTAAAGCACCGCATAAATATTCACCCAAAAGCTTGTCAGGTCATATAACGCAGCGTGATTCTAGGGTATTTGAGGTAATGGGAAAATAAATTCTAATGAGATCGTACAGAATTTCTGTCGCTCATAAAAAAAGAAAGGAATCGAAATATTTACGTAAATTTTACTTGGTTCCTCTTCACAAGCGAAAGTGTTTTGCATAATAACCATACGTTAAAAAGGTTCTAGGAACTTCGGTTTCATTCAGTTATTATTAATGGAAAACAAGTTATCCTGATATTTAGTTATAATAGTTTAAGAAAAGCAGTTTTCTCAAAAAACGTGCTGTCACAAGCACATACCTTAGAGAATTTTATGGAGTACACAATGTATTCAAACTTAACCAGTTGCATTCTCGTGCTTCTGTGTCTATTAAGGTATATTCTGTTATACATGCAGAAAATCTCATTCATTTTCTATAACACATAACATCTATTTATATCTCTAATACTTAAAAGTAAATACCATTTTATTTCTTTATTACTCTTGAGTCATCCATATTAAATTTTTAATAATTGCAGTTAAGTATGGTAAATTAACTTTTTTCTGGCTTTATATTTAATTTTGCATTTATTAAGACTATTTTTAAATATTGTTTTTCTACCCTCAGAAGCACTTCTTTGATTTCGGATTATAGTTACAAATTTAATTCAGAAAATAATACATTTGTGGAGTTACACCACACGAAAGCGTTCTTGACAGAGATACAAAAGCTATGATTATGAGAGATGATCTCCATCATTTGATGATTGAAACCAACTTCTAAGGATAATTCTCTGATCTGATCTTCCCTGAATCTTTTCCCATGGACTGTTTATGAAAGGGAGATCATTCACCATGTCAATTTGATGTTCAGGTCTCTCTCTGTGATGTAATTTCGCAGTTTCATTCCTGTTCCGAACACTCCACGTAACCATTGATAACATTCAGATGCATTTTTCCAACTGGCAACGTTGATGTTCATCCATGACTTCTGATCACCTTTTTGGAGTTACGATTTAGAACATTAGACACGACACTTTCCATTTAAACGCCGCTAAACAATAACCGCTTATAACTTGATCAACTGTTTTTTGTTTTTCACATATCGACAACAGCGCCACTTCGCTTCTCACATATTCTGCTTGCTTCATGGCAGATTTTCTGTGACTTTCTGAACGATGTTGCTAATATTGTTGTTGATCATTTAAATGAAGTTTAGTGTAGATTACCGGAAACCGTTTACTTACCCATTTACAAAAAAACAATGTGCTGCTGACAGTATATGCTTCCTGTCAATCAAAGTGCCACCGCAGTGATGAGAGCCTCTTCTTCTGATCGATACCTGAAAGATAGCTTGATTTTAAAGAAAACTAAGGAAAAGTATAATGAATATAGTGGGATGTGTTATTTACATAGGGGGGGGGCTGAAACAAAAAATTAAAGATACACTGTGGGTTAAAAGACTGAAAATTATTGAATGTTTACTAACTACTTTGAATCAAAAATTTTCTTAGAGTCTTTAGTGATCTAATGGGGGATACCAAAGGGGTAGTAGCATCCATGCCAAACGGGGATTAAAATCGGCAAACCGACAATACATTCATCTTACCTTAGCATTTTTGCGATCTTTATGATGCCAGATGGTTAATAAATATGCTTTGTCATGAACTAAGTTTCGGGGATACATGCGACTACCATGAGACCCACATGGAACAAAGGGGAAATTGAATGTAAAGGATTTTGATCGTGGAATAAAGGAAGTAATTACGCTACTGGCTCACTTCTTCACGGTAGAAAATAAAGAATGGAGAAAATAATTTAGTTCCGTTTAGAATAAATTCTTAATATATTACACACTATCTCTCTCTCTCTCTCTCTCTCTCTCTCACACACACACACACACACACACAGAGTGTGAGAGTATGTATGTGTAATAAACTGTGCATTCAGGTTGGCACAGACTGGCATTGCGTTCGAAGATGGTGACACTATTTAAAAATGATACAGATATCTTAAGGTCTTTATTGATTTAAGGATTTTCTCTTCCCTTCTCGCGATCGTAGTGGAAAGATTTCCGGCGTCTGGTACATTATGAACTAAGTAATAATATCCCAATATCTAAGAAATATCTAAAAGCTTTGCAAATAAATCTGTAAGGAGTCTGTTTCTTGCAGGGTGCATCTGCTTTTTGTTCTAGAATTTTTTGAAGGGACTGTGTTTTTGAAATGAAACTGTCCCAACCTTTCGATTAAGAAATGACTTCAAAAAGAGAGATCACTGTAGATTTGGGGCTAAAAAGGGGAAATAGAAACATCCGTTTGAGCCTATTCCCTTAAATTTAGGGATGCTTTAGAAAGAAATTGTGACTAAGTTATTTTCCCAAATATTAATTCTTCGTGATTAAAGAAAAGGTTCATCAAGTCAAAAAGCACAATAGTTTCCGTTTTCCTAGAGACAAAATTATGAGCATTTCTCCTTCTTGCAGTGGTTTTCATAAAAAAATTGGTGATTCATGTTGCTCTTTGAACCTTGTAGTTTTTTTTATGTTTTGCAAGATGATAGTTCTGGCTGTTTAGCAACTGCTAAGCTAATTTTTCATGAAATTAGCAGTGTCAGGGTTTTGGGTGACATTGCCCAACGATATTCTATTGTCTGTTATTGAGTTACGTAAGCGTCGTCCTGATTTTCGGTCAAGATGGAGTTGGAGTTCTAAGAGACTTTGGCTTTTGATTTCTTCGTGAGTTTTCTCTTAATCATTGATATACTTGATGTACTTGAAGGTAAAAACTTTTCCGAGCCTTGATCCGACAAATGAAATAAAGGCATATCTTTCCTACAAACTTGCGTGTCTAAAATTTAAACATGAAAATTAGTGTTGGAAAATGCTAAAAAAATTCAAATTGGGAACAGCAAAATCCGTATAAAACAGGCGATGAAACTTACAAGTGATATGAAACTAAACAATAGTCCACTATATGCGTGTTTCAAGAAGAATATTGAAAAAGTTATAAAATTGGCTTACCATCCACGGAAACTCTCCTTGTCTAGACTCTCTGCCTCCAACAGGTGATGGACTGAGCTGCATACTTAGGTCTATGAAAGAAAACATTTAAAATTGTCACTTCAAAATTAATATAAGCAAAACGCGGAAGGTTTGATCCAAGTCAATAACTTATTTAAATAATAATTGTAATTTATCGGGGTTGCTTTTTATATGAAATAAAAAACTATTGAAGTATATTTATACTCAAGAGACTAAACATTATGACCACTTGACAATAACGAGTTGGCCCACCTTTGGCGCGAAACTCAGCTCCAAACCGCCTTGGCATAGACGCCACAAGTTCTTGGTAGATGGCCGGAGACAAATTGTACCAGATGTTTAAGCAACGGTTACGCAAATCCGAGATATTGCGAATGGGTGGTCTTTGAACTCTGAGCTGCCGTCCCATGACATCCCAAATGTGTTCTATCGGATTGAGATCCGGTGAGTTAGGCTGCTAGGACATTAACTGGAATTCATCATCATGTTATTGGAACCACTCCAACACAATTTTAGCCTTGCGATACGGTGCGTTGTCATGTTGGAACATTCCATTTCCAGCTGGAAAAACGGAGGCCATGTAAGGGTGCAACTGGTCAGCAATGATGTTCAGATACCCTGTAACATTCATGGTTTGCTCTACCACAACCACGGGTCCCAGAGACGACCAAGAGAACGTCCCCCAAATCATAATATCGCCACCACCGGCCTGTGTATGACCTAATGTACATTGAGGGAGCAACTGTTCGCCTGGAAGACGACGTATTCTGACACGGCCATCAGCGTGATGAATGACAAACCGTAATTCATCTGACCAGGCAACTCTCTCCCACTGATCCATGGAGCACTCGCGATGTTCCAGGGCGCAGCGTAAGCGCAGTTGGCGATGAAGCTTGGTCAACAAAGGCACACGAGTGGGACGTTTGCTTCGTATCCCCATATCCAACAGTGTCCACTGAACAGTGTGTTCCGATATTATTCTACTTGGCTCTGCATTGTATTGGGTTGTCAGCTGATCCACTGTCTGGTTCCTGTTTTGCTTCACTATGGGGGACAGTCGCCGACGATCTTTTTCTTTGATAGCGTGTGGACGTCCAACAGCATGTCGACTACTGCTGGTTTCACCGTCATAAATCCACTTTGCATAAATACTAACAACTGTAGATCGCGAACAATCCACGAGTCGTGCAGTTTCGGAAATACTTGTTCCGAGCCTTCGAGCCATTACAATCTGCCTTCTATCAAAATCGCTTAGATCTGCAGCCTTTCCCCTCACACACAAGTAAGTGAAAGAATGATTCTTCAGACTCTCCAGCAGCAGTTACAACTTCCACTGATCACGTACCTTAAACGTTATCTAGGTGAGTTCATTGCAAAATGTAGAGGTGGTCATAATGTTTTGGCTTTTGAGTGTACATTAAGGCACTAAGGTTGCCTTTTATGTTTTTACAAAATTAGGACTAAAAGAATTTTAGGGGAACAAACTGTTTTATTGCTTTCGAAAATATTTGCCTTTGTACACTTTTCCATCCCTTCAAACCAATTCTTGGAACAGTTTTTCCACTCTAAAGTCGTAATCTCAGAAACATGGTTTTGGAAGGCATCAACAGCGTCTTTAGGTGATGGAAATCACTGCCTACGCATTTTTTGTTTGACATAAGGGAAGAAAAAAAGTTATTAGGCTTCGAATCAAGAGAATATGGGCAATGGGACATTAATTCGATATTTGTATCTTTCAAATAGCTAATTGTTTGATTTACTGTGTTGGAGCTGACGATATCAGATGATGAAGAATGATGCGCTAATTTTTGTTGTCTCTTCCTGATTTCGTTGATGACTCTGGGCAAACAATTTCTATATACCATTTAGCGGTAGCAGTTTTTACGATATGTCTTGTATGGCCGAAGAAACAAGCAATCATTTTCTTGGAAGCGCTTCGTGAACGGACAACTTTTGTGGGATTCAGTTCATCTTGAAACACCCAGAGAGTGGACTGTTGTTTAATTTTCGGCTCATACGAATATATAAGTTTCGTCACCTGTAATGATGTTGTATACGGATTTTGCGTTCCCAATTTGAATTGTTTTAGCATTTTCTTACACCAGTTTGCACGAGCCTCTTTTAGAATTTAGTCAAATTGTGCGGAATCAATTTTAAACAAGTCATTTTAGTAGTTAAATATCCGTTCAAAATCGAATGTATTGTAGTCTGTGATATACCAAGGGATACCTTTATCTCACGATACATGACATGCCCATTTTCTTCAATCATCTTTCTCACAGTATCGATGTTCTTTGAAACCACTACCGATTTTGGTCATCCTTCAAGAAATTCATCACCGATTGAGGCACGACCACGACGAAATTCTGCAAACCAATTATAAACTGTCTTTTCTGATGGCGCTTCATTACCAAGAGTTTCACGAAGAGATTCTATGCATTCTTGTCGAGTGAGATCTTTCATAAAATCATAAAAAATCATCCAACGGAAATTTTCACTAGTTATCTCCATTTTTTCACTCACTTGCTTCTTTAAAAAATTCACTGTAAACAAAATACTCAGAGGATTTCTAAGATGACACTGTTTCCAAGTTAAAAGAAATTGTGAATTCTACAAATTTTTTTAAGATAATTTCATTAGCGCCTTCTATTGGTGTATTGTAAAAACTTAAAAGTGACTTTCTTAAGAATTGTGCAGTCTTGAGAAATATTAAAAATTACTTTTATGACATTTCCTAGACAAAAAGTTTGTCCTGTAAAACCTTTATTTCTAAACCTTACCTTTTATTCCAGACACAAAAATTTCAAATTTATAACTTTTTTAAGGGTGAAATATTAAATAACGATTAAAACATATAAAACATACATATAAATCTTTAAAACTATGTTTATGGAATTTCTTCTCTGATTCCTGATATATAGGAGGAACAGTTGCTTCAATCTTCTATTCAGGTTGTTTGATGTTGCGAAAGTTCTCTTCATCATCTCGAGCTCAAAAATTCATTATAAATAAATTCATATATCTTTTTTAAAATTCTTATATTAGTCTTTAGAGAATCAAATCTCCAAAATAGACTCGTTTGCTAAAATAGATTCATAAATGCTAAGATAGATTCAATTTTTTAAATTTCAAAATCTTTGTTTCCTTTAATGTATTAACTGAATTTATTTATAAATTAATTTTTGAATATTTAAAATGATATATACTAAAATGTGAGAAAAATATTTTTTTCAATTCAATTGTTTTTAAGAGTTGTTGAGATTCAGATTTAGGACACTAGAATAAGATTTAAAACCTTTAGACAAAATAATTTATTATATATATATATATATATATATATATATATATATATATATATATATATATATATATATATATATATATATATATATATATATATATATATATATATATATATATATATATATATATTATATATATATATATATATATATATATATATATATATATATGAATATCATCAGCCTGTTATCAGTCCTTGTATAGCAAAACTGTAGAGCTCAAATCAAACCACCAGACTATTAACCTTTTACAGTCCATTGTTCCCAAAAGGGAACATAATATTAATAAAATTAGGACTACTCGATTTTTTAAAAGGAAAGCTATATTTCTAGGATTAATAGAAAACTTATAAAAAATCCTAAAAATGACCCTTTTCATCATTTTGTATAAAGCACATTTTAAAAATACCCATAAATGTAAAAAAAAAATCTAATGCTTCTAAAATCCGATTGGTATCCTTAAAACAACTTTATTTTAAAAATATGAAATTCGACATTAATAATCAGAAACGTACCTGGAATAATTTATTAATTATTGATGTTCCCAATTGGGCACAATGGACTGTTGCTGCTATACTCGACGAAATAATTTCCTCTACGGAGAGCATTTCTTGAAAGGGGTAGGAAATGAAGGGGAATTCCCTAATTTTAGGAAAGGGCATTTCAATTCTATAAATAGTCTAGTGAGTTCGCTTCTTAGATATTATTTTGAAAGATCTTAAATGTATTTTGTCTGTGAACTACAATTTTCAACCGCTCTAAGAATTGCACGCAGGGAAGTTAGGCCTCAACCTGGACCCAAAGTTCACCGCCCTATATATATCAAAGAGAAAAAGTGATGGCCATTTTCTTGTACAAACAACACAAGGTAGATGTGCACAATGCACATTAAATGCAAGATTAGCTTGCAATGAGAGCAAAAAAATGCATCTCCATTGAATTCCAATATATCATGGCATAAAGGTATAAACTCATGTTTTTGATATTTGTTTAAAAAAATGTTGTTTTCATTTAAATTTAGATTTTTTAAACTTTATTGATATCTGTCCTTAAATTTAAAAATAAATTTTAAATTCATTCTAATTATTTTTCTTATTATTTAATATTTAATATATACATCATTCTACTCAATTTGTGAATCCAGTGCAAAGTCAGAAGTGGCCAATGTTCCCAATTGGGAACATCATGAAAATCGTAAAAGAAATTTTTTTTCCACAATTAAATGACTAATATACTTTAACTGAAACATTAGAAGGCAAAAAAATAATTTAAAATATATCTGGATCTGAATTCGCCCTGTAAAAGATTAAATCTTTCAAAGTATCTTTAAAAACAGAATTGGTAAAAAAAAATAAAAATTTATGCAGCTTTTTAATATAAAACTAACTGAAAACGTGTAATTTCTCTTACCTAGACTACCTAGCAAACTCTACTTACCTAGTGGTGGATCGTATTTATTTGGATTACTTGTGTCTACCGGTGGAATCGAATCTTTAATTTCAAAGAACTTTCTTTCCGTGTCTGAAATATTTAGTTGCAAAGTTCTGGTTCCACATCCTTTAAGAAAAAATAAAAGAAGCGCTTAAAATGTATAAAATATTTGTATAAATAGAAGATTGAAAATGGAATAAATTTGTTCAGTGTAGTTACCAACAGATAATTGTATTAACGAAAAATTTTTAACAAAATTTTGATGGATTGAAAGAGTTGTAGATATTTATTTAATAGTATTTTGCTACAGATCAATTCAGTGACTTATCAGGTTGTATAATTTTCTTTTACGTCTTAATTAAATATTTTTCTTGCTGTATCTCGTATTGAAAGTAACAGCCTTGTTTTTAATTGTTAAAAAATTGGTATCAGATTTATAATTCCTAATTTAATGAAGAATACATCGTTTAACAAGTAGTTATCTTTACTATTATGTGATATTTCTCTTTTTCTAATTCTTTGTCAGCACTATAGCCTGTTACAAGCCAAGGCTGTCTCCGCGAGCTTCCTCCACCTGACTCTATCAAAGAGAACAGATCGCCAATGATGGACTCCCAGTTCTCTTAAATCCCTCTCTACAGAATCTATCCACCTGGTGTGGGGGGGTCTTCCTCTTTTTTGCTTGCCTTCAATTTTTGAAAAGGTCACTAGTTTAGTTGGGTTAGAATCTTCATATCTAAAAAGGTGTCCCAGCCATCTAATGCGGCTGGCCTTAATAGCTTTAACAATATCTGGTTCTTTAAATCTATTGTATATTTCATAATTATATTGAATTCTGTAGACATCATTTTGATTAACTGCTATGAAGATTTTTCTAAGTATTTTTCTCTCAAAAATCAATAGCTTATCTTTTTGATATTTATTTAATGGCCAGCACTCTCTGTCATATAGAACAATAGGTCTGATTAAGGTTTTATATAAATTAATTTTTGTTTTAATATTAATGCATTTAGATTTGAAGTGGTTTTTCTTTGTCGTTGGGAAAAAGTCAGTCCGGTATCAACTCCTGAAGATTTCTGAATCAGAAAATTTTTAAGGAGTAGTAGCCCAACCCCCAACCTGGAGGGGCAGTCCCCTGATTAATACCCAGGGGCAGGGTATCCGGCTATATACCCGGACACTGGGTACCCATTTTAGTCGCCTTGCATGAGCTACAATGGGACTATTCTTTCATACCTTGTCACCACACGGGTGGTGATATTTCTCTGACTCCACGAATTCTCAGAGTTGAAAAATGCCGATTCCTAGGGTGCTACCCTATTGCTGTAGAGATATGTCATGGGCAATTTTTGAGTTAGAATGACGTCAAAATTCAACAGAAAGGAGAATTTGGTACCATAAATTCCCCTGTCTGACATCATTATGACGCTGAAGTCGGCTATAACATATCTTCACCACAAGATGGTAGTAACCGTTATGTCTTATAAAATCGGTTAATACCCAGTATACGGATTACCAGACTGCAGCAACTTTTTTCTGTCATTACTATTACTCCAAACATAATAGATTGAAATTCTATGACTGATCATACAACAGGAAATATTGTACTGTTACAAACTTCAAAGCTGGGTTTGGGAATTGAATGGACTTTAAAGACTACAGCACGAAAATAATCATTTATTAGCAATCGGTTGGAAAATACAACACACCGTGCTTATTCTCTGTTTGGGACTCAGCCTGCCTTATATAGGCCCGAAGAAACTGCTGGAATATTCCAGAAACTGGAACCGGAAGTTGTCACGTATCGCCACACTTGGCAACATTTGGCGACACTTGGCGATATTTGGCGACGAACTTGGTGACAAAAATAAGTTGCCAAAACTGTCGCCAACGATCCGGTATCTCCTCAATTTGGACGGAGATACCCATAGAGTCCCATGTTAAATTTAAAGTATACTAACAAATTCGTAACAATACAAATGTGAAGGAAAATAAAAGTAAGTCTTGCAGAGAAAAAAATGTCAAACTTCTTTTTTCATGAACATTCATAATTATGAAATTACAAACAAAGAGGAATATTATTAAAGAAAGGTTTAGAGAACAAGAAAACAAAATTAGTTTATTTAATAAAAGTTAACGAGCTATAAAGGTGAGAATAAGCCGTAATTTTGCAAAATTAAATCCTTATAACTTGCTGTAAATTAAAAAATTTAGTTAGGAAAACTGTAAATTAGAGTCCATAACAGAAAGTAAATGAGGATTTTTGATTACCAAAGCAGTAAAATTATTTTAAAATATTATTCTAAGAATGATGGAAAATGAAAACCTTACGAACTACCATTTATTTTAAATAATCTCATTCTATACTAACTTGCCTCATAAATATCATACCCATTCAAGAGAGTCAGGCTACAAAATAAGTCTTTAGCTTTTAATATCTTCCTTTCATATCTGACTCTTAAATACTTCTTTAAAGTTTTCACTAAGAGTATTTCTTTCAATACGTGTTATTTGAAAATAGGGTACCCCTTTGGTTAATTTGGTGAAATTACTAGCGATGTTTACAATACACAAATACATAAACCAATTCACTTTTAGTTTTGACTGCCAAACAAAGCAATTATTAGCAATTTATCCCTCAGTAGCTTGTGAAACCTAAACTGCCAAATTATTAAAAAGTAGCAATTGTACACTATCGGAGAATGATAGTATCAGTAAGAAACAATACCCAAACGGAAATGATAGGACACAGGTTTAATAAATTTGTATTTTCAGGGTGTTACTTCAGAATAGGGTACCCCTTAGCAAATTTAGCGATGTTTACAAAACACAAATGCAGAAATTTAATTCATTTTTATCTTTTACTGTCAAACGCAATGGAATAAAACTGCAAGCCTGTAAGAAACCACAACATAAATGGTAGAATACGAGTTGAACTGGCTTGGAGTTTCGGTAAAATCTTCGATGTTTGCCAAGCTTTTAGGCAATTAATTTAATTTCACAAAATAAATAACGAATGAGAATTCGGCGCCTTTAATATATATAACAAAAGGGTGATAGAAGGAAAGCTGCATACCAAAATACTATAAATCCAAATATATACACGGACTAGCATATAGCCCGTGATATGACGGGATCAGTAAAATTTTTAAATTTTCCAGAATAGTAAAGAACCCTATGAGGCAGTTAAAAAAATGGTTTGTTTTTTTGGCTGAGAATTACCTTTTAACAAAAATAATCGATTAAAATTATCACATATGTACTTAATCTATTATTTAAGTCAAATAAAAAAGAAAATTATTTATGTAATATCTAAGTTCAGTGATAAAACCTATGAAAATAATGCAGACGATATTTAAATAATTTAAAATAATGGTTAAAGGAATGAAGTCATAATGCTAGAAAAAAATTGTTATTTTACATATTTATTGTGTGATAAATTTAATCTCTTGCTCTTAAAATAGAGCTTGATATAATGGCATTAAACGCTTGGAAAGGGGACGGGATGCATTTCGAACGTTTTAGAGAGGTCAGTATTTTTTGCTGTGATACGAAGCTTATTCATACCAATTTACTTCAGAATCGAATGTATAGTTTAGGAAAAGATAAACTTGACTTGCTTTGAATTTTGCAAACCCTAACTCATCAAAAATCCAATATGGTCCAACAGCTTCATAACTACGAGGACAGAGGGGCAGATAACTTAGGCTATTATTACATTACGAGGAGAAAGTTTAAGGATACACATCATAAAATGTTTATGTGGCCAGGGACATCCGTAAAGCAATACGTGAATTTAATAAAATAAAAATTATAAAAAGTTCAAAAAATAGTAAAAATTTATTTTAAAAATAATAAAATAACTTTCGGAATAAGAATTTAAAAGGAACAGAAGAAAATATTAAATTTATTAGACATTAAAAAGAATTGGCTGAGTCGGGGATAGAACCGTCAACCCGAGAAGTACGCCGATCAAGTGGGCGGACTTTCCACCAAACGTACAACACCTTCACGTTGTGAGTGAACTAATTAGAGTAAGTGAAGTCAGATAGTCCAGTAGAAACAGTCCGGAAATTTAAATATTACTTTCCGCCTTTGCCATCCTATCAAGAATGAATTTCGTATAGAATAAGAGGAAGGAGAAGGCTTGAAATAATAGTATTAAATGCTCGAAAAGGGGGGATGGGGCGGTACCTTCGAGAGACAAGGCCTTCTGGCTGAACTACAGAAATGCTGTGACGCCACGTTATTTTAAAAGATTTAAAATCAAATTTAAGTAAAGGTTTAAAGGAATTGGATGATAGGTGTGATATGGTAAACCTGGAAAGTACATCAAAATACATAGACATATTTACTACATGGTTTGATATAATGAACGTAAAATCCCCAGATAAAGGTCGCAATTTGAGGAATAAATTTTGTGAACCCCTAGAAGGTCCCGATGATGAAAAATTAACATTTATGTATAATTTTTTGGAATGGTTAGTTAAGTGGGAGAATCTAAATTCTGATACTGGAAGATTAACTAAAGAAACACACTCCGCTCTTATACTTACGACAAAATGTATGATAGATTTAGTATATTATTGCACTTCGGAATTAAAAATGTCATATATATTACCAGGAAAAATTCAAACAGACGAACTTGAATCACGGTTTGGTTTATATCGAAGATTAGCCGGAACGCAATATCACATTTCTATAAGGCAATTATATGAAGTTGAAAATAAATTACGAGTTTTTTCTACGTTAAAAGAGCTTTCTTTGGATTCTTCTGCAAAAGGTCAAATTATAATTAATGAACTCTTTTTTTCTGAAGTTGATTATGATTTAAGTCAAAATTTAATATTTGATAGTTGCTTTTCAAAATTAACAGTTACAGATAAAAATATTAATGAAGTTTCTGCTAAAATGCCATTAATTGCATATATTGCAGGGTACTGCATCCATTCAGTTATAAACAGAATAAAATGTGATGACTGTAAGAGTAATTTAACAACGGATGAAGCTTTATCAAACTGTCCATTATTTAAAATAATTCATAATGTAAATCGTGGAGGTCTAAAATTTCCATCAATGGACGTTTTAAATGTTATAGTTCATAATTTTATAATAATACAAAACATATTAAAGAGTAAATTAGAAGTAGAATTCTTAAAAATTCAAAGTCAAAGATAGGGAATTACAGATTTAACAATCAATGTTTTATTAGAAAAAGACATGAGTATTGTTATATGCAGCAATCATTCTTCTCTTAATATTATGAAACACTTAATTAGCGCATCTACAAACACTCTCCTAAAAAATTACTGTAAAAACAAAAATGATTTAATAAAACTTAATCTCGTTAAGAGAAAACAACTAAAAAAAGAAAACTGAAAACTCTAGAAAATTAAATTTTAATTTTAATGTAAGAAATAATTGTTTCAGAGTTCTTGAAAATTTAATGAATGTATTAATTTCATAAATTTTGTAATATTTTAAATAATAGGCAATAAAAAAAAATTTCTAAGTCTGATGTGTATTTAATTTTTAAAATGTTTTGTACTTAGGGACATTCCAATAATAAAAAGAATAAAATAAATAAAAACCTCTGAAAGTTAATGACATTTGTTTTATGCTTTATAATATTTAATTATTTTAAGACTGTATTAATTTCAAATTTGTGTAATATTTTGATTAAAAATAATAAATTTTTTTTCCTAATTCTGACTTGTGTGTTTGTTATTATTTATTTGGGGGGAGGGATTTTTCCAGAATTTAAGTACAGAGAATGAAATACATATTTAACAATGAAACTAAATTTAAGATATTCAGTTATATCAAATGGAAAAAGAGCTTTTAAATATACTCAGAAAATAAAAATATTTTAAGAGAGACTTGTTTCAGAGTGATCATTGACTCTTATTGTACACAGAAGTAATTTGGTACATTCAATAATTATATATTGAATTGTTTAAGCTATTAAATAAGATTCTATTTAATAATAGCTGAAAATGTATAAGCATTCTTAAGGGATTAATGTATAAGATGTAATTTATTGACGAAATTTGAATTTTACCATAAAAATATGAATTATTTATAAAAAGTTTTACAGACATCAGTTTGATGTTTTACATTATTTGAATATTTTAGGTATTATTTCTAAACCTATACAATGTTTTGATTAAAATGGGATACAGTTTTTTCTAATTTTGATGTATTTTTTTTAATATTATTTTACCTACTTTGGGATTATTACAAAATTTAAGTATGAGAAATGTGCTAGGAGATACATATTTGACAAAAGAACTAAATTAATTTTCATTAATCAAACTTAAAAAGAGGTTTTAAACCTATTCAGTTTATAAAATATTTATGTAGTACAGATACACTTATTTTCAGAGTGATCATCAACTCTTATTGTACACCAAAATATTTTTGTACATTATTTTGATATTACATATTGAATTGTTTAAGCTTTTAAAATGTTTCTAGATGATAATAGATGAAAATTTAATAAACACTCTTAAGGAATTAATGTATAAGCTGTAATGTATTGACAAAAAAAAATTTAAATTTATCCATAAAGGGATAATATGTTAAGTAAAGAACTCTGCTAATTGAAGACAAGCAGTGAAGCTACATATTCTAGTATCAAGTAGCTCGCCCCTTCGTCGTGACGTCACAGAGCAGCACTTCTCTCTCTCGACGGTACCGGATGGGGTGGACTGATTTCGAACTCGCTTTCTTTTTTGCTAACCATAACTCATGAAAAATCCAATAGGGATGCCTGTATCCATTCCAGGTACAACCGCTTCAGAAATTTGAGGACAGACAACTTAGGCTGTTATTATATAGGGTATTCTTTGGACTGTGAAATCAAGGGAAAATGTTAGGTTACCATGATTAGAACTTTATCGCCAACTTGGCGAGAGCACCCTGATTTCAAAATGATTTTCGGTAAAATTGTCATTTTTTTTTTATCTAAGACAATAAATTTGATTTCACAAAATTAATAACAAATAAGAATTATGCACGTTTAATATGTAACAAAGGGGTTTCCCAAGGAGGGCAAGTTACCAAAATAATATTAAATCAAAATGTGGACACAGACTGTTTCAACAGGGCGGAGATCAGAAGATCAGTGATGGCAAATGATATCATCTCTATAAATATAACTGGGCAAAAGGGAAAATATGAAATCAAAATGTTATAAATGTACAATTTTATTTTATAAAAACAAGCAACTTGGTAACAAACCAATGATTATACTTTAAAGTCCATGACTTGGGAAAGTTGCAGAAATAGTACCGCTTGGCTACTTTTCACTCCATCTTGGTTTAGCCAAGCACGAGTCTTGGCCTAAACACACTTGGCATAAATTTAAAATTAAAATCTCTCAGAAATTAATGAATGACAAATGCTTTGTTCGCATCACAAATTTAAATGGCAAATTATTTATACATTTAATAAAAAAATCATAAAAAATTTACATTGTCAAAATTTTTACAAACATTTATAAAAAAATTACATTATTGTTTAGTAAGTACTGCTGTTTCATCTTTTTCAACAACAGCAAGCAGTTCAAAAATTAATGAACGGCAGCAAATGTGCTAAACTCTGATATGGCTCTAAGATTGCAACATTTAAAAACATTATTTCCATTTGTAATAAATCTAATTCAGTTCTCCGATTTAGCGAGCAAAAACTACCGTACCCGGTGTTTCATTAAAACAGGTTACATCTTAGAATTTTTGGCAACTTTTATTGGCATGCTCATTCAAACAGATATATTAGAATATCAGTTTAACAAGTTTGAAATTTCGATGAAACCATCGTTGCTCACGGAAGCCAATCAATTCGATTTCATAAAATTAAAATATAATAACAATGATTTCCATTTAGTATGTAATAAAAGGGTTGCACATGTCAAAATATAGACTCAAAATATAGGCGAGATCAGAAAAATAAAAATTAGGTTGCAGGCTTGGCACTTTATAGCCAAGTTGGCGAAAGTATCCTGTTCTGCAGCCATCCCGCAAAATTTGTGTCTGCAAAGTTTAAAAATTTTGTTTCCATTGGTAATCAGTCTTATTCAGTTAGATTTGAAAATCTATCTCAGCTTTGGGGAACGAAAACTACGGTACCAATGTTCTGCAGTCAACCCCCGTTAAGCAGAAGTGGCAGAAGTTAGTGTAGTTGTATGAAGAACGTTGTCGAAGTTTCACTTTATGGCTAACTACTACTAACTATGGAACAATATTTCAGGTAGTTTAATCAGCAATTTAAACTTGGTATTTTATCAGGGATACTCTACAGGGCACTTTGTGTAAAAAGGACAATTTTGACTGTAAAGAAAGATGTCTCGTGCTGCATGCAGAGGCACACAAGTGCTACCAAATAGAAGTTCTTTTTTTATCGCAAAAGTCTTAATGCATAGTTAGTACATGTTTCATTTTTTATTATAAATACAAATGCCTTAAACCCTTTTCAATAAACGTTCTCACTTCATTTCATGTATGCAAAAATAAAGTATTTTAATTTCTAAGGAAATATTCGTATATGCAAAAACTGGGCGCGCTCTCAAATTATCTTTTTTAAACATTGACACTAAAATTTTCTCATCTCTTGTTTATTAAATCTGGGGAAGGTCACTTAACAACCTTTAAGTGGGCCGTAGTTAGCCCATTTACTGTCACTGTACAGCAATTATTCAGAATGCAATTTTTAGTGGAATTGTAGTTAGCCTGCTTCATTTGCAAAATGATGTTTTTATTCAGTATAAGATTTTAATACCATCTGTACTCAAAATAACAATTTATAAAAACTTCACTTACTTCTGTTCCTTGCTTTTTCTTCATCCACTTTTTTCATGAGATCATATCCGAGTACCAGAGGCAATCCACAACATACCTTTGGAATATTTTTTCCGACCCATCCACACTGGGTGGGAGATCCGCCCATTATCATTGCAGCCATAGCATCGGTGCAGATTCTAATATCTTGGCAAGGATTCTGTCCTTCGACGCTCGTGCAATTCGGGTTCACGGGAGTATACTTCCATGTGAGGTATTTTTGGGGAATTATCTCGACAGTACCATCTACAGAAAAGGTCTTGATCAAAATTTAAGAATATTTAAAGGTATCTCTTTCAGCTTAAAATACTGATCGCTAAGAATTTTATATAAATAGGTAGAAAAATGACTATTAGTCACAATATATGAGCAAAATTAATATTTTATTGTTTTCGTATATTTTTTACGTAGTTTAACGTTTTTTGTGTCATCTCCACAGCTCGTTAGTATTTTACTATTTTGATGCATTTTTTAACTTAGTTTAGTGTTTGTTTTGTGGCCAATCCCCACTGCTATTAAATATTTTACTTATTCGGTATAATTTTTAACGTAGTTTAATATTTTTTGAGTCTGGTCACCACTGCTCGTAACTATTTTACTATTTTGGTGAATTTTTAACGTAGTTCAACATTTTTTTATGCCCGGTAACCACTACTTGTCAGTGTTGTGAAATTTTGAAGCGTTTTTAACGTAGATTAATATTTTTTTGTGCCCTGTCGCCACTGATGTCAGTATTTTACTATTTTGGTGCGTTTTTAATGTAGTTTAATAATTGTTTTATGCCAAATACCCACTGCTATTCAGTATTTTACTTTTTCTGTATATTTTTAACGTAGTTTAATATATTTTGAATACGGTCCCAGTGCTCGCCAGTATTTTACTATTTTGGTACTTTTTTAACGTAGTTTAACATTTTTTATGCCCGGTAACCACTACTTGTCATTGTTTTGACATTTGGTAGCGTGTTTTAACATACTTTAATATTTTTTGTGCCCGGTCGCCACTGCTGTCATTATTTTAGTATTTTGGTGCGTTTTTAATGTATTTTAACGTGTTTTGTTCCCAGTAACCACTGCTCGTCAGTATTTTACTATTTCGGTACATTTTTTAGCCTAGTTTAATATGGTTTTTTCACGGTTACCACTGATGGTCAGTATTTTAATATTTTGGTGCATTTTTTAGCCTAGTTTAATATGTTTTTTTCACGGTTACCACTGATGATCAATATTTTACTATTTTGGTGCATTTTTTAGCCTAGTTTAATATGGTTTTTTTCACGGTTACCACTGATCGTCAGTATTTTACTATTTTGGTGCATTTTTTAGCCTAGTTTAATATGTTTTTTTCACGGTTACCACTGATGATCAATATTTTACTATTTTGGTGCATTTTTTAGCCCAGTTTATTATGGTTTTTTTCACGGTTACCACTGATGGTCAGTATTTTACTATTTTGGTGCATTTTTTAGCCTAGTTTAATATGGTTTTTTCACGGTTACCACTGATCGTCAGTATTTTACTATTTTGGTGCATTTTTTAGCCTAGTTTAATATGGTTTTTTACACGGTTACAACTGATGATCACTATTTTACTATTTTGATGCATTTTTTAGCCTAGTTTATTTACTATTTTGATGCATTTTTTAGCCTAGTTTAATATGGTTTTTTCCACGGTTACCACTGATGGTCAGTATTTTACTATTTTGGTGCATTTTTTAGCCCAGTTTATTATGGTTTTTTTCACGGTTACACTGATCGTCAGTATTTTAATATTTTGGTGCATTTTTTAGCCTAGTTTAATATGGTTTGTTCACGGTTACCACTGATCGTCAGTATTTTACTATTTTGGTGCATTTTTTAGCCTAGTTTAATATGGTTTGTTCACGGTTACCACTGATCGTCAGTATTTTACTATTTTGGTGCATTATGTAGCCTAGTTTAATATGGTTTTTTTCACGGTTACCACTGATCGTCAGTATTTTACTATTTTGGTGCATTTTTTAGCCTAGTTTAATATGGTTTTTTTCACGGTTACCACTGATCGTCAGTATTTTACTATTTTGGTGCATTTTTTAGCCTAGTTTAATATGGTTTTTTTCACGGTTACCACTGATCGTCAGTATTTTACTATTTTGGTGCATTTTTAAGGTAGTTTAACTTTATTTTGTACTCGGTCTAATACTCGTCATAGCTCTAATGTACTTACAGGTTCTTTACTGATTTCTTTATGAACAAAAGCTCAAGAACCGCGGTAGCTGAGTCGGCAAAGGAAACACTCTCGTAACTGGAAAGATGCGGGTTCGGAGCCCGAGCCGACCTAAGATCCGTCGTGTTCGTTTAAGGGGACTGGGGCACAAAAAATAGATCCGTGATCACAA
>CM063498.1:8694124-8744124 GCA_032207245.1 Pardosa pseudoannulata
CAGTGCATTTTTTATCAAGGCCTTGTTGCATTAGGTTTTACTGTTACGAATGAAAAAGGTTTCTCGAGAGAAAACAAACAGCATCTATAGTTAAACTGGAAAGTTTTCTAAGAGAATATTACGATATACTGCAATAAAGTATAATACAAATCTTTGCTTACCTCCTGCAGCATCCACAGATGGGTCTTTATAATATCCCGCAAACAGAAAAAAGGCAGCCATTAGGAACCCGGTACCGGACATCTTTCTGGAATAAGATGTCTATTTCGAAGACTTTACACTATCTTATCCAGCAAAAGTTGATGAACCTTGGAGAAAACAAAATCGTAAATTCAGGTCCGAGTGAGAAAAAACTGAAAGTGTAACTTTCAGTTTCTACACTGATGGCTACAATAGAATGATAGAATACTAAATGATAATACCTTACCGAAATGTATTTTGTAAATTTTCATTCTAAATCATAAGGTGATGTAGATTCAACTTGATATAGTTGTTAATGTATAACTTCCTAACTGATTTGCTAATCTTTTTATGTATAGAATTGGAATCATCCGGACATCCGCTTGCGAAAGGGTAAAAAAAAAACAAGCGCTGAAACTTCCTTTATCAATTTTTGTTCTACCTGTATAGAGTTTAATAATGTATATTCATTATAAATGTTAGTTTATTTCCTTTTAGTATCCCTTAGAATAGAAAGAACACTTCTTGCCTTTAAAGCTTTCGCTCTTAGCTTACCTAATTCAGAATAGTACTCTTGGTATTCCAAATTATATTTCAATTTTGTTGGCAGCAACAAAAAGTCTCAGTGCTTTTAAGTATTTTATTTGAAGTATTCTTAAACTAAACAGTAGTGCAAATTGAATAAATAAATAAAAACCAAATTAAATTAAATGTTAGTTTTATTTACAGCATTGTACGTTTTACACGCACAAAAAAAATGGTTTGTCTTGTTCCTCCAGGTATCTTTCTATTTGAACAAAATTAATTTTTACTTGATAAAATATCGAGAGAAACTCGACTACTGAGATAAAAACTAATGTCAAATCAAACTCGACATAGGGGATTTATAATTTTAACATTTATATCGACATTTTATAACTTTGTCAGTTTTATTTACAGTATTGTACTTTACACATACACAAAAAAATGGTCTATTTTTTTTCCCTCCAGGTATATTTCTATTTGAGCATCTATTGGTTTAGATTTAAAAAAATGTCGAGAGGGACTCTACAACTGAGATCCTGAGATAAAAACTGATGTCAAATGAAACTAGACATAGGGGAATTATAATTTTAATATTTATATCAACGTTTTATAACTTTGTCACTTTTATTTACAGTATTGTACTTTACACAAGCACAAAATATGGTTTATTGTTGTTGCACCAGGTATCTTTCTATTTGAGCATCTATTGGTTTAGAGTTGAAAAAAATGTCGAGAGAGACTCGACAACTAAAATCCTGAGATAAAAACTGATGTCAAATCAAACTCGACATAGAGGAATTATAAATTTAACACTTATATCGACATTTTATAACTTTCTCCTTTTTATATACAGTATCGTAATTTGCACATGCACAAAATATGGTTTGTTGTTGTTCCTTCAGGTATCGTTCTACATTAGCGTCTATTGGTTTAGATTTGAAAAATTGTCGAGAGAGACTCGACAACTGAGATCCTGAGATAAAAACTGATAGCAAATGAAACTCGACTTAGGAGAATTATAATTTTAATGTTTATATCGACATTTTATAACTTTTTCAATTTTATTTACAGCATTGTACTTTACACATGCACAAAATATGGTTTATTGTTGTTGCTCCAGGTATCTTTCTATTTGAGCATCTATTGGTTTAGAGTTGAAAAAATGTCGAGTGGGACTCGATAAAAAACCTACTGAGATAAAAGTTGATGTCATGTCGCACTCGAAATAAGAGAGCAAAGGTTTAAAATATAGTTGTTTTCTTCTAAAGATTTTTAAGTTTTAGTCAATGTAGATAGTAATCCAACGGAAAAATCTTAATCACCTCTATTAATATTATTATTCCTTTTAATATTCAGATTGATATTTCATAATGAAAATTTAAAAACTTTTTAAACTTATTAATGTCTAAAGTATCTTTTGGGGGACAGATAAAATATAGTTTGTTCAATTTTTATGTTTCCTCGCAACGAGATCTCCTTTCTGCAAAAGTAGATGGCAATCGTGTAAACACTCTACAAAATTTTTGAGTATCTGTAATTATTTATAATTTTAATATTTATATCGACATTTTATGATTTTACTAATCTTTTACGTGTGTTTACTTTTGTGACAGGTACATCCACTAAAATTTTTAAATGGTTTAACAGGCTTTCTAAGCATTTCTTTTCTCAATGGCTTCTCCATACATTTCACTGGTCCTCCGATTGATTAACCTCATTCATATCTTAGAACGCGTTAGGAATACGAATAACAAAGCGAATTCTCCAGTTGGAGGGATTTTCAATTGATTGAGGCATTTTTAATACTCACAAATAGATTTAAAACTGGTCTATTTTTTCCAGAATAATGTCTGTGGCTAGTCAACAGATGCATGCACACGATGTCTATGCAACCACATCGCTGCAGCTGCTCAAATTTCTAAAAGATACTCGCTAAAAAATATGTTTCTTTCATCCAAAAAAATGGACATGAACTAATTATACCATGTTAGCGAGTTTTACACACTCATGACAAATGATACTTAAATGTTGGACTACTGAATTGTCTCACTGGCGTCAAAACAGGCGTTACAACTTATCTTGCCAATATATGGTTCGATCCAAAGACAACAAATTAATATACTAAATTCATGATAACAAAACTAGCTTTCTTGTCAATTTACTCTTCTTGCCCAGGCAAATAATTTGATATACCAAATTTATGATTTGGTGTATTGGAAAAAGAGGTTTTTCTCTTGGCATTTTGACATTAAAGATGCATTATTTTCGATAAAACTAAACTTAAATTAACCCCCTAAGCGGTTTGTCCGTACAGTGCACGTGCTACCCAAAAATGGCCTTAATTGGTTTGCCCGTACGGCGTAAGGGCATCGATATTTTCTCCTTTCCTTTTCTGGTTTTTGCTATATTTTTCATTATTGTAAAGAGATTTAGTATTAATATTTTTCGACTTTGCTGTATGGATCTCATATGTCATGTACCGTAAAAACGGAGGAAAAAACGCGCAACTAGAATTCAGACTTGATCTCGTTGACCGTATAATCAAAAAATGTCATACGGGAATAAATTTCCGACGTGGACGCCCAAGTTCGGAGCCTAAACCTCTAATACTGACAGAGGAAATAATTGCTCCCACAGATAAGAATCTGAGACCTGCAAGACAATATGCAGTGTGCTGCTCGAAAAGAAATAATAATGGAAAGAAAATCTGAAATGAAACACGGTATTTCTGCCCTGATTACGACGTAGGACTTTGCATTACTCCATGCTTCAAATTCTACTATACATAAAAAGACTGCTGAATTCTTTGGAAAAGTGTAAACTTCGAAATTCACAGTAAGTATGAGAGAAATTTTTGTAAACCATTCTTCAATACATGCATACTGTACTTGAGAAAAGCAAACATTTAGGGGCTTTTGTATTCCAAAATTGTAAAATAAAAAATGTTGTAAAAGCATTAAAAGTGAAAAATGAATAAATTTTTTATCAGTATTCTTATTCTATTAAGTACAGTACTTAATTATATGAAATAAAAAATATGCCTGTTTGGAAGCATTTCTGGTAAAAAAAATTAACCGCTTAAGGGGTTAATGCTTGTGAAACATTTACGATGATTTATTACTTATATTTTGTTGGCATGTTGCTTTTATACATAATAAATACAAGAAACAAGATATCTATTTCATATCTGGCATAAGAATTAATACGCAGTTTGATTTCTCATGTCATAATTTTTTACCCTCATCGCTTGTCTTCCTTTCTCTTAATTGAGTCTTAAAAACTCTCTATTTAATCAGGTTTATAGTTCTAGAAATGGAATATTTTCTGCTACACCCTGAAGCACCTCTAAACTATTTAAAAATTAGTAGTTTAGCCTTAGACAAGAATAGTGAGAAATAAATACAATAAAGCTTTTTATTTTTATTTATTTTTGTAATTTCATCCAAAGTTATCCATCTTGACTCGTGCTCTTTACCCACCTCGTGGTGGATCCTATTTAATTTGGACATCTGCGTCTACGAGTAGAATCGAATCTAAATTTTCTTCAAAGAACCTCTTTTTTTGTGTCGAAAGCATTTTGGCAGTAAAATGTGTTTCTCCATCCTGTAAGCAACACGAGAAACACCAATAATAGATTAGCTATTTGAGGAATCAGATTATTGAAAATAATACATATTTTTATTTAGGGGAAGGAATATCATATCGTCGTTCTCCATTGAACGGTATTTGTAGAGCACCTGGCCCGGCAAGTCATATCTCCAGTAAGTAAGATAGTAAGTTATGCGAGGGATCGGTTCATTCAGATATGTACAATATAAAGATGCCAGTTCAGAATGACAAATTAATAAAATATAGAATAAGAGCACTAAATTGTATGAAAATTATATAATTTTAAATATTATATTAAATAATGGATAAAAATTGATTAAAATGAGATTATATGCGAATAAATAAGGATTACATGAGGTTAAAATAAGAAAAGGTTCGGTTAAATACGAGTAAATAGAAGTAAATGTAGTGAATATAATACTAAAACATAGAAAAAGTCTGCACAGGAACGTAAATCGGATCCTGGCAAACGACTTGCACTGATCGGAGTCAGAAGTTGTATCCCAGTGCTCAGATACGTAATAAATGAATAGACAATCGTATTTAGCTTGAATGTTGGTGATTTTAAAGCACAAAAAGCCGAAAAATTATAAAAATAAGTGAAAATATAAAAATACTTAATTTAGAAGAGAGGCACGCGACCTTCGTCTGAACTCCAGATCTGCGAAATCGTAGTCCGGAAGCCCAGCAATTATTTCGTTATATATACTGTTAATTGTAGTGAAAAATTTATGGGAAATTTTAAGGAAATGTTCCTTAATAGTAGTCAAATTAAGATCGCGACGTATAATATCATTACGAAGATAACGTGGGGCTTTAACAATTCGTCTTAAAATTTTAATGCATCATATTACCGTGCAGACTTCATAAGAGCGATATTTGTTTTATCCCTCTTTTCATCTAAGATATCTATAAAAACAAAATCCCATTTGTTGTAAAACATAGTATTACTATTCGTTAATTGTATAGTTTGTGACTTTTTTCATGGTGTGTTTACGAGAAATATCTGCTTTTAATACCAAATACTTCAAAATCTATCATTATTTTTGCTTCGTAAAGTATTGCCCAATGTACAGTGCCGAAGATAATGCTAATTAGTACTTATCTGTTTTAAAGATTCTTATGCCTTGATATAATTAGCTGAATAATTGTCATATATCGTCGAGAGAGCAAGAAAACAAATATATATGGTTTAAAATCTTCTATGTCTTCCTAACATAATAAAACAAAAAATTCCTTTATAATATTGATTGATTATTTTATTTAAAGTAACCTTAAAAACCACAAATTCTACTAGCCATTCTGTATACGTTCACAATATCCGTTCGATATCTAAACGATTTTCATGATGTCGAACCGATGCTCAGTAAACCTGTTTGCTGTTTCAAATTTCCTTCTAGTGATTTCCCAGTCTTGTAGACAGTGAGATTGTCTTGGCAACAATTGAAAAAATCTCTAATATTTCTCCTTTTATTTCAGAACTAGCATACAGCCCGTCATTTGACGGAATTTGTAAAATTTTTAATTTTCCAGAATTGTAAAGTTCCCTATGAGGCAGGTAAAAAAAATGGTTTGTTTTTCGGCTGAGAATTATCTGGTACACGCTCAATAATTTGTTTATCTTTACTGACCGTATGTTAGTTGCCAACTTTAATTTATCTTGTCATATTACGTGATAGGATGGACAGCAGAGGTTGTAATATTGACAGTGATTATTTGGCGGTATATATGAACGATGTCCGAAATTTGGCAAATCGATTGCAAACCGTGTGGTTATGTATAAAAAACAAACACACAAAAGAACAAACTTCTTTATTTTCAAAGATATATAACTTAAACGCTAGATATATATAAGTCCGTGAAATAGACTCCTAGACTTTTGTGAAAAGAATTTGTTGTTAATACCGGTGATCAAATTTCCACTGCAACTAAATATAATCGATGATTAATTTTTAAAATTATCACATATATACCTAATCTATTATTTATGCCAAATATAATAGAAAATAATTTTCGTGTTATCTAAGTTCAGTGATAGAACGTATGAAAATAATGCAGACGATATTTAAATAATTTAAAACAAGAAATGATTAATTGAGATGGTTAAAGCAGTGACGTCATGATGCTAGAGAAAAAATGTTATTTTTGCCTATCTATTATGTGATAGATTAATACATTTAATCGGCTGCTTTTAAGCGGAAAAAAAAGGCTTGAAATAGTGGTATCAAACGCTCGAAAAGGGGGAAAGGGGTGGATTTGGAACGTTTTAAAGATAGTATTTTTCGCTGTGATATTAAGCCTATTTATACCAATTTATTTTAGAATTTAGAATTTTTTTATTTACGAAAATTTAAACTTTACTCTCTTTGAACTTTGCTAACCCTTACTCATCAAGATCCAATACGGGTGCCTCTATCCATTCCAGGTCCAACCGCTTCATAAATTCAAGGACAGACGTACAGATAACTAAGGCTATTATTATATAGGGGATGTGTCTATTTATTTCTAAATAACTTTTTTATTGTGACTCCCCATTCTTAAACCCACCTTTTTAAAAAGTTTTCAGTCATGTCCTTTTGTTACAAGTTTTGCATATTAGTTCGGCTTTTTTGAAGGTATGTTTCTTTTAGTTTTCTTGGTTCTATGTTACTCATTTTATTTGATTATTTATTAACATTCTTAGAAAAGTAGTGGTGATTCATAAATGGAAGACTGCATTAAAGGCTTCCATTCACAGACAAAAATCCTGAATTAAAAAAAAAGACTCTAATTAGCTTGGTATATGATGCAGAAAGAAAAACCTTTTCTGATTTGATATTATTATAGTCTCGTGCATAGAATTCCATAAACTTGTGTTGTTCAAATTATATCATGGTATAATACATAGATCTTTGTGATTTTATTTTTAGGCTGAGGTTTTTTCTCGATTTCTTTTATATACATTTTAATTTAATTAATTTATTTAGATTGTTTATAAAATTAAAATGAAAATTATAGTAATAGAAGAGATTAAGGTTTAGTGAGCAAATCTTAGTGGCACTTATGTAAGAAAAAAATATTTAATGTGAACACCAAATAACAAATAACTTCCTTATACACCTATTAAATTATAAACTTTTTTATTTTGATTCTATGATGTGTCATTTGAGTTATCATTTGCCCATTCCCTTCAGGGTTCAAAGTTAGTTTCGTTTCTCAAAATAACGGTTTTGCCTGAGTTGAGCTGAAATACTACAATCTGCAGGTTATTGGCAGCATTTTAGTTAGTTTCGTTTCAAGATAACGGTTTTGCCTGAATAGAGCTGAAAAACTACAATCTGCAGATGATTAGCAGCATTTTAGTTAGTTTCGTTTCAAGATAACGGTTTTGCCTGAATAGAGCTGAAAAACTACAATCTGCAGATGATTAGCAGCATTTTAGTTAGTTTCGTTTCAAGATAACGGTTTTGCCTGAATAGAGCTGAAAAACTACAATCTGCAGATGATTAGCAGCATTTTAGTTAGTTTCGTTTCAAGATAACGGTTTTGCCTGAGTAGAGCTGAAATACTAAAATCTGCAGATGATTAGCAGCATTAATATCCATTATACAGACTTCTCTTTATACAGATATTTTGTTTTAAATCGAAATTTTTCGTGGTTACAATGCTTGTTTGCACCAGGAAGTAATAAGGCACTAAAAATTTAAAATTGATTTCTGCAAATGAATTTTTATTTTTCCTATTTAAAAATGGACTTAAAAAGAATTGATACAACTTCATGTGAATACTCCGATACAGGGGCTTACGCAAGGGGGAGCATTAGGGGTTTAAACCCCCTCCTTGAGCTCAGACAAAATGGCAAAAATAAAAATTTTAATTGAAATTATGCAGGCTATTATTTTTTAGAATTGTGAAACAACACCCTTGAAAATTATGACACCCCCCTTGACAAAATTCTGCGTACGCCACTGCTCCAATATACTGTAGTTATATTGAAAGCTCAATCACTGACAGGTGGTGGAGACCGATAGCGTTAATATCCGTTGAGATATTTCGTTAAATTGAGTACAAATAGCATTCAATGATTGAGACACACAACTAGATGATGTAATAGTTCTAAATGAATATTTAAAAAACTCCTAAATTATTATCGCATTTCAAAATGATCGAAACGCATTTCTTTTCTTCTATTTTAGAATAAAACCTAATACTGTCTTTGTAATTACTTACATCTATAGCAGATGATATGATATTTAATTTTGAACAAAGTTTTTAGAGGATTTAAAACACTTTCGATATGCTATTAATATAAAATGTTCCAAAAGTTACAGTTTAACAACGATGCTTTTATTAATATTTATTTGATATTGGATACGGAATAATTCATCTTTAATTTAGAAGAAATAGAATAAAGAAAAATGCGCGTTCAGTATTTCAAAGACATGAAATTTATAAAATTATCCAAAACTTCGGAGTTTTTTATAGCTAGCATCAGGTTTATATAATCAAAATTTATCAGAATAGTAAGTTTATTTTGTCTATATACTATCAGACTTCATTCAATTGTAAACATCTATTTTCTGCTTCTTTTGAGCTGTTTTTGAAGTCCACTGTATCCATAAAATGATTTATTTTATATTAAATGTATGTGAGATACATAGAAATGAAATGCATCTCCAATCATTCGTTGGTAGCTTCCAGTATCCAGTTTAAATGTCTGGATACTCTGGTGTACAGTCTGAGTTTTTTGGTGCTTTCGCACATGGGTCCAAATGTATCCACACCAACCATGGTCCACGGAGCTGTGAGGTCTACTTGACTCGACTTCTCCATGAGAGGGCCTCCATAATCTTCCTGCAGAAAAGATTGAAACAAACCACTTTAAAACCATCATTAATTTGTAGCCAAAAGGTAGTAAATATAGTGAATAATTAAGTGAAAAATTAACCATTAATAATCGAATCATTTCTCCCGAATATATGAGGGTTGTTCAATTAGTAATACGACTATATATATATATAGTTAATTCTTGGGAATTCGCTTTGGCGTTCGCTTTAGTGTCGCGCGGCCGACTAGAGCTTTCCGAGCATTCCCACAATCCTTCTTTTTATTGTAATGTACATTCCATTAACGATGTTGTTCGACGGAACAAATAAAAGCGGCATTGCAAACAATCGTATCGTTATTGCTTAAATCCATCGCACTTACATTAATAAAGTTAACTTTAACTTCCATTATTTCGATGGTCTTTTTCAAAGCAACTACTGTGGGACACAATGCATTTGTCCTGACGTTTTATTCACTTATTAAACTGTGGGAATCTATGTGAACAATTCCAAATCCGATTCTACATCTTTTACAGGGCTTTGTGCTTTTCTAAATGATGGCTTGTTAGTGATTCATTCAGGGGGGACAGCCAGAAATCATTAGTAAATTGAAGGATAAACCCTATGAGAAAATTAAGAATGAATGAAAAGAATTTAACCACAGAGAAGGCCTTTGTTACTTGTAGCCATCCTTAGACTCTCCAATATCTATCACTTGAAGTTGGTCTCAATCATCAAACGATGAGGCACATATTATTTTAGTATGTGCCTCATCGTTTTCGTCAAAAGCCCTAACAGGAAAAAAATTTCTTCCCGCTTCGTAAGGCAATAGGGCGCTTCGTTGCTGTCTTCAACTCTGCTGAACGTGTCCTAAGGCTTCTGACTTTTCGCAGAAAGTAATAAACTTTGAAGATGATTATATTGAAGAAATTTAATGCAGTATGAAATGTACATGACTGCTTAGCCGAACATTTGAGCCATATATTCATTGATAGTCGGTATCCTGCCTGTAAAACAGACAATATTAGTAACGAACACCTAATTCATCTCTCTGGTTCTTGACCCTAAGTTACAATGTAGAGGTGATGTTTGCCTGCTCTATAGAATTGCAAGAAATATCCTGTCCTGAACACTCGGTCCTTTCTAGTCTTTTAACTTTGGATTTTAAGAAGAGTAATTGTAACTTTATAACTATTTTAAATGTTGTCGACTTTTAATCATTGTTTTTTAATTGTCCCGGTACTCTTAAATATTTTGGTATTTTAAATATTAATTTTATTTTTGGTATTAATACGAGTGTTCTATTTTTGAGGATTTATTTCCTTTTTTTGCACATGTAAAAACAACGAAAACAACAGCCACGGGACCATATCAGGACTTGTGGAATGTGGCATAATCACTGCTGTTCATCCGTAAAGCTTCCATACGTATCCAAGAGAATGTGGATCTGTATTATCGTGATGGAATAAGGTGCCATTCTACAGCAAAGGACTATTACTTTCAGTTTGCCTGTGATTCTGATATCCTCCTTGATAATAATCAATTGTTTATTGATCATTGTCTCTGTCACGAACGTTAAAATCTTCTTAATAAAAATGTCTTAAGTGGTTTTGGTGAACGAACACAAAATTTAATCACATGACGCTGCGGAGGGATGGCGCCAAGGAGTAAGCTTCCGTTTAATCCTAAGGCACTCTGGCCCTTAATCCCTTGAGGACCAGCTAAATTACTATAAGAGTCGACCGTTATGAAAACAATGGCCGTTTAACGCCATCTGGTAATTAAATATAGCTTTTAAACATTCAAGTAAAATGTTCTAATCTCCGATTACGCACACACAACGCTGGTCTCTCAATACCAACAGGAGATTTTCGCGTGGAGGCAGTGCTAGGCTGATAAGAGTGGAATCGCTGTATCGCGTCCACGCGTTAATTGGTTGCGAACGGGTTTAGTCAAGTGAAAGGGCATTTTTATAGAAAAAAAGGGCTCTTTCTGAACATCTAATTGAGACTATTTGTTAGTAAAGTATATATTATGTGTTTCCAAGCACCCACGTGTTCAACCACCTACCCCTTGTTTGAAAATGTAAGGGTGCAATGTAAATGTATTAAAAGAAACAGAAGGGTGCATTTTTTGTTAATACAGACACCAAGATTTTTTTTAAGTTCATAAAAATTAAGACTTCAATAATTGGTTTTTCGACAATAAAATGAGTCTTATTACTAATTGGTCAAGCAGTGTATATTGATGAATACCTCAGATGTTATTATTTACTGAGAGTAAAACAAATGTGACACTTGAGCGGATTTGGACATAGTATCCTGATCTCATTATGGATCAGCTTTTAATTTAACTTTCTTGGGGTTGTGACGACTTCAATGTTCTTGAGTGTGAAGTAGCGTGAAGAAGGATCACAGTCACAATAGAATTGGAAAATCACTTTTATTTTTGCTGGAGTAAATAAGGGGTATGTACAGTATGTACAGAGGATTTCTAATTCTCCCAAAACAAGTAGACAAATGGATGATTTTCTCTGGCATTGAATTACCACGACGATCACAGTCGGAAAAAAAAAACTAATCGGGGAGGCTCTTCCAGGGTGCGAGGCGAACCCAATCTATCCCCCGTTCGGTTTCCGAGACTCTGCCATTCCTTATATAATCGGACTTTATGAATCTCCCGAACGCAATCACTAAAAAAGCTAGCTCCGGTCAAAAATCGCGGAAGCCTCTACGAGGTCAAAACACCTCCGTATAAAATTTCGAAAAGCCCCGAATCAAAAAATTCTAGTCTTTATATACCTGGGGGTCAGTTACGTTTCCTCCAACTGTTTTTTGGTCAGTTACAATTCCAGTTACCTGAGAACTCCAGCTAAGTTTACAGCTAGTTTTTTTTTTTAGCTGAATTCTCAGTCGTTGACTGTCTCGACTGAGACTTCTCCAGGCAATCCTCCGGAGACCATTGCCAGCAACCGATCAGGGCGTAACGCCTATTCAACTGAACTGTCACCATTCTAGACACTCTGTCGCCGCGCTATTGTAGCCGGTCGGAACAGGAGGCTTCAAATCAGCTGATTCCAGTCTCTAGTTCTAGACAAAGGGGGGGCTTCACAGGGTGATACTTAGTTATAAAAGTAATACTTAGTTATAAAAGATTTTTTTCCATCACATGCAAACACAGTACAATAAAGGAAAGTTTCATAAGCAATACAATTAATTGTCCCGATTTCCGTCGACCTGAAGAAAAAGTAAGATTATGAGTGAGACTCAGATGTTTAATTGTCGAATCAATTGACAAAACTATAAGTGACAGCAGATGCTGAAAAATTTGGGACGGTTATTTATAGGATTATTATTTACCTTCATTAAAAAGAAAAATTCAAAACATAATTAAAACATACACACACAAAAAAAAATGTTATAGTTGTTTTTTTTCTTTTGTATTCTGTTTTAGATCAAGCCTTTTGTCAGATTGTTACAGGATATGTAATAAAGAGAAAGCGACAAAAATATTTCTTAAATACTCTACAAATTGAAGTGAATGCTTTACATAATTTATATTTAACACAAATTGAATGAGTATCCATGAAAATTGATAATATGCAATGCAGTAGGAGAATTAAAAAAATTTTTGAAGGGAAACTCAATCTGTATGAAAGATTTATACTTTAATAAAAAAACCGATCGTTGTAGATTTAAAATTTTTCAATTAAAAACATACTTCTTTCGGATGTTTTTTAGGATTAGTTTCAATTATTACTAAATATAATGATAAGGAATAGAGTAACATACAAAAAAATTTATTTTATGATTTTCTTAAAATTGAATTTTTAAATTTTAAAATACCATAAAAGAAATTCTCATCTTAATCTTAATTAAAGTACTTTTTTAATTAGAAATACATGGGTATGACTAACGCTCCGAACAAAAAGGCTGGTCAAGGATTTTTTTAATGCACTCTATTTATGCTCATCTTAAAAGTGCAGTTAGATTGAATATTTAAAAGGATTTAATATCTCTTTTGAACAAAATAAAATACAATATCACCACAAACAACTGTCTAAAAATCACAGAAGCATAATTTCTCAAGCCTTTAAACTTTGACTCCTAAAGAAGTAGACTTATGAATTCTGTTTACATGCGCCAGTAAAGTTACCTTCATTTTACCGGGTAAAAGGGATTTTACTTGGAGGGTCAGAAAACCCCGTTTTTACGAGAAATGATTTCAACCCTCCTTTTTGCCGGGATTGTTATCGGAAGTCACTAGATAAATCCCACCATTCCGTGTAACTTGCTCTTGTTTACATGATACTAAATATAAAGGCCCCTCCACACTATGGTCCACTGCAAGCCATTACCACCGTCTGGATTGGTTATGGCTTATCGTGGTCCATGGTAGCAGACGATAAGATAGCCTTGGCGAACGATGGCTTTGGAGGCGGGTTTTTTCCAAAGATCAAAGGCAGCCAGATGCGCAACTAAAGTGCGCAGTAGACCCTATGGACGAATCCACGCGCTCGGCTCATTAAGTGGCCCAGCGTGTGGATGCTACCCATGAATCATCGTTCAAGGTCATTATCAGGAAGTGGTGAACAATTGGCCATAGTATGGAGGCTACATAACATCTGTTTCTTTTTACTATTTTTAATAAATAGCATAAAAACTGTATTAATTTATCATGGAAATTTTACAAGCAGAAGAATATGGTGGATAATGTAAGAACTGATTCGATCCGTTAGGCTGTCATTATTAGTTGCAATTGTATTTGTGAAAACTTTTCAATTACATTTTTGATTACTGTACTTTATGCAGCCACTGAGTCGACCATTTTGAAATATGGCACTTTTTTTAAATGTAGAAAAAAATAAGGAAAGTTTTATATTTTTCTACAATTTAATTTTTTTCCTATCTTAGGATGTCTCGAAAAGGGAGTACGATTCACGGATTTACCCTGCATTTTCACTGCTTTTTGTCGCATGTAAGCGAGGCTATGGTGGCTAGACACGGTTTTGGTACCGTAGTTTAACTTAATATTGAATATCTCACCTGGCAGGGATAGGTCTCATTTTCCCGTCTTTTTGCACATATGAAATCATCCAGTTCACTTGGCGAGACTTCACTGGGATACATTCTTAAGCATTCTTCCATTGGCACAATAGTTAAACCATCCATTATTCGGAGTATCAGCCGATTTGTCCCATCTGGAGTAAAATACATTTTGTTTTAAAAGTTTTGTATTTGGAATTTTGATTTTTGGCTTGAAGTTACGGTACTTATAGATTTGCAAGTCTACCACAAAAGATTCATCCATTTCCACAATGGTATACATTCAAAAGTATTACACGAACAAATATGAGTAATGTATGAAAATAGTCGCAAACTTGCCAAGCTTTTTTTGCACGCTCTACAAATGTTCTTTGTAAGCCTTTTATGTCTCGCTACACACGTGCAAGCGGTATAGAATTTATGTCCAAATCGATTTTCTTCTGCGAGACTGTGACTAATGCAGGTTACCTAGATATGGTGCAGTTATGCTTTTTTTTCTGAGCTGCCTGATGATTTCAAGAATTTTGTCTTCTACCAGGACACCCTTAATGCAGTATCCAAGATCGTCAATAGTTAAACGGTAAACGTCTGTATAGCCTGTAGGTGAGAATCTCTCTCTTTGTTTCTTTGCAACCTCTGGTCACCTGATTTATTGTCTTATTGTCTTGAGAATTTTTTCTTAAAATTTGCGGAGCGAAGAATTTGTTGGCATGTTGGTGTTAAATTCGACTGTCCAATTTTTTTAATTTTACATTTTTGTAAATTTATTATTGAATATTTTGTTGATATCCAAATTTATACATTTACATTAATATTAATTACTTTTCTATACATTGTCTTTATAATACTGATACAAAAACCAAAAATTGTATTTAATATTTGTTGCCTAATTTTTATGTTATTTTTTTAAATTACCAATACGCCATATTCAAATTTTATTTAACGATTTATCGGTAAAAAAAGGTCTGTAAATTTATAAACCTTGAATTATAACAAATATATTAAGAATTGACCATAGATTAAAATTGATACCAACACGATATGGATGAATTTTTTGTTGTTGTTGTTGTTGTTGAATGAAACTAAAAGATTATTATTGTGTTGCCTGTTTAACCCTTTGCCTTAAAACAACGTATGGGAGAAATGATCGTACTGCTGTGCCTACAATGAGAACCTCGTATCACACACGTGATGATTCTTTCCTGCCAAAAGTGAGAAGCTCGAATGCGACATGTTATTGTTTTTAGGCAATAAAGTTTTAGTTTTTGCGTTATTGTTTGTTACAGCTGCAGTATAAGAGTTGGTCGTTTATTCTTAGGCGTAATTGCAATAGAGTATTATATGCAATAAATAATTAACTGTTGGTGCTTAAAAAATCTTTAAAAAATCTAAAAATTTAGCCTAATGGCAAAAAGGAAAATTGATACTAATAACGGGGCTGGAAACTGTCCTGATTACACCTTAAAATCTTAAACAGATACCGATTTGGATACATCTGAAGATAGCATTGTAGGCAAACGTGCGTAAAATTTTGTTAGTGATGAAAGCGATACTAATGAAGAAGAAAATATCAGAAATCAGTTATCAGAACAATGGATTTGGCAATCAAAATATAATCACCCGAAGATATGGAAGTATACAGGAAACTCCTGACATAAAAGTAACATCTACAGATGAGGTAAATAAAAACAGTGGAAAATTAGACTTTTTTATGCAATATTTGACAAAAAATTTGGTAAATTCTGTGGTTTTATTAAATAGTAAATTCAGTAGTATTAATGTCCACTGGTTTGCTCCCAATTTTGCCCGTGATGAAACTGTTTCTGGTCACGACGCATGAGAAATGTTTTCATTGACAGTGGCACACACAATCCTCGCTCGATTCATAAGGCAAGGGGTTAAAAGGAAAAATATGATGTATCTGAGAAACTTAAAAAGAAGTTTATGAAAGAAATAACACTCATAGATAGTAAGCTTCCTACTTACTGACAGCCTCCTTATCCCAGCGCAACAATGTAGCAAATTCTTGTATTGTATCTTCAATAGAATTCGAGTCAGGTAGGCAAATGTTAGGAACAAACGGAGATAAGATTTCTTCAGTTAAGCTTAAAATAGCCAAATTTTGAGAATTTCCAATCTGATATTTAGGGTGAATTGAAATTTTGCCCACATGAAATACAACACCATCATCTACATACAAATTACCAACATGGACAGCGTACTCATTTGTACTGAAAAGAAATTTGTTTTAGTTATTATATACTAAATAACAAATAGCATTTTGCATCATACACACATACATGAAATACACAGCTAAAAATTACTTTAATTTATTTCCCGTTGAAACGTAATGTATCAGTTTATACTTCATATCCACCAAAGTGCCTCGGTACGCTACAAACTTAATGTATTATTACAACCAAATATTTACTGAGCTTAAGCCTTGTGATCGTGAAGGTTACTGAACTTTACAGTTATGATTTATCAATATAAGACGAAGCACCATTCTGCAGGAAGATGATAATTTGCTCTTCGAAAATACTAACAAAAAGTTGCTAAGATACTCATTAAAGTTAATACGATTCTAACAAATATAATGACATGAAAAAAATACCAGCAAAAAGTTGCTAAGATACTAACAAAAATTAAACAACTCAGAATGCATAAACTTTTTACTTAAATCCAAGCTTGAAGCTTAGCAATCTTCCACCATCATCTTACGGATGTAAATCCAGCTGACTATTCAGCCAGCCTTTCATTCCAGATCTCAATCGTCCTAGAAACGTTTAACCCACAGTAACAAAACAACGAGTTAATCATTTGAAAGGAATGAAAATACCGGGTGTATCATATATTCGGTATAAAAAATAATGTTCGAAAAAATTTTTGTTTGCACCAGTATGATCAGAAGGATATTGTTTTTCTCCATGTAATAAAAATGTTTCTAAAAATGACTAAAAGAGGGCACTGGCAGATCATACTTAGGTGTTTTATGTAAATAAAATAAATTAAAACAGATAAACAAACATATCCCAATAATATGAGAACTGTGCATTTTATTTTAAAGTACCAGGTGTTCAACATTACCACCACAGGTAACAGGGATAGGAAGCGCCTCACTACGCCGATTAGAGTAAATTGTAGCATATTAATATCGATGACTGGAACGGCCATTCGAATGTCATTTTTGAGGTACACCAAGGTGTCTTGAGAGCACCGGTATACCAGAAACTTAATATGTCCCCACAACCAATTATCTGTCAGGGTTAAATCTGGTGATTGTGAGAATCAATGAACTTTTATTGAACTGCTAGTACTATTGAATTTGCCGTTGAACTGCGATTTATCACTTTATCTTCGGGGAAAGATTTTGCAGGAAAGTTTAGATTTCTTGTTCAATGTGGGACGGAGAACCATTCTACACGAAGATGATGACAGATAACATATACCTTTAATTCAAGACAGGCACAGAGTGGTCACACAAAAGTGTAAGATAACATGCTGTAGTTACTATACAGACTTTCATGCTGGTTACAGAATAAAGCTGTTCGAAAAAATGGGACAGAATAAAAGACACGATGAAATCACACTTAAGAGGAGAATGCAGTGCCTGTCTCAAGTACTTAAGAATGTTTAACGTCTCCCAAGTAAGACTGTTCACCATGCAGTGACAAGTGGGTTTCACCTACCGTCATGAAATTCAGTAACCATTGAGGGTTATGTTCCACTTGTGCCACCCGTCATGTAGCATTGTCTTTCATCTATATATGACGGTATAACTTTGATTTTGTAAGGATTCATATCCAATATTTCGTACAGAATACGTCAAATCAATGGTTCCGGATTCCCCGTTCTTCTCTTAGTTTCACGAGCATTACTGCTCCCCGTTAATGTCTCTGCTGTCAAAATCTTCCATGATATTTTGTACAATGTAGACAATGTCCGCGCTTAAGAATGGTATATTACTTCGTGGACGATCCTTCAATCACTCTTTCCTTAAAACGTCGTACCAAATTTAGTTTGGGGTGCATTCTAAAATCCTCTAACCGATCGCATTGATGTATGTAAGGCTACAGTCAAGAAATTGGTTTTACAAGTCACTCAAGAGATTGGTTTCATTTGGAACGCTACGGTCTATTTTTTTGCAACACGAGCTGCAATCAAGAGAATCAATTAAGATAAAATGGTATCCTAAGCAATCTCTAGAATTTGGTCAGAAGTCTATTAACCTCAAATCTTCATTTTGAATGTCGAACTATTGCTGGTTTTCTCTTCCAATTTGTTTGGCTTGGTTTGGTTTAGAGAACTACAGTCTACTTTCTTACAACATGGAGGCTAATGAGACCGAGAACTACTGCTTAAAGCCGATTTCGAACGGTTACGAACACTCATCAGAGGGATTCAAACCCGTAAACCCCGGTACCGAGTGCAGTGCTCTACCGTCATCTATCGTCGGGCATTCTGACTTGTTTCACCTATACAATCAGATTCTTTACAGTCTTCAAGCCCACGAACTCGTTGCAGTGGTAACTTGTGCATTAGAACAGTCTAGTGTTTATACATACCCATGAACAGTACGAGATTCCTTAAATTTTTTATACATATGTATAAGGCTGTATGGAAGAGTTATTTGGTATTACTCCCATTTTCGTATGCTAGAAATTTTAAAAATGCATAATTTGGAAAGCAAGTGCTCCAGATAAATACTTAACTAATTAGCGTAAAACTCTTCACTCTTTTTACATCATTATTTTTACTCTGGATAGATTTTGCTGAGACGGATAGCTAACTACCTTACTCTATTATGTAATCTTTTAATGAGGTTTTTGCCTTTTCATTAGATTCGTAAGACAATTTTTCTCTTATTGAAATTTCAAAATAAAAAATATCAGAATTATTCCTATAACTTTAAGCAAGAAAAGGGGTGTAAAAAAAAGTTATAGTAATTAATAAAAATTAGATATTTACTTTCCAAGGACACATCGAGCAGACGTTAAAATGTGCTTTCTATCTATGAGACTACCTCCACAAACATGAGATCCATTTCTTCGAATAGAAACCTGCAATTTGAGAGTTTAATTCACTTCATCAAATGAACTACCAACAATTTTTCTTTTATTTCTTTGTTAAGAAAAGGAGTTAGAATAATTGCTAAAGAGTTAATTTACTATTACAAATGATACAAATGCAATATTTACTGGTTTTTAGAACATGATTTGCATCTATATTGCGAAATATGAAATTTATAGAAATGTGCAATGAGAGTTTGATGGAATTCACTTTATAATATAAGCTAACAACAGTTCCCTTTTATTTCTACTAATCAGTAGAATAGAAAAACTGCTAAAAAAAAGATTACCTTTCATAACAAGCCAGCTGCAATATTTACTGGACAAGATAAAATCTCTTCATATGTTATGTGAATTTCGATCATTGATATTTCAGTTTAATGTCGAATGTTTGCAACGTTATTCAACACAACTAAAGTAATACCACCATGTGGTATAAAACTGATGTGGTGTGATTATTTGGTGTTAATCACAATTTTGGATGCCTTAAGTTAAAAAGAAAATGCATAATTTGAATAATGAGTACTCCAGATTGCTATTTAAATTGCTATTTCAGTCATTTATATTTCAGTTCGATATCGAAAGTTTGCAACGTTATGCAACATCCCGAAAATAATGTATGTCCATGTACCTACATAAATATATGTATGACATGTCGTGGTGCAGAGTTAAGGCGAATGGAAAACAGTCTTCTTGATAATAATAAGTTTTATTAACTCATCGCTCTTAAGGAAAGCAACTTGCACCATTTTCATTAATTGACGCGGAGCTATGCGAGGAAAAAGTGTTGACCGCTCCATGTCCACGCGTTGACTGATCTTATCTGTTTGGAATCTCATCAAATTCTTCCAAAATGCTTCCTCCTGACCGGATTATCCAGAAAGCTTACGCGATCGTGGGTCTTTTTCATTTATTTTATTAATATAAAAGAGTTCTCTTTTTAAAATCGTTTTTAACTCACGTAATTTCCAACTACCCCTTTTTTTAGACCTGACATGTATATACTTATGTGTATATTATAAATACACATACACAATACAACATCTCTTGGATTGTGCTTTTATTGTTATAATGCTAATAGCAAAAAATAACTGGAAAAAATATACAAAGAAACTTTTTACAAATGGAAGTCTGATTTGGTTTGGAAGGCTACGGTCTACTGCTTTGCTGACGATGGAAACGGGACCTACGTCTTAAAGACAATTTCAAATGGCTATGAATATTCTTGTCTGCAGTTGGATTACGAGATCAAGAACTTTGGTACTCAAGGGCAGTACCCTACCTATTCAACCATCCTCCGGTAATGTCAGTCTGAGAATATTTTATACTAAATTTATTGAATTTCAAACAAAAATTTAAGGGTTAAAAATGAAATGAAGTGAAAAATGAAAAATTTGAGCATTTCATATACATTTATTTTTTAAATGTTTAGTCAACATTTTATTTTTAGTCTCATATTGATTAAAATTTATGTGCACTCACCATCCACGGGAAATCCCCTTGCCTAGATCCTGTATATTCCACGGGAGGTATAAGTATTGACTGCGCTTCTAAGTCTGAAATAATAAATAAAGAATTACAATTAATCGTACAGTTAATCCTACATTTAATCCTACAGTTAACTAATGGAAATTAAGTACAGCAAAGCATTTTAAAATTATGTGGTGTTATGCATATATTAATTTTATTATATCTTTTTTAACCCCCTCCCGCCCCCGCGTACAGGTCCCGCGATTTGAGCGGGGTATCAGTTTCGTCACCCGACTACAGGTCATGAAAATTGCGGACGAAGAATTTTTTTTCTTTATTTCAATAAGGCAATTTGTTGCAACGTCACGAACTACTAATGCCCTTCCCATTCGTTTTCATGTGTACAACAGCCAATAGACAAACAATAAATTGCCCTCCCGTTTGAAACTAAAGGAAGAATTATCATAATTTTAGAATTTGCCCTACTGCGTGAAATCGCCTTATACTGATTGCGCTTTTCCCCCCTTATAGGTTTAAAAAAAATTTAATTTTCTTTATTTTTTTAATTTAATTTAATTTTTTTATTTTTTTCTAATTTTCTCTATTTTATTCTTTATTTTTTTCTGTTTTATTAAAAAATATCTATAATATTTATCTTGACACAATGTTTAAAAATTATATTTATCTAAAAATAAAAATATTGAATTAATTTAATAACTCGGCGTGTTATATATTTTTTGAAAACATAAAGGCTATTAAAATTCTTGTATTATTTTAAAACAACTCAAAGAGATATGAATTGTAACATGTGTAGATAAAAAAAAAAATCTCACCGTATTTCAGGACCGGAAAGTATAAAAACTGAGGTGAACCCGGAGGGTTAATTACTATTGTAAATAAATGGGATTTTCAGTATTTTTTCAATATTTTTATTTAATTTTGCTATTTTTTTCTTACTAAGTAATAAGAACTTTTATACGTATAAAGCTCGTATAATGGGACAAGTGAAAGCTTGTTAAAAATATTTTTGAAATTTTTCTTACACACTACGCGTTGACTCACAAGACAAAGTGGATTTCTTTAATAATTTTTGCTTTTTTGTGTAAACAACAATTATTAAGTATAATTCTCTACCTGTTTAAATTTTTATAAAGTATCAGAAATGTTACACCAAGAGATTGAATTTTCCAAAAAAAAAAAATAATAATGTTTGAAAATGGTTTTTTAAATACTATAAAAATAATAAGTAAAATAAATAGCAACCAAAAATATACGTGTAGTTTCATGGTAGGTCTGTAATGTTTTTACTGTGAAAATTTCGAAATCAATGTGTGCAATAGTTTTTTTTATTTGCAGTGCACGCATGTTGAAAAAGCACCATTTTATGTAAAATATGCGGTGACGTAACTCAAAATATTATCTCGTGCAAAAGCAAATGCAGCTATTTCATTTCTGACTTTTCCTTTTTTCCTGATGGCATCTCGAGACATTTTTCTATTCATTCTGCCATTTTTTGTATTGTAAGCTGGTCACTTCTATTCTCTCCAGACGTTGAGATGTAAAGGAAATTACGATGAAATCTGTATTAAATATTTAGGCTTTCGATTGTATATTTGTTGTTCTCTTCATTTATTTCCTCTTCAAATACATTGAAATTTTTTATAGTTTTTTTAAAAGCTATGATATTTAATGCAAATACTGTATAGTTTTAGAGATTACAATTCGAATATTTCAGTAGAATTTGTCTTAAACTATTCAAAAATACCCAAAAATTTTAAAAATGTAAAAACTTTAAAAAAAAATCGAATTTTTAAAGGTTTAAAGGTAATGTGCCACTTTAAGGAGAGATAGTACTTTTCGAGTTGAAAAGTATTCATTAATAGCTTTTTTTTTAAATCAATATAAAATAAAATGATCTTCGCTGCTTATAATAACATTTACCCAAATTATTAATAAGTGTCTAAATTCATAAAAGTTATTTAGTTATGTTATAACAAAAATACGATTTTAAAGAACATAAAATATGAACATAATTTATTATTCATTGCATCCACAATTTCCGTCATAGCGGAATTGAAAGATTTCTGAGATATACCGTCCACTTTAGGACACTATAAACAGGGATGTTGCGGCTGCTCTAATTGCGCCAAACTGCGTCAATTTCAAATATCTGCACCCAGCTGCTCCAAAAATTGTATTTCAACAGAAATTGCGCCTAAACTGTGCCATTTTACAAATTTACCCAGAATTTTATACGTTCAGTATTTTCAGAAATTTCGTCAGTTATACTACTAAGGCGAATTTTCCTCGCCAAAAGACGCTGAATACAAGACTTTAGCGGGAATATGTCATATTTGATCTTCTTGCTTACTCCCTCATGTAAAGTACATAAAGAAAAAGAAAATAATTTCATGCTTCCACTCATTGGTCTACAGACTCAAGACGGTCAAAAATATCACACTAAACATTTAAATTCTCTACCCGCCAAGAGAAAATACGTTTATAGCCTGTACAGACATAGGTTTTTGTTTTTCTTCCCCGATTTTCGCTTTTACTCTTTTCCTTGCAAAATTCAGCCTTTTTTTTCCGTAAATTTTCTTGTGTGTGTGTGAAATCCGACTCTTTCAGAAAATTCTGCCTTTTCAAGAGGCACGTCAGCCAGAAAAGGTTGGGAAACGTTGCTTTAGACGATCACATTACACGGCACAAACAGAGAACAGAAACTAGATTACATATGCAAAGCATTTTTATTTCCACTTTCAAACCAAAAAAATTCTGCAAATTGCTGCCAGTTAGAAAAAATAAATCTATACAATTAGATGCCTTGTTTCTGATAACTGCAGTTGAAAACGAAAATGGGTTTTCATCTATTTGTTCATTACTGTTTTTTGCAGCATGATTTTAGGTGTGAAAGCCGAAGAATACAAATACCTAAATCTTACCTAATGGTGGGTCGAATTTGTCTGGATCACTTATGTCCAATTCCGGAAGAGCGTCCAGGATATGGAAGAACGCGTTTCTAGTTTCTGAGATCCTCGGGGAGTAGATTTTAGTTCCACATTCTTCAACCATAAAAGAAAAGAAAACCAGTTATGAATTTAATAGATTTCAGCAAATTTCTAGATTAAAACTGTTTTATTTATCAACTTAATATTTAAATGCATTTTGTTTGCAATGCTGCCCTTAAGGGAACGTAGTACCTTTCGGACAGAAAAAATCCCCTTTTTTTTACAGCCTATTTTTGATTCAGTGTAAAACAAAAATTCATCTCTGCTTAGAACAAAATTTTTCTTAGATAACCAATATGAGTCTAAATTTATAAAAATTATTTAGTTCTGTTATATAAAAAAGAAGGTTTTTTTAAAATGGCACAAAATTTATATACAAGAAATAAAAAATTCTAGAAATCTACTTACCCACAAAAATATTTCTGTCATATGTAAGTGAGAAACTAATGTTTTATATCAAATAGAAGATAATTATCAACTTTATTCAGTCACTATTTGGAATAAACAAAAAATGCTCGAAGAACTGTACCTCTACTACCCATTGAGTTCGGGAAAAATGCGAGAGAAATTGTATGACGTCAAATCTGGTTTACGAAAAAATCTCTTTATTCTTAATGCTAATATCCATATTTGTATAATTTTAAATAGAAAGATGTTCAAAATGTCATTTGACCTTATGGCAGCATGATTGCGTGCGTCATCGAATGGTTGACTGCACACATTCCATCCTCATAGTGTCCACTGATGTTCACGCACCGTAGAGACGGGCAACTGAGTCTATTTCTTAAGTAAGTGGTTCTTGATAAACCAATTCCTTCATATGACCCCACAAGAAGAAATTAAAAATAGTCAGACCTGGATATCGTGGTGACCATAAAGCAAGAACATCAAGCAAGGAACGATGTCTATGTTCAAATGATTTTTTTTTTTTTCGAACCGGATATGTCGTCATTCATATTCTATCACATTTTCTCAAAAACTACGGGTCGTATGGGTGCAGTTCTTTGGGAATTTTTATGTATTCCAAACAACTATCCTAGATGTGCATAATTTATCCGGTCTTGTTGGGTACATCCTGTACATTTGCTTTTATAGCTTGATAAAGGCTAATATTTTTTAAACTTTCAAATTTTAAACAATTTAAAAAAAATTTTAATATCAAAATGCAATATACCTTTAGGTTTACACAACGAAAAAGGTATTTATCTCCAATCGGATATAAAAAATTAGTTTCTATATTATTTCAAAAGTTATTTTGCTGGCAAGTAAATTTCATTTGTTTTCGTTAGACGTATAAATAACTGTGTTATTTTTAAAAATACATTATTTGAAAGAACAAACAAATAATTTTGTTATGTTGCAGCGATATTAAATTCTAAAACTCGTTTTGAAACTAGCAGATCTTTTTATTTTATGATCAATCATAAAGAAGATGTTGCAATGATTACTTTAATTCTCGACAGGTATTAAGTTTCTTTAACTCCAAAATTGCCCAAACCGCATCAGTATCTCATCAATACTGAGCAATATAATAAGGACTAGTTTTTGAAAAGTACTAGGTTCCCTAACTCCAAAATCTACCTAACTGCCTCAGTACCTCATCATTATCGAGCAATATAACGAAAATTTCAATTTTTGAAAGGTACTAGGTTTCTTAACTCCAGAGTCATTCCAAACTGCGTTCGTAAGTCATCAATATTGAGCAATACAATGAAGACTAATTCTTGAAAAGTACTAGGTTCCTTTAACTGCAAAATGCATCAGTACCTCATTAAAACTGAGCAATATATCAAAGATTAATTCTTAAAAACGGGCTATGTTCCCTTACTCCAAAATACCCCAAACTGCATCAGTACTTCATCAATACTGAGCAATATAATAAAGACTAAATCTTGAAACATACTAGGATCCCTTAACACCAAAATCGACCAAACTGCATCAGTAATTCCCCAATACTTAGCAATCACAATGAATTACAGCTCTATATCTTTAATTTGCCTAAAGCAGTAGACTTACCCATTTTTCTTGATACTTCTTCATCTATCTTCTTCATGAGTCCAGGCCCAAGTACTAACGGCAGGCCGCAGCACACTTTGGGCACTCCTTTTCCAACCCATCCGCACAGGGTAGGCCAACCACCTAAAGCAAGAGACGCTGTTGCAAATCGACAAATCCGCACATCCTGGCAAGGATTTCTGGTACCAGTACCATCCACGCATCCTGGGTTCATATACGTATAATTCCATCGAAATACGTTCTGGAACACCACCTCACCAGATTCTTGAAACAAAGCAAAAGAGAATTAGATAGCCTTCAATTAATCTTTGGCCAATATCTTAAATATGTATTTTTTTCTAATATTCATGTCTAATTTGAAAGCACAGTTTCTTTAGTTACATGCTAGAAAATTTCATAAGAAAACTGAAAGCGCTAATGATGAAATTAAACATTTATAGTAATTGAAGTAGAAAACTCTTAGTATGATAATTTAATTTTTTAATTTTATACTTAAAATGCCAGTTTCACTCATTAAGATAGTTCTGTTCAACTATTTAAAAAAAGTCATTTAATGAATAATATGTCTGCCTAAAAATATTTCGCAGCTTAAACGGTTTCATTTATATTCGGTTTCATTTGTATCACTGTGTGTGCATATATACATATACATACACATATATATATATATATATATATATATGTATATATATATATATATACATATATATATGTATATATATATATATATATATATATATATATATATATATATATATATATATATATATATATATATATATATATATATATATATATATATATATATATATATATATATATATATATATATATATATATATATATATATATATTCACATGGTAGACAGTCAAGTCTATTCTCCAAATCAGTTGGTCCTGGACATACATAATTACAAAAATGTTTCATATAAGGTCTACTTTTTTTATATGACATTTTTAAATTTCCAACTTCATTTTCTCAAAAATAATAATAATATAAATTTTTATACATTTCTCCGTTAGCTGTCGTTATATTTAGTACAAATGTAAACTCTCGTCCTCAGAACGGTTGCTCAAAATGTTTCATTTCTCTCAGACCAAAATTGACCTGGACATTTAAATTAAAAATTTATAAAAATCTATAGTTTTGCGAAGATTTTTCTTTGAGTGGTCGGATAATAGATTAGTTACTGTAATTCGAAATTAGGTTGTAACGTCCCTTTCGAATAAAACATGGGATGACGTTTAGAGTTTATTTTACTGGAAAATAAAACTCCACTGGAAAATAACTACTGGAAAATAAAAATCCACTTTACCATGAATACAAACACCATTTATAAGCAAGGAATCCTCCTCTTCTCCTCCCCTTTTTAGCCGAAAAAGGGAAGTTTCAACTTGATTTCAACCTCGAATTATTATATATTTAATTTATTAACTGACCCTCGAATGATGAAGAAAAGGATTTTAAAATTTTGGATTTAACCTCGAGATGGGTTATTTTTACTAAAAAACTATTTTGTATCCAATTTTCTCAAAAGGTTATTGGCGAAATTGAAATAAATTTCTTAATTTTTCCTAAATTTATTTCCATAAAAATCTATGAAAATATAATACTGAAGAATCTGTGCATAGGCCAAAAAGGGGTTCATTACTAAGCCTCTAAGTGTGTAAAAACTGTTGGTATTTGTTGTAACTGTAAATTACTGATATGTAGAAAGTGTACAAAATATAAAGAAAAAAAATTACCCACACAATGTATTAACTACTTCTATGTAAGAAAGTAAATATTTACGTTAAATGTGTCTATATTGTTGTGTATTCTAACCATATATGTCAGGTTTGAAAACATAAAATTAATAATTTAGGAGTTTAAAGGTAGGAAAACGTAGAGCACTCTTTAATTCAGGAGCATGAATCTCTAATAACTCCATATAAAAGCTCTTGGTGCGTAAGAATTGAAAGAGAACGTCTTGAGGTAAGGTCCCTAAGGAATCCACGCTAAGCAAGGCTCTTTTGTTAGCCTTTGCCAGCCAAATAACCGACGCCATGTTGGATGATTGAATGTCAAAACTGTGTAATAGTCATACATAAAGACATCAAGACATCATCGGATCTTTGACTCACATAGGTTTGTCATATGCCTTTCGATATTGTAATATCTTATTACTTTTTATCAATTATTATAAGAATTTAATTTCTAAAAATGAATAAATGTCATTGCGAATGTATGCAGTGTTCTTTTTCTATAACAACATGGATTCATATTAATTAGAAAAAAATTGGTCTAGCCCTTGCTTTTAAGTATATCGAGGCTCTCACGATTCGATTGTTAAATCAGTCAGAATTTAATCGGCCTGTTTTATGAGTAAAGAGGGTATAACGCCTCGCGCGTCCCCGGCTGCACTTTCCGATGACCGCACGCCTCGTTCTATACCTGCTCGCCTACTGTTACTGGAGCAGGTATCGTGGGTTCGATTAAAGCCTATATTGCCGACAATTAAGCACTGCAGCGACAAAACTCTGGATTAAACATTTATTATTAAGAAGATTTGTTAAAACATATGTACACTCCAAATCATACTCAAAAACAGGGCTGAAATAAGACCGAGGAAAAAAACAAATGGTGCCGAGCGGAAAACACCTCTCTCGGTCTCAGCTCCTTTCACAAGAATGTCCGTTCTCCGTCGATCCGAGCGGGCATCTCTCCACTCCTCTTCGCGAGGGCCGGGGTGGAATCCCCCCTCGGTCAAGCTTTCGCCTCCACCGGAAAAATGTCCTTCTCCGCAGCTGGCGCGGGTGGGGTGGCATCCCTCTCCCCCTCCTGTTGAACCTCCCTGGAACAGGGCTTGCCCACCCTCTCTCGGGGTGTCCGTCTTCGGCCGCCGAAAAAAACCAGGTGCCCATGTAACACCAACTCGAGTCTTGAGTCTAGTATTACAGAGTGTGAAAACCGAATATACATGTTTATCTTTAAAAGAAGAATGATAAAAAACCTTAATATATAAGAAGGTATAGACTTTCAGGTTTTAGTTATGGATAGAAGTCTAGTAATAGGAATACAGACTTAACGATTTGTGCACTAACAAACCAAATCAGAATAGTTTTTATGCAAAGTGTATTGAGAGGTTCTTAGTATTAGAAGTAAAAGTTAAATGAAATTTTATAACCAGTCTATACACTGACTAATGAATATACGTTGTTAATTTGTGATGATCTATTCGAAGATTTGTCATAGATTAAATATCTCTGTCACCTGAACCCGTAGGGTTCTCCTAATTATAAAAACAAAAAATTTAAAATAATTTTTTAACAAGCTTTTATATTTGGTGACACTTCTTACACATATGATCCTCATATAAGGCTTCAAATTTCATTATTTTTCTCGATAACAGTAAGCAGCACAAGAGTGAAAAGGTCCTTGTTTTAGATTCGTTGAAAAAAAAGGAAATACAGACACAAAATACTTTATTTGTATGTGAAGTTTTATCTCTTTACTAATAATATTTAGTGAAGTACCATTTATGACAATGTAAAATGATAAAATAGGGATAAATTTTATTTATTATGTTTAGTTTGCAATCATTTAATTACATATTTCTGTATTTACCAGACATATGGTGTGTTATATAATCAGATTTAAGAGTAATTTGCTGCTAGATCATATTAAATAAATTTTTAAAATTCCCTTAATACTAAACAATGTCGGTAAATTTAATTTTGGACTTTGTATCATTGAAAAAAAATAACTTTATTACAAGGCGAATTTTATGCTTCCAGGTAGGCATCTTGATTAACACTAGAATCGCGGGTGTGTTATTTGGGCCAAAATTAATTTTGTTTTTGATTTTCTTGGAAAGTTACTAAGGAAATTGAAACAAATTTCTTCCCTTTTCTAATTTTATATCAATAACAATTTATGAAAATATGTTTTGTTAAATATCTATTAATTTTTTTAATACTTATACCTAAAACTGTGGGATGGGGGAATGGGTCATATTGACCTCACTATAATCACAAGCGAGAATTTTGCAATTCGACATTTCCTAGAATGAAAGAGCCACTTTTTATTGCCCAATACCTCGAGATCAAATGAACAACTTACAAGGTCAGAGGGTGAAATTAGTGAAGTATTACTGATAACAGAAGGAACAGCTGAGAATTTTACTGTAGTGATAGTAGACAGTGTTACAGAGCAACACCAGCTTCCATTTTATGGTAGTTATTGGAGTAACTGGCCCTTTAGGGCATATCTCCAGTAAGTGAGATGCGAAATAGTTAAAGGGAGCGGTTCTTGATGAATAAAACATGTGATAAAGATGCCAGTTCCATTAAATAGATTAAGAAAAAATAAAAGTTAAGCAAATTAATAATAAAAGATTAATAATAAAAAAGGCTAAAAAATAATATGAATATAATGATTAAATATGACTAAAATGCGATTAAATAAAATTTAAAATATTACAGAGTAAATTATCCTTTGCAACATTTTAATAAAATCCTTTTTTTTTTGTAAAAAACTGGGTTTTTTTTAATCTATGGAAGGCATAGCATTATAGATATTTATGGAAGAAAATACCTCTGGAATCCGCGTAATCTCCTCTGTTTGTGGTTTTGGCCTACCGAATGGAATATGAAGTTTGCTCGTGGTGCAATGGTACCACTGCCTGTTTGGAAGTATAATGGATTCACATTAAATTTCTGCTATTTTTTAATGCTTGCTCAAAAATTTTCCCTAGAGAGGAAAGATGAGAAACGAACTAAAAACATTACTCTCTCCAAGTGCGTTTCTTTCTCTCTCTCTCTCTCTCTCTCTCTCTCTCTTTTTTTTAATAAGCTTTTTGAAAATAATGAAAAAAATATCGCCACAGATAATTTTTTCACTAAGCTGGATCTGTTCAAATTGTTTAAAATAAAGAGTACTGGTCTAATTGCAGAGGACGAAATGGAATCTGAAAGATTACCTGTATTTGTGAAAACAGAAAAGATGTCTTTTATACGATACATTGTTACTCAAGCCTGATTGTATAACTTTGACAGTTTATCAAGAAAAAACAGTGAAACTGTCTTATTCATCTCTCTTCATCCTACAGTTGATATGTGCAATAATCACTCAAAAAAGCTTTCTGAAACAATAATTTGTAACTCAACAAAATTTGTTGCCATCAAATGGCTCAGAAATATTTTATGATGGCAGGCTCAAGGAGGAGGGGGTTGTTTACGTACTCTACAATATTTTTAATCTTACAATAATCTTTATATGCTTTTAATCTTAATATTAATTAAATTCTGAGATTCATACAAATAAGTCACAGGAATAAAATTTAGGAGAGAATACCTTTAAAAACTCGTTAAATAGTTACATACTAAGTATAATATTCTCATATAAACAGTCACATACAAAGACAGAAGCCACTGAGGAATCTGTGCAGATGCTAAGAAGAGTTAGTTACCAAGCTTCTAAGTGTAAGTATAGAAACAAAACTGTGGATATATATTCTAACCTTAAAATACCGGTATATCCAAAATAAACAAAATATATAAAAAGAAATTGCCCAAACTGTACATGAAACTCTTAAGAAATCTTGACTGGTAACAAACTAAATATTTCAACTAATGTTGTCTATATATTTTTCCAAGTTTTTAAGTTTTCCATGTTCTAATGTATTATTATTATTTTCATGTTTATAACAATTTAAAACCAAAAAATTAATAAATATCATTTCCGTATAAATGCAGAGTACTTTTTGTATAGCAACATATGTTTATATTAATCGGGGTCAATTTGACCCAACCCGCGGTTCTAGGTATACCGAAGCTGCCGCGGTTCTATTATTTAACTACGTTATATACTCAAAAACATATTTAAGAAACACGCTGTTAAACTTTCCATCTATCGTTAAAGATTAATAAAAAAAAAAAAAACTACTGTACCGTAGATGTTTCCATGGACGCTGGTCGATACAAACAAAATCGAAAAAATCAGTAACACTGTCATCTCCCCTTCTCGATAACTTGGGCTAATTCAGTCCCTGTGCTGTGGCTACACTTTAGTTGTCAACCTGTGTCGTAGGAATAAGGAAACCGGATTTCTGTTATCCATAGTGCTTCCTCCCATTTCGCGAAAAAATACACAGAGAAAGAATAGATAATTGCGGAAATGGAGGGGAAAGCTTTTGTACTTGATCTTCGATATTTCGTGACACAGGATGCGTAAGGTATTTTTACTTACGAAACAGATAAAATGGAAAGTAAAATGCAGGACTGAGATTTACACAAAAAAAGAGAGGCGTACGATAACGATCGATGCTGTGTAAAAGTAGAACAATATGATGGGTTTTTTTTTTCGAAAGTTGTTAATATTGTTGCATCTGCAAGAAAACATTGTTTTAAATTAATTTCGAATAGATAAAAAACGAATGATACTTACGTTTTCATTTAAAAAAATATTTATTCCACATTAAAGTTCTTTTCAGCCTCTAACAAGGTATTACCGAAATAGTACCAAAAAGAAGCTTTCTACTTATTCCGTCATAAGTTGGAGTAATTTGGCTTCCATTAATTCTTTACCACAATTTGGGGAAGAAATAATGGAAGGAATCGTATAGTGACTAATTATAATATAAAATGCAGGGCTGTTTATTAGAGCAAGCAAAATATTCCTCATATACGTGCTGCATATGTTTAAATACAATCGGCTTTAGGTTTGACAATTCTTGAGTAACAGATACTTGTTTTAACAAATAACATCTGAAATGATAGTACAAGCGAAAACTTCTATTAAAACTTAGAATTTCAACAAATGTTTATTGCCTAAAATCTATAACATTTTCTAGTAGTTAAACGATGCAGTCTGAAAAATATAACAATGTCAGATAATAATAATAATTTTAATACTTCTGTTGCATTTATACGACATGTTGTCTCTAAATATGTCCAACAATGGCCGAATTCTTAGGCCGTTGATCTTTTATACTGGAATACCATTGTGGTATATTTGTTCGGGGCCATTCGAAATTGGCTTTAAGCAGTAGGTCCCGGTCACGTTAGCTGTCGTGTTGCAAAAAAGTAGATCGTAGCGTTCCAAACAAAACTTCTAAATATAATTGATCTAATGATAGCCGAATATGTAATGGTCTACTTACTTTTCGGTACTTAAGTTCCTGAGTTCAAATTCCACTGGATTTTTGTAGCCGTCCGGAATTATTTAAGTAGTTAGTTTCGATCTCATTGTCCTTCGTGTATCAAAAAATGAGACATTAGCTGCGAACTAATCCTAAATAGAATTGATCCTTCTTCTTCCCTGGCTTTGGAACATAGTTTCAATACATAGGTTCGGATCCCCATGTTATCATGGCTGATCATAGACTTTAGGCTCATTCACCTTTCGGCTTTAATGAGTAGTGCAGTAAGTTAATCTAGGTAGATTAACCCTGCCCGAAGTAAAGATCTCTATAGTAGGTGGTGACTCTTAAGGAGATTTGTGAAGGCAGAAGGAAATTCTTCATTCACGGATTCTACTGGAGGCGTATTGCAATGAACTTTTCTCTCTAACCCTTTCGTGGGTCCTGGGAAGATTACTCCCCGTCTACATGAACTTACAAAATACACCTGTGGAAAGTGAAAACCCATTATAATATCTTGGCCTTGCTATTGTAATGACGGGAAGACTGATTCCCGCTTCAGTTTTGTGCAGTCACTTATTGTTCGATCGATTGAATAGAATTAGCACTTCTGTTTTGAAAGTTGGAAAACGTTGTGTGAGTAATAAATGGCTTACGATAGGGTTAAGTTGCAGGTGGTCACAGGTCCTGACTTTTCGGTCTTAAGTAACCCCCGTCCACTGCATCTTAACGTGCCACTCATCAACTTGTCCGTTTGCGTTCATTGCAATAAGCCTCCCGCGGAGTTCGTGAATAAAGTAATTTTTTCTGCCTTCACAAATCTCCATAATAGTCACCACCTGCTACAGAGATCTTTGGCAGGGTTACCTGGATTAACTTACTTCATAGAAACGAAATGCCCAGCTGCTCCTGCTTAAAATCCCAGAGATTGATGCCTCAAGTTGACGCCTGAGCTGTCCCTCGACAGATGACCGCTTTCGCTGTTAGATGTGAGCCCCATCTATTAACTTCCTCTCAGTAAGTCATAATTTACTGCTTTTAAGACTGGAGTCACCACCTCACATATTTAGATAATCTAATCGTTAAATACTGCTGCCTTAATAATATCCTAATTGTATAAGTATGAAATTATAAATAAGGAATATAGGTGTTCAAATGTTAAGTTTTCAGAATAAAATATTATTATTTTTGGCCAATCTTATAATCTGGGTTAGAGCTATAGATAACTCAATGTCATGAGTATGTGTAGTAAACTATACGTACACTGTATCAAGTAGAATAAAGTCTCAAAACTTGCTTAGCAATAAAGTAGACCGCAGCTTTCTAAGCCATACCAGAACGAAACTCTACTTAATGATATGATAGTGTAAATTCACTATTACTTTACTACAATTCAGTGTGTTAAATTAATGTTGGTTTCAGAATTAATTAGAATGATAAATATTTTACAATCTATTGTCATCCATCCACTTAACGAGGCCGATATTGCCTTGTCCCCCCAGGCTTTTCCCAGTGGTGGTGGGCATTGAGCCATTGAGCAGGTATTGAGCCACTCCATCAGAGTAACCTCTCTTGAATTGTCTGTCGTGATACAGGTGCCAATGGCGAGTGAACAAACACAGCAGAGTAAACATGGAGGAAGGAAATTCGGTTAGGGCTTGATCCTTATGGTGTAGACGGAATTAGTGAGGGTTGAGTTAACCACGCGGACCGAATTGAGAGTTTCAAATGTTACGCTAGGATTTGAGGTTGTTGCCCTTTCAGATGGTTACCGGTTGTTTCAAGAGAGAGGACTACAGGTAATTTTGTGAGGCGACTGACTCAATCATTTGCCTCTGCACCATCGCTAAAGTGTCATTGCGAACAATCTATTGGCATCTCGCCATGGCTGTTTAAATAAACAGAATCGACGTTATTAAATGAGTAAACGCTGCCACTCTGTACCGCTGTAATGCATAGTAACATTGACAGCTTTATTTGAGTCCATTTTTGACAAATTTACCGGCAGTTTCAGAATCTATACCTCGTCTTGTTTCTGAAGCTTTTGAAAAATACAATAGTATTACAATAGTATTAGGCAGGCTTGTGTCACTGTCCTTTTTTACTTCAAAGTACTACGGAGTGTTTCAGACAGATGCACTACAGGAAATTTGTTTAACGCATTAACGCTTAAGACGAAATGTCGGTTAACACGAAATAATACGACTGTCCCAACAAACTACTTTGTATTTTAATGCATTATTTCCCTCTTAAGGATTTTCCTTCTGAGAACGAACAAAATAAGGAAACATCAGTCTCGCAGGCGCAAGTTTCTGCATTTTTGGACTGTCCTAAAGTACTAATGCGTGTACAGCCCCAGTTATGGCAGACAAAGACATTTTGGAGTTTGTGCAAAACTAAAAAAAAAATCATTGATGCAGATTATGACGGCGAAAATAAAATGAAAAATGCAGCTCCTGTTTCGAAATGAGAGACATCATGGAAAATGTGCCCAGTTATTTAGACGCACATTCCAATAATGAAATGAATAACAAAATGGACGACATCAAAAAATTTGACAATTTTACCCTAAAAAGATCAAAGCGAAAAAAAAAATTATTCTCACAAAACTCAATGATTTGTTTTTAAAAAAATTTAAATTTTTGTATTAAATTTCATTACTTCTTGTGAATGTTTTTGTTTCATTGATATTTTATTAAATACATGCAAGTATACATATGTATGTAAGAAAATTGGACTTTAATAAATTTGGTTTTGTTGAATATATGATTTTTTTAATATTTAACGCGAAAAAATATTTCAGTCCCCTTTAAACGATTTTCATTGTATCTAACTGTAATCATAGTATATCGCAAAACCTTAATATTCAAACAATTGGAAGCAAATATTTAACGCTATCAGATTTTTATAACTTTAAGGCTGGGTGGGATGGACGTTATTATATACTTGAACAATTATGCATATAATTGTATCAAAGTGAAAAAAGCATTTGTAAAAGATTTACTAATCCTCCGATCGGAAAGTTGTGGGTATAATCTTGCAATGTGTTTTTTTACTGTGGAACTAAAAGTTTTTCTTTAATTTCAGTGATGTGGCCATAATTCTCTTAAACAGATGAAAGATAACGATCGAGTAGGTAATGCTCTGCCCTTTGATGTCTACGGGTTCAAAACCTGTTACTTCCATAAAAGTTCGTAGCCATTCGACATGGTTTTAAGAGCTACAATTTTATTTTTGTTATTCGAGGACTAATGTGAGCGGGACGTATAGCTTGAAGCCTATTCTAAATGGCTATTAAGAAGCATACCATTAGCCAGAACCTACGAACTCGATACCGAAGTGCAGCGACTGCCCACTTGGTCCTCGTTCGGCCGTACTAGTCTATGAAATGAGCATTAAGAAGCATGTCTTTGTCTAATTATCTTTTAATTTGTTAAAAACTGATCATAGTATTAATAACCAACCAAACCTTTGAGTGTATTGAAATTTGTTTCTTTTTCTTGCGGTTTTATTTCATATCAAATATTATTTACTAGGTGGTTGAGGTATTAATTTTTAAAATAACTTTTTGAATATTTTAATCTTACATTTAAGTATTTATACTTTACTTAAATCTTATCACAATTCTTATTTGTCAAGTATAGAATGTCTACAAAAAAAAAAAAAATAAAATAAAATAAAATAAAATAAAAATATATATATATATATATATATATATATATATAGTTTATTTTACTCAAAAGAATTTAATATATTCCTCTCGTATTTGAAAAAATATAAGCAATTTATTTTTCGCTAAATCATATATTCATTACACCAAATGTTTATTGGTACAGAAATTTGATTTGGACCTAATTCCACAAAAATAAACTGGGAATCAAAACTAGTTTTATATTTTTCTAAGATCCTTATATTTTTCTAAAATTTTTTTTTTCGAAATTCCGGCGAAAGTCGTACAAAATTTTACTTAACTTTGACATGCTATAAACAATTTATTCCGTACAAATTTCACTCGATTCCTGAATTGGCTTTCATTTATTTGCATTTCTCTAACTGATAGTTTTCAAATGAATGCAATTGTTTCTTTTATACGTAAAACTATTTATAACCAACCAATCCCTGTAAAAAGTTTCATTCAGTTTCTCTTTTCATCTGAAATACATCCGAATGATGGCCGAATGGTTAGTGCGCTGATATTCAGTACCGAATTTCGTGGGTTCGAATCATGCTGTGGCATTGAACTTCGTACCCATTCTGAATCGGCTTTAAGGAGTAGGTCTAGGTCTCAGTAGATCTTTTGTATCAAAATAGTAGAAACTAGCTCTCCTTTTGCTGTTGCTTACTGCGTACATCACATCAAGTATGCACCAATCCATAACTTGTGCCCATCTAAGAAATGTTAAACGGGCCATCCGTGAACATGTTCGTAAGGCTCAACTATGCCATTATAGGGATATTGCTTCTGTAAAAAATGGTCTTTTTTGGATAGGCAGATATGTGGCGCCTTGCCCAGAGCTATTGGTGTGGCCTTTTTCCGCCTTGAGACTGGACATGATTTTCTTCAGGCCCATCTGTACAAAGTTGGTCTTGCTGATTCACTGAACTGTGTCCTTTGTGCTTCAGCCCCAATGCATGGAGATCACCTTTCTTCTTGTCCTGCCTACAGGATGTTATTTCTTCGGGTTCCTTTTCGACTCTCCCATCTAGTGGGGCAATTTCTTGTCTGTATTGGACTACAAGGGGTCGTATGCTCGAAAGAGTTCAGACGGGCATAATAAAAAAAAATCGCATCAAGTATGCACATCAAAATTTTTATCGTGTCACAAAATATAAGACCACAACGCTCCGAAACAAGCTAAAAACTGGTGCAAATGAAACGTGTAATACAGATTTTTCTTTATATCAGCTTTTTTAAGCAAGATGGGATTGCAATTATTATAGCAGATTGATTTTTTTTAGTTTTTCCTAGTACTCTATAGCTTAGTTTACGTGTGCCAAAAAGCAGCGTTAATGCAGAGTAAATCCGTGAATTGTATTCTCTTTTCAAGATTTATCTCTAATTACAGAAAAAAATTGAAATGTAGTAATTCCACCCTTTTTTCTACCAGGGTAATTACAGAGTGACATTCTAAATTTAATTTTCTCAACTTCATAATTTTAAAATTTACGCACACTGTTACTTAAAAACTAAATATGTTACACTTCTAAAGTTTTAACCACATATTTGTCTCTTTTCACTCTGCCTACTGTCTACTCTGAAACAAAAAAATACTAATACTTTAAGTATATTTCTACAGTTGAAAAATGTGGACATAATTTATACTTTCATTAAACTGGCAATCTTTATCCTCATTTTTTAATTTACATATAACTTTCTGTATAAATTTTGGTTTAAATATAGAGGTAAGTGATTTAGTAATTTACTTTTTTTTTCATAAAATCTTTTTCATATCTAGTATGTTTTAACTTTATGAGGAAGCATTTTTCTATTTGTTGTAACCTATCGAAAGCCTTTAGTTTTAACATCTTTTTCGTTTGCATAAAATGTATTTTTGTATAAATTGTATTTTTCTCTATATTAAAGTATATAGTTTAAATATAAGTAGTATAAAAAGTTTTGAGATTCATTTTATTTGAAATATAGAAATTAGATTAAAATCATATTTATTGAACATAAATGTTCTGTAACCACTAGAACACTTCGAATTTGACGGGAAATGTCTCAAGGGAAATTTGTCCCGTCATTACATGATGGATGACTTTCTAGTTTAATCAATAATAGTAATATATTTTTAATGCAATGTTGCATGAACTACTTCAGATTCCTTAGTTTAGATAAACTTTTAATGTGACATAAAATGAAATAAGTCGGCACAAACATTGTGTCATGAACAAACAAGAAATGAATACATGTACTCGTGCATCATAAAAAAAATGACTGAAAAAACAGTTCAAATGAAAAGCAAACACAACAGATTCAACTTCAGTCTCGAATGTTTTCTTTTATCCAGTTTAAGTAACTGGTTACTCTCGTATATCCACCAGGTATGCCAGGTTCTGCACAAGACACTCCGAAGGAAACTATGCCAATAGCATACCAGCGATTTCTGTCTAAAATCATTAGAGGTCCTCCTGAATCTCCCTGAAACATTGAAGAAAATGGTACATTAAAAAAAATAGTACACAATTCATACCGAAGTAAAGGTAAGTGCTTTTATATAGCAATGAGAAAGTACAAATAAATGATAGCGGTTTGACATCAAGGCCTCCTCAACTATAGTCCGTGTAAAATCTATTGGCGCTTCAAGGTCACACTTTCTCGTTTCCCCAGTCATCGGTTACTATGGTAGCGACCAAGAAGCATGTGCATTCACACTTATTTTCAGCACTTCAGTTGAGGATTTGATTCCAATACGTTCTTGCTTTTCTTTCTTTTCGTAGATATTTATTTTGCGCTTATCTGATATTATTCTCATTTTTTATCTTATTTAAATTTTGCTTCATATTTAATTTTTTTACTTCATAAAATATTTCCTGTAATGGCTAGTTTTGATGTTAGAAAACAGTCCAAAATACTGATATTTAACGTATACAGGTACTTGAAATGTCTTGTTGAATGCAATCCAGTTGCTACAGTTTTGGAATTGTTTTCGCAAACTCAACAAGCAACTGATGATGCCCGTGGTATTTCTAAAAGAATTTGTGCCGATCCAGAACTGCGAGAATATTAAAAAAAAAAATTTCACATAAAAAAAGCGTAATAGAATTAGATGATTTCGACAAAAATGTCACCTTTTCTGCCTTTTAAATGCCGTTTAACTAAAAAACAGGAAATATTTTTTATTTAGTTTTTAAAGCTTTTTTAAATAAATTTAATTACAGTTTTTTAACAAATTACTAATTATAAGCAAAGCAAATTAAAGCAAATTACTAATTATAAAATTTTCAGTTGTGCATAAAAATTATTTACATAAAGAAAAGTTTAACAATATGTATAAAAAGTTTATAATAAATCATAGATGTTCTTGTAAAAATACAAAAATTTATTTTAATTTAGAATTCTTACTAAAACATTAGAATCTGTACCTTCTAAAAAAATTTTCACTTTCTAAAAATGTGTCAACAGACCATAAATATTCAAATACATAATAAAATTATACAAAATATTGTTATTGCATTAAGACCTCTTTCAATTCTTGTAAAATCATAAAATAATTAATTCAGTGCAATTTTGGAATAGAAAGTTTACCTCCCCACACGATGCATGACACCCCTTAACACAGTGGGAAAAAAGAGTAAAGTTTTTCCCCAACTGTCGTTACCATAGTTACAGTTGGTGATCGGGGAAAAATCAGTGACCTTGAAGTGCCTATTGAGTTTACACCGAGTATAGGCGATAAACCTCTAAGTATGGTAGCCAAACTTTTTTCCTGATCTCGCCGTGTCCAAACAACCTGTATCTATATTTTGATTTGTGCTATATTAATATCCAACTATCCTTGCGTAACCCTTTTCTTATATATTAATTGTGCTTAATGCTTAAAAAAATAGAACTCACTATGGCTAATATTTAATAATTTGAAGCTGTTGGCTTTATAAACTGTTGAAGGATTAATTGCCCATACAGATAAATGCCCGGTTTTTAAGTAATTTTGGTTAATTAAGCAAGAGTATATAATTCTATTACAATAGCGCACTCTGCATCCATTACAGTCGCCAGAATAGGCAAGGAATAAAAGGTTCAGATGTAATACCTTTGTGCTTTATTAAACATCATAAATAAGTTAGCCAAATTTGCCAAGTAGCACCCTATGCTGAAGTACTATCATGACAGATAACACTAACAGTCCAAGACCTGTTTAATACACGGGCACACAGGGCATGAAAATTCTAGGGGGCAAAAGAATTATACAATAGTTTTTAATGGTAACAGGGTTAAATAGATGTAATATCGATTAGGTAAAGTGAAAATTCGATGTTGTTGGTTTTGAATATGATCTATGTGTTTAAAGTTGGTAGAGTTTTTAATTTTCTCTTTTAAATGAGTACCTAATTCTTTTTCTCTACCAAAAAATTTAATAGGAAAGAAAATTTGTACGCAACAAAACATGAAAAAGCTAACTCTCAAGTAAAAGTTCCCGCAACCAAAAAATTCTAACTGCTTACTACAGTGGTTTTATATGCAAAACAAAACAGACAGCAAATCACTTGTATCGACAATAAAAACTGTAGTGCAGTCCTCATTAGCCGTCAGGGTTGGCTCCGCCCGCGGTTGTAAAATCCACGTACGTCTTTGAAATTTGCATCCGGTCCACAACGATAAAAAGGTAAGGGAGCACTGCTGTAGAGGACACTGACTTTTTGGTGTTATAAAGAAAGAACGTAAACTAAATTGTAAATTATGATATAGTTTGAGGTTTTGTTTCTTATTTTTAAATATGAAGTTAGTATTCGTTTTAGAATGATTGGAACGCAACAAAACTGATGTTTTAAGATACACTCAAGAGCCAAAACATTATGACCACCTTTCAATAATGAGTTGGGGCCCCCTTTGGCGCGCAACACAGCTTCAACCCGCCTTGGCAAGGATGCCACAAGTCCTTGGTAGATGGCCGGAGACAGATTGTACCAGATGTTTAAGCAACGGTGACTCAAATTCGAGATATTGCGAATTGGTGGACTTTGAACTCTAAGCTGCCGTCCCATAACATCCCAAATGTGTTCTATCGGATGGTGGTAACGTTTTATCACAATAGAAGAACACAAATGTGCAAAAAGCTGAAATTTTTTAATGAACACAATGCCTTTACTTCCGATGTACATATTATAATGACTCCCAGCCTTATCGCCTCAAAGTGATTACGAATGTTTCCAAAGAAATGTATTGTCAACACGTATTGTGTGTGTGGCAGTTGCAGGTAAGGGATAAAAGCTGAATTTGTCACGTCTAGACTTGGTGTGAAGAAGACTTCTATGACCGGGCTCTTCAGAGTTTCGCACACCTTCTCATCAATGCAGACATAGGAGGATTGGTTGGTTGTTTGGTTGGAGTTTAATGGCAGAATTTAAAACTTTAATAAAAGTATATAGTGTAAAATATTAGAGCTATGGCATAAGGCAAAAGCATGAACTGTTTAAAAGTTTGGTGACGGCAAAGAAATAACAAACAAAAAATACAACCATAGACAAGATAAAAAAGGTAAAAAGCTAAATGTGTGGATAAAAACCAATGGCACGTATAAAGTCAAAAATATTGGGATGAGGTTATGAAGTTCTTCATGCTTTTGAATAATGATTTAAAGCAGGAGATACGGTCATTTGCGAAATTTGGACATTCGATAAGAATATGTTTCACCGACATAGCGATATCACACCTAGTACAAAAAGGGGCAGATTCTCCTAGCAAAAGGTGACGATGCGTTAAGCGAGTGTGGCCAATCCGCAAACGAGTAATTACAACATCTTTTCTCCAGACATCGGAGGAAGACACCCGTTTGCTCTTACCGAACCAGTAAGGGACAGAAGTTTGGTACAACGACCAGGATCGGTGAATCAAATTTTGAGAGGGTGTTTACTGGACAACCCCTGGAATGAAGTTTAAAAAGGGTCGGAGATGATGCAGAGGATTTGATCTGGGATTTTTATCGAGAGAGGTTTGTTTCTCGAAGTTGTGTTGGTTGTTTGTCTGTGATTTTTTTTCGAGAGAGGTTTATCTCTCGAAGTGATGTTAGAGGCTTTGGTGATGTTTTTCCTTAGAGGCTTTTCTCTCGAAGTTGTGTTCGAGTCTTTGCTTGGAAAGACTGGGCGAAAGGTCCCTGAGCGGATGGTGAAAAGAGGAAAAACAGGAGTCAACTGTTCCAGTTTGCAATTTAGTTCTCATATGTGGAGAACACGGGCTGATCAAATTTTTCGAATGTACAGAAAAAATATATATATAAATTGTATATATATATATATATATATATATATATATATATATATATATATATATATATAAATTGTATATATTAAACAATTATTGTAGTACGAAACTGGTTGTGTTTCGAATTAAGAAATTTAGCTTTCAGATCATAATACAATATATATAAATTGGTGAAAACGAACTGAAGATCTTACCCCACAGGCATCTCCTTCGCCTCGATCAAATCCGGCACACAGCAAACCACTTGCCAAGCCACGGGGAAACTCACGCTGGAAGCTCCTTAACAGAGTTTGAAAGGAACGGTTGCATTCTTGATTCGACTTAATAGGTATACCAGACAACTGCTTCAAGAAACGGCTGTGCGGTCCAACTTTGGAAAAGAATCGAGGAAATCAAATCATTAGAAGGCTTGCTGGACAGTAAATAATACAATTGATTCATGCATTGTCAGAGTTTATTATGACAATAACTGTTGCTCGTTTGTTCATTACACTTAGAATATTAAAAACATTTTGACAGTTTTACTTCAACTTCTTTTGATATTCTAGATTGTTTTTACTTTTTTTTACTGTTTTAATGCTTTAATAGGTACTATAATGGTGTTAAGATGCGGGATTTTGAACTTCTTAAAACAACTTATAAAAAGCAAATTTTAAAAAAGCAAAAGATGTTCACTTCTATTTAAATAATACAAATACTATTAACTTAATGTACTTACTACTGTAAATACAAATTATAGATCTCCATAGAAGATAGTACAGAAGATTAAAAAAAAGCATCTAACAAGTGAATTTCCTGTCTATTAATTAAATTTTTTAACCTCTTAAAATACAGGGTTTTTTTCCGAAAAACTGGTAAAAAAAGGATAGATTTTTTTCAGAAAAGAAATATATAGATACAGTATAAGTTATTTTTTGCAATTTCAGTTGTAAAGGTTGACTAGAGGACGGAAAAAAGGGTAAAAGTTATAAAAAAGTTGTTGTACAAAAAAAGTGTAAACTATTTGATTACTTGTTTATTTTGAATTTAGCTCTCGTCACACACGAGCAAATGCGTTAAGTTGTTAATTTAAAATATTGCATTTGGCTTTTCTACTTTGTTCTTTCAGGTTTGTAAACACTCGATAAATGTTTGTATTACATACTCACATTTTCTAAAATAGAATACAAGTGTTTATTTTTTCCAAAACTTTGCTTGTAAATACTATGTGAAAAGTCTTAATACATTAAGTGATTTGTTAGGAGTTCTCGTCTAACTCTTTGATATACGGGAGCTGATGAGATTGATGCCTAGTGTATTAAATCGTTTTAAAAGGTTACAAATATCGAAGCAAACTTTAGGATTCAAAACCACGGTATTCAGTACCAAACATTAGGTTTCTAAGTTTCGCCGTTGGAATACGAAACATTCGATATAAAGTAAATATTATATTTTTAGCTTCTGAAATTAATACCCACTGATGTAAATTAAGTTTTCTCTATTTATAATGAATCTATGAAAATAAAAATACCTACTAATGTAAATTCAGTTTCTCCAATTTATAGTGAATCCACAAAAACAAAATTAATACCCACTAATGTAAATTCCGTTTCCTCAATTTATAATGAATCTCTGAAAATAAAAGTAATACCTACTAATGTAAACTCAATTTCCTCAATTTATAATGAATCTGTGAAAAATAAAAGTAATACCTACTAATGTAAATTCAGTTTATCTGATTTATAATGAATCCACAAAAATAAAAATAATACCCACTAGTGTAAATTCAGTTTCCCTATTTATAATGAACTCACAAAACAAAATTAATACCCACTAATGTAAATTCAATTTCCTCAATTTATAATGAATCTCTGAAAATAAAAGTAATACCTACTAATGTAAATTCAAATTCAGTTTCCTCAATTTATAATGAATCTGTGAAAATAAAAGTAATACCTACTAATGTAAATTCAGTTTATCTGATTTATAATGAATCCACAAAAATAAAATTAATACCCACTAATGTACATTCAGTTTCCACAATTTATAACGAATCCATGAAAATATCTTTAACTAGTATAAGGTATCTTAAAGCCCCATATATTTTAGATTTTATTTATTTTTTGGTATTTTGAGATTTACAGTTTGAAAAATAATGCGTGCGTATAAAAACGTTAACTATATATAGGCAAGGCACTTGGGAAGGTAGCTTCCTACATACATCTATAGTTAATCAAAGTAAGACTCGTACACTACGCTTTTTCTCTTCAATTTGAAAGTTTAAAAGTGAAACTTTTGAGTTCAATTTTTGACTCAAATAACAAATACAACTATTAATTAATATTTTTACACAAAGAACTTGAACTTTACACAATATTTAAACAACGCAGAGAATATGAAGGGAGAAACACTATCAAAATAGAACTCCCACATTATAGAAAAGTCTCACTTTTATAAAACTTTAAAGCATGATATTTTCAGTTTAGCACTTTCTTGGGTATCATTTACATCTTCTAACGTATATTTCCGTGTTTTCCACTTCTAAAATTCTAAACTGAATAGAAAAGACATAATGTACGAGTCTTAATTTGACAACTATATTTTCGTTTTCTTAACAGAATAATTGATTCTACATAACATTCTCTGTTTGTTTGGTTTGGAGTGCTACGGTCTACTGTTTTGATACAAGAGGGCTAACGAGACCGGGACCTAGAGCTTAAAACAGATTCCGTACGGCTACGAACAACCATGGCATCAGCGGGATAAAAACGGGCGAAGTCTGGTACCGAAGAACAACTCTCTACCATTCGGCTATCGTTCGGCAAAATTATATGTGTTGATGTTCTATATAGATCACCAGACATACAATGATATCATTATTTAACATTTTCCATATAGTCAATCGAAGAACTATTTGATTAAGAACTTACATGGTCTTTCGGCTCCCCATCCGGCAACAGTCGTTCCTTTGCCAATCAAGTTCATGTTGATAATTTGATTATCCGGCAAGCAGATTGGGACGAAATTGGGAATATCCACATCTCTAGACAGAGTTAATATTGCAATGTCGTCATAGTAAAAGCCTGTCTCATAACCTCTGTGAGATACGATCTTGGCGATCGTGTATTCTTCCCCTGCATCCTGATCTACACTGCCCAGTATCACTTTATACAGATCTGTACTGTAAAGAAGAAACAATGAAAGATATCTAGATAAAAAAGAGCTTTCATGGCAAGTACTATAGTTTCGGGTAGATAAGGAGAAGCTTATACGTATTTGAAAGTAAAAATATAAAGTCTGTGGCAAATCTGCTGGAGCTGCATATTTGAAGGAATTTTATATATTTTGGAGTCATATTTATTGAACTTAACCGGCCGTTTACTGTGAGCTATTTAACTGTAACTATACCCGATGTAGACTATATTTACTGTATCAGTTAATGTAATTACGCTAGTATGCCTAGATGTGTTATTGAATGTATGCTGTGTTTCATTTGTCTTTGAAGAAATAAGGATGTTTATAATGATTTGCTTGTGCTATACTCCACTGCCCATTTCTCTCCAACACCCTTAATTCATTTAGACTCTAGCGCACGTGCTTGGCTAGTCCAAGTAGCATCTGTAACATCTACAATAACATAATTAGTTATTAACATATTTAGTTCGGTTTGGTTATGAATGCAACGGGCCAAATTTTTCAACACGAGCTAATGCTACCGAGACCTACTCTTCAAAGCCGATTGTGGTCGAGCGTATACGCTTGGGTGATTTAACTATTCGAAATTATGGTACTCGAAACATCCAATTCATGGTAAGTAAAATTTTTTTTATTCTTATCTCTGTAACTCAGTTTTGCGATAAAATACTTACGTATTTTATCGCAATACCGATCGAACTACCTATTTATCGAACTACCTATTGTAGTTCGCTCAGGTAGTATCGCTTAGGTAGTTCTAGGAATATGTATGCCCATGACGTTTTTTTAGAGATAAAGGGTTGTTCAAAAATTCTTCTTGGGGAGATTCCTCAGAACATGTATCCTTTGAACATGTTCCTTTGAACATGTATATGTAATTTAACGTGTGTATGTAAATTTCCAGAACTGTAGAAGTTCTTATAGCTGTTTCTGCAAGAGGAATCGTAAATCTCCAAGATTAATCTATTAATGCTATCGTTCCTTTAATAGTGGCTAATTATCTTTTTTTTTGAGTGGAGGTCCTAAATATCAGCATGCCTCTGCCTAGTATATTTTATAGCGGCACAATTATTAAAAACGCAATATTGGCCAGAAAATATTATTCTAAAGATTTCTTTTTTAGAATAATTTAGAACTGTAGAAGTTCTTATAGCTATTTCTGCAAGAAGAATCGTAAATCCCCAAGATTAATCTATTAATGCTATCGTTCCTTTAATAGTGGCTAATTATCTTTTTTGAGTGGAGGTCCTAAATATCAGCATGCCTCTGCCTAGTATATTTTATAGCGGTACAATTATTAAAAACGCAATACTGGCCAGAAAATATTATTCTAAAGATTTCTTTTTTAGAATAATTTTTTCCTAGTAAGTTCTTACATACAATTCAGATTTTATTAAGAAGAAACGAGAATCATTTTAACCCCGTAAAGATAGCATAAAAAATTTTGAAGAAAACGGTCAATAAAAGAGCCTTTTTTTTTATTCAGAAAAATTATATAAAACTATGCGTATGTATAATATATGTATTCACTTTTAACTTTTGGGTTCATTTTGAGCTTAAAATAAATCAAATTAATTTTTTGGGGGAAAAGTCAACGTTTAGGGTTATGACTAAATGTTGGTTTTCCAGCAAATACAAAAAAATTTAAATATATATACAGTGAAACTTCTCCTCGCGGCCACCCTTCTAAACGGCCAATTTTTCATGGCATGGATTTTTCGACTCATAGACCTAATCCCCTATATAATAATAGCCTAAGTTGTCTGTCCGCGAATTTATGAAGCGGTTGTACCTGGAATGGATACATGCATCCATATTGGATTTTTTTATGAGTTAGGGTTAGCAAAATTCAAAGCGAGTTCGAAATCCACCCCATCCCCCTTTTTCGAGCGTTTAATGCTATTATTTCAAGTCTTATTCTCCCACTTAATCTATACTAAATTCATTCTTGATATGAATTTAGTATAGAATAAGAAAGAACAGAGAGGGCGGAGAGTAATATTTAAACTGGACTGTGTTTACTCGACCCTCATATACTCTAATTAGTCATTTGTCGGCTGTAGGCCTAGAACATTTGGTAGAGGGTCTGCACATTTAATCAGCATACTTCTCTCGTTGACGGTTCTGTCCCCGACACAGCCAAATTTTCTAAATGTCTAATTTAATATTTTCTGCTTTTTCTTTTAAATTCTTATTCCTAAAGTCGTTTTATTATTTTCAAAATTATTTTATTATTTTTAAAATAAATGTTTATTATTTTTTCAACTTTTTTCCTAAACTATAGAGTCAATTGTAAAATAAATTGGTATGAATAAGCGTCGTATCACAGGGAAAAATACTATCATATTTAAAACGTTCGAAATTCACCTCGTCTCTCTTTTCAAACATTTAATGCCATTATATCAAGCCCTATTTTAGGAGCAGGCTATTAAATTTATCAATTTATCCCATAATAAATAGGTAAAAATAACAATTTTTTCTTTCATTATAACGTCATTCCTTTAACCATCTCATTTAATCATTTATTTTAGATTATTTAAATATCTTCTGCATTATTCTCATACTTTTTATCACTAAACTTAGATATTACGTAAATAATTTTCTTTTATATTTGGCTTAAATAATAGATTAGGTATATATGTGATAATTTTAATCAAATATTTTTGTTGGATGATAATTCTCAACCAAAAAACAAACCATTTTTTTTACCTGCCTCATAGGGTACCTTTACAATTCTGGAAAATTAAAAATTTTACTGATCCCGTCACATGACGGGCTATATGCTAGTGGTAAAATAACGTGTATCAGCGGCCACCCGACCCCCTCTAAACGGCTACCAAGTGGGATTGCCCCTTTCATTTTTCGGAAAATTCTACTCACTCCAGGCTTTAATTTTGAGATAAAAAACCCAGGTCATGTTTATGGTCGGATATAAGACAAAGGAATAACTTGAGAAGTCCATTCCCGTGCTCCCTCCCCCCCATTTCTAAGAAATGTTAAATCTGTTATCTCTTTTGTATTCTTCCCACACCATTCAGATAGGGAATCCCTATTGCGCCATCCATAGAAACTATGGGAAGAATTAGAAAATCAACCGTTTAAGGGGTCTTTGTTTGGAATTCCAATCGGTAAAGTTAAGGAAGAATTGCACCTCTGTCAGCAAAAATGTCATTCACACCAATTTCATTTCATTAGTTACTAAATCTTCTAAATCTCGAGCAGAGCATTGAAGTTCTGCGTGAATATGAGAATGGCAAATCGGCAAGAAAGTTAGCTGAATTATTTAACTGCGGAAGAACGAAAATCAACAAAGTCATTAAAGAAAATAATTGGATTTTGAAGGAGTACGAAGACTACAGAACAAACAGAAACAAATTGTAGAATTTTACTTTAAAAAAAAGTAAAGAACCATAAAATAAAGTACTATTTTCTCTTTAGATACGTTTTAAATTTCATTTACATAAGGAATATATCTCAGACTTGTTTATATTACGCATTATAGTAATTGTCTTATAATAGTAAATAAAACCCTTCAGAGCGGTCAACCCCTCAAAGAGGCCAAATATTCCCGGTACGGAGGGGTAGCCGCTCAGAGAGGTTTCACTGTATTTAAATATTGAAATAGAATTTTATCACACTCATGTATTATGTAAATAAATATTATCAATTCTTGTGTGAGTGTGTGTGTGTGTGTGATAAATTTCAAAGCATGAGATGCAAAGTTCAACATCACAATCTGGACAATAATTTCCTTCCTGCATTTCTTATTGCTATCAACTTTTCTGGAACAACAAATTCTTGATGATTACTGTTTCTTATAAGTGGGAGGTATCAGTCTAATAAAATGCCTTTCAGTCAAATGGTTGGGTTTATTTTCTAAATATGGCCGGCCTCTCTTTGCAATGGTATCTGATATCGAATACTTTTCAATAATTCATCTACTAAAGATCACCAAACGGAACTACTAAAGGAACACCAAATGGTTTTTTTCCACCTTGTATTTTTGTAAATAAGGTACGCAGAGGCGTACCTAGGGGAATGCAAAGGGACATATGC
>CM063498.1:8751624-8754124 GCA_032207245.1 Pardosa pseudoannulata
TCTAACTAAAACAAATAGAACAAATACAATCACATATGCGAATAGTGGACTGCCGGACAATAACCAAATCGGTAGAGCCCTGCCTTTTGTTAACGGAATCCAAAATTCCGGGTCCTGTTGCTGGGATGGATGTTAGTAAGCCTTCGGAATCGGCGTTAAGCAGTAGGTCCCGTTCAAATAAACTCTCGTTTTACAAAGATTGACCTAAGTTCTCCAAACTAAACCAAATCAACAATAGACTAAATAATCTGGGCATGTGATTAAGTGCAAGTTTTCATTTATCTTCACATGATTTCATATTAACATGCCATGGGGATCCGAATTTTTTATCATTGCATTATTTACTTTAAAAAAAAAAGTCGTTTTACAAAATTCTTCAAAGAGGCTTCAAAGATATCTATTGGTGCATGAAGAGAAAAAAAATTAGAAAAAAATATTCATGCAAAATTCTAAAATTCATATATGGAACTAGAACATACGAGTGAGTGGTTACAAAGTGTAATCTTCTTAACATTTTCTCTCATTCTGAAACAGAGATCAGTAATGTAGTGCAGATAAAGACACAATTACTCGTAGAATGTAAAAAAATCAGGAAATTTAAATAAGTTAGCACTTGTGGTGATAAGTCACATTGTGGTTTTTAGAAAAGTAATTTCAAAAATTTAAATTGGGAAATGCTGGCAAACCAGATAAAAACCAAAGATACCGGTAGAACACTAAAAATTAGGAAGTTTGAACTTAATCAGTACTTGAAATCAGAACAATTCTGGTTAAAAAAGGAATGATGATATACTAGATAAAATCAGAACTACCGGCGGAATGTTGAAAAATCAGGAAATTTAAACTAAATAAAATTTTAGCACATTTTAAAATAACAAGTATCTTCCTCTGATTTTCCTTCTTTAATAGACTGTCTTACGTAACGGGGAAAATGTATTTTTATCTCTAATAGAGTAATGGATACGCACATATTTGAATCAGCCCAAAAGAAAAAAATTTCTCTTTAACACTAGGTTTATGGACGTTACTTATATACTTATCTCTACCAAAACGCGTCGATTTGACGCATGAACGAATACATACAACAAGGGTGGTCAAGCTCCTTGATAGTCTGAGCCATTTTTCAAAATTTGAAATTTTTGGCGAGCCGCAATTAACACTAAACATGCCATATAACGGGTCAAATGACCCATAAGGTTTATATAAAAAATGCGATGGGAAATGAATTAAAAATTCTTATTCTTTGTGCTTGCAATACATAAAAATTGACAATATACAATTTTGTTTAATTATAATAAAGTTTATTTGTCTATTTCCTTCCAATTTTCATATTTCATTCATTTATAATCAGAAGAAATAAAGTCCGATCATTTGACCGGCTATGGTAGAAATAGGTATGTGTTAAGTGTTGGTATGTTTAGTATTAAATACGTATTTAAAAGGTATGCAAAAAAGTTATTAAAAAATTTTTTGACAGAAATTATATTTATTGAATGTCATTTGGAAGTTCTTCGTCCTTTAATCTTTCAAAGAAATTTTTGAATTGTTAATGATTTTTTCTTTGGCGCGAATGTAATTTACAATGTGTTACACTGTTTTCGTAACATCAGGATATTTTATATATTTTGTAACGAGATGTTTGTTCTCGGTGAATTATGAAGTGAATCGGTATGAATTGTGAAATTTGAGAATCATCTCTTAAAAGCCCAATCAGATCGATTTTTTTACTCAGCATTGAAATCCGGTACAGATGCATTATTGATGCCGTGTTTCTTTTCACCGAATTTGGCGTTTATTGGCGGTTATTTCTGACGTTAGTACCCGACACTATTCGAGAAATTTCAGGATATTCTTGGTGTCGCCTAGATCATGTTGTATTTTTTTGTTCCTATCATTTTCTGGGGTTTAGAAATTTAGTTAAGGCGGGTTTAGTTATAGCGGGTTTTTACTTGGCGATTTTTCAAAACATGCATTTTTCTGCTGTCGGGGAGAAAAAAAAAAAAAAAAAGAAAAAAAAACAGGGCGGTCGGGGATGATTGTAATAATTTAACAGTTGTAAAATATAATAACACAAAAATTAAAAAGGGAACTCGGGTACATTTATCTAGAGCCACAAATAATCCTTCGAAGAGCCGTATATGGCTCGCGAGCCGCATATTTACCACCCCTGACATATAACATCACTCAGAAAGCAATGTAATTATACACCATAAGTAAAAAATGAAAATATGAGGTAATATTGAGGTTCACAATAATATTACTAATAAAAAAAATACTCTAGTGTTTTATTTTTCAATACTCGAACCAAGCAACTGAAATCTTCAAAACCTCTTCACACTCTGACTTCAATTGACACTCTGCGTTTCGTTTTTTCTACTGTTGCTTATTGTTTGTTTCATTTAATATAACAATATCGGATAACAGATCGAAGTATTGTCGGTTCATTCCTATTTATTATTGTTGTAATGTTTGCACGAGTAGAACTAGGCTTGACTAAACA
>CM063498.1:8756624-8759124 GCA_032207245.1 Pardosa pseudoannulata
ATAAATATGTGTACCGAGGTACTTTCCCACGATGATCTGCACGTGCATGCACAGCCGTGGGAGAAATTTCCTAGAGGAATTTAGGACTCCAATTGTGCACGTCTAGTTTAGGGACCCCTGCAGAGAAGGTATAGATCACGGAATGGCAGCGTAACGGTCAAGCTCGCACAGAGATGTAACCTTGAGTTATGGGAGCAAGGTCTAAAAAATAATGGGGATAATTTAATGAGCCCACCTGCACTCCCAAAAGGGGTGCAAATGGGGGAAAATTTCCCGAAACAAGCGATTGGAAAGGAAGAAAAGGGGAGTTAAAACCGAAGTGAAGAGTTCAGAAACGAAGTTAAGAAAAAAAGTTGAAGTCGGGATTCGAGAGAAGTAGGACATAGAATCCGAAGTCCGCTGTGAAGACTCCCCTTTGTCCGAGCACGCGCCAAAACAGCTGATCGAGTGCACCTGTACCTGGACAATAACGTGACGTCTCGTATCTTGACAATCGGACTGAATGGACGAACCCTCCCTGATGGATCTCGTTAATGAACGCTCGGGAATTCCGTGAAGAGACAGCCAGCGAATGAGAATCCAGTTAAAAAGTATAACTGTAACTTTGGCTGGAGTTCTCATGTAACTGGGAGCTTAACTGAGAAAAAACAGTGACGGGACCGTAACTGACCCCCCCCCCCAAGTATAAAAAGCCTACGATTTTGCAACTCAGGGCTTTTCGTCATTTTTTTCGGAGGTGTGTTGACCTCGTGGAGGCTCTCGTCTTTTACCAGCGACAGCTTGCTAGTTCGGGAGATTCGTAAAGTCAGCTCATATAGAGAGCTGCAGAATCTCGGGACCGTACGGGGGATATATTGGGTTTGATTGCACCCTGAAAAGCCTCCCCATTTGTAAGAGATTAGTAAATCTCTTGTTTTTTTCTTTCGACTGTGATCGTCGTGAGGAAGTGTTATCGGCAACCATCCTTTGCTGTTCTAGATGATTCAGGAATTTACATTCCTTTGTAAATAGCAGGAATTTATATTCCTTTGTAAATAGCGTATTTATTCCATAATTAAAGTAAATTTCCAATGTTATAATTTGTCTGTGATCCATTATTCACGCTACCTCTCATTTGAGAATACTGAAGGCGTCACACCGCTCACCATCACCAACTCGTCCCGTGCGCCCGGACCGACACCACATGAGGAAAGCCCCTGCCTGCTCCCCTGTGCCTTTAATGGAGGTAAAGATAAAATAATATTTACAGTCACTTAGGCCTCTATTAATGATTTAACCTTGTAATTGAATAATTACGAATTATAAAGAGAATTGTAATAATTATGGTGTAAATATAAGACATAAATAATTGATGATTATGATGTATGATAGCCAAGGATAAATTTGTAAATGAATGTACAGAATAAATGTCTGAATCTCAATATAAAGTATTATATTCTTACTGTGTTTCCCCTTGCAATCGAACACTACTGTTATGGTTGTAAGTACATTACAACAATATGTTATAGCTTAAGATGGTCTACGCATTAAAAAAAACGGCGTAAAAATATTCACTTAATTTATAAGTTATGATTAAAAATATAAAAGACACTCTGGTGATTTCTGTGCTTGCCGGTTGTCTTGTCAGTTACTTGGTGGTGATTGTTACTTATTATTTTAAGATCATACACTAGATTGCCAACGATGACCGGTTATTTGCGATTTTAGACATTTTGTTGAATAGCTAGAAAAATACACTAGGAATCATCCTGAAACCTCAGGCGTGTAAACAGGATGGTAGACGTCATATATTTCAGCAGAGAATTTTTCCCGAATCTCCATAGGGGACCATCAACAAATTGAAGAAAAATGAATATGTTTTGGTTTGGTTTGGAGTGCTACGGTCTACTTTTTGCAACACGAGGGCTAATGAGACCGGGACCTACAGCTTAAAGCCGATTCCGAACGGCTACAAACATCCATGCCACAGTGGGATTCGAACCCACGAACTCCGGTACCGAAGGCTAGCACCCTAACCAATCGGCCATCGAATATGTTTTGGATAACCCTGTAAAAAGTAATGTATGAAAAGCGTTGAAACTTTAGCACATGATTAGGATGCTTCTTGTAATAATCTGTGTTCATTGTTATGAAGATAGCACGTATACTCGTGGAGAAATTGAGATTTTTCTAAAAACGATCCCAAATTTCTCGGAGTGTTTTGCTTATAATTTTGCAGTACTCTCAATATCAAAGAATGCTATTTTCAGGACGCATGTCAAACGGAATTGTACACAATACCCTGCAATTAAAATTAAAAAATAATAAATATTAGGTGAAAGATGAGATTTACTAAATAATGTTTCACTGTGCATGCTCGAATGCATTTAAAATATATCAAATATATTGTATAATGTAATTTGAAAAATGAACTTTCATAAATATATTTAAAAAAAAAAGAAATTTAAATAAACTAAAAACTCTCTAAAACCTTTCAACATCAGTATTTCAACGTAATTTA
>CM063498.1:8761624-8763228 GCA_032207245.1 Pardosa pseudoannulata
TTAACAATGCATATTTATGATGTCCGGTGATGGAAATTTTTCTTCCACTCGTCGTTTTTATTTCAGATTTGTTGTTTCGAAAACAGAACACAGGAAATGACCATGGTGGTGTGCAGTGGCTACTATAAAAAAATTCCCTATTCAGACTCCCGTTAGGTAACCTTTATGTATTTCACTTTAATTGAATACCTCCTCTTTCATAGAAACATGAACATTTTATGATTAAAATTTAAAAGGGGCTGTCTAAAAAGTGTAGAGGCCATGTGAGAGCCTCTTGCTTTATGGGGCATGAAAACACAGTTAATTACTCACCCGAGACAGACTTAAACCCAGCTAACACAGAAACGTTGCATTATCGTTGGCTACAAGTTGGCTGTTGGTCTTTTGTTGGATAGACGTTGAAAAGGGAAAATGAAATGATTGTATTTAGTTGGCAATGGCCTGGTTGGCTATCGGTAATTCTGAAACGTAGGTCAACCGTAGGGTCAACGTTGGAAATTTTCTGTTTACTCTTCTTGTATAAATATCGGCATACCATTAACTAAGAAATATAAAAGTAACCGCCCATATCTACGAGCATGTGCAGAAGCTCCACCAAAAGAGAAAGTTGTGTATCAACCGCCATCTTTAGGGTTACCGCGCCATCGCTGCAGGATTTCAAATTTGCAAGGTAAGTTCTCTTGATATTTTTGTGTTCTATCTCATATATGCCCTCATTATTATTAATTTATTGAAGAAAACTATATTTGGCTATCTAAACTGTAGTTTCTATCAATAGATCAAAGTGTACTAAAACACCGTATACGGCGTTTTATTACACTTTGATCTTTAATACATTTTAGTACACTTCTTTAGTACAGATTTAAGAAAATATCAAATTTTAAGTCAATTTAAGATAGTTGACTTAATTTTTTTAAAGCATGGTGATTTAAATTATCGATAGGTTACTTTTTGTGTCTCTTCTTAATAATAATAATAAAGTTGTATAATGATAATATGTAAATATTATGGATTTCACTTTATCGTAGCTGTTATGACACTTGTTTACTATTTATTAGATGTAATTATGTTTGCCTTTATTTTTTTACATATTCAAATCATCTTTGAATCATTTTAAAAAGCTAAAAGGATAAAAGGAAATGTTTGTGGTAACATTAAAACATTTTATAATATATACTTTTCAAGTATATATTATAAAATGTTTTACTTATTTGTGTTTCAGATGGAACGAAATTGAATCCAGAGAAAATGTAGAGAACCTTGGTAGATGGAAATGGTGGCCGAATTTAAATAAAAAATTGTAAATAACTGAAAAATAACTAAAATATGTATATTTATTTTTGTTTAACCTCTGTTGTGTTGTTCTTTTCTTCAATTATCTATTTTTAGCTCTCAGAAAAGGAAATTTTCGATTATCATATTTAAGAAACAGTTTGTATCAAAAAAAAATTAACTTAGATTTCAAAGGAATAAATGGATTGCCGCAGAGTAAGTATTATATGAAATGTGTGATGTGGACTAATATAATCTATCTCATTCCTTTTTTATATATATTTTTTTCTTTTTCAACTATTGCAAAATTTAAAAATGATTTGTGTTATAAA